>JAODKC010000051.1:7829172-7860182 GCA_026777985.1 Mormyrops attenuatus | reverse complement strand
GCTAATGGCTAATAACAACAGCTATATACTACACATACTATACACTATACTACACATACTACACACTAAAATACTGACGCTAATGACTAATAACAGCTATATACTACACACTAAAATACTGATGCTCATGATTTATGTATGTACAATTGTTTTGTTTTTATGTATGGAGCAACACTTTTGCTGACAGGTTTATTTTAATCCTGGGTGGTGTAATATTGAGGAAGTGTATTTTAAAATAACTGTTATAATACAAACAGAAAAATTGACTCATTAAACGTATATGAAAAACACTTTTATGAAGGGTGTGTTTCCTTCACATTATGTTTGCTTGTCCAGCATCAATGGATTTTTATGAGTCACTCCCTGCATAGGACAAGCAGATTTAGGAAATGGATGGATGGAGGGAGAGAGGGAGGGAGGGAAGCTAGATCCATTCTGTTTGCGCCCAGTTCATATATCAATCAACCAGTCAATAAATCAAACCTCTATTACAGACTCTGGGTCCAGATTAAGTAATAAGAAAGAGATAAATATATACTTCATTGGAAAGATAAAACTGGAAAGAAAACATCACTAAATGTAAGTATAAGAAATAAAACTAAGAGATTAAAGCATTTCAGAGTGTTTACAGTGTATTTGTTAAAAGGGCAAATAGCGGTTTCAAATATCAAAGTGTTTCTGCAAAAGCCTTGAAAATTTCTTTGTACAGTTATTTTACTATATAGGGTTATTTTAATGTTTGTTAGTCCGATGTTCTGCTTAACGTGTCTTAGTCGTCTGTGAGGAGGTCGGATTTACAACATACAGACATTTGCCTATTTGTCGCTAAAGCATTTTGACTTGTATGAAATCCCCGGCAGGTCGGACTGTTTGACACATTCCCCTTTTTCCTCTGGAAGGAGGAGGCTCACATTTGGATGGAGATGAATGACAGAAGCAGTCCACGGCGTAGTCAGTTCTCTGTATTTTTGTGGTCATCTCCAGGAGGTGCAGAGCTATTGTCCAACGCATAAATGCAGAGGATAAGAAGCTATTTTGCTTTTCCCCATCAGAGAGAAGTGTCTGAGAAAAGAGGAAGAGACATATGGTGCTGTCGGTGACGGGGGTGGGGATGGGGGGGGGGTGACATAAGGAAAGGGGGTGTTGTATGAGACGGCATGTTGTCTGTGCTGGACTGGGAAAGCTATCAGAGATGATGTCTCAGTTTGCCTGTAAGCTTTTGGAAGTCCTCTGTTTTCAAAATGGATGGATGCTTCCCTTATTGGACAGGCCATAACAAGATCTCGCAGCTGGAACATCAGCGCGGCAGCTTGTAATTCCTTTGGAGTAATTGTTGATAATTATGTTAGTCATGTTAGTTTACATTAGTTCTATTTTTTGCATGTTTTTTTTGGAAAACACAAAAAGTCTGTGTTAAATTGCATAATTAAATGAAAAGCATTAATTCTATGCAGAACACAATGTTGCATTTCCATGGAAACATTTTATTCAACAAGCCAGGTAGTTTCTCTTCAGTGGTATGTGATGTCATTTTAAACTGATTAAGGTACGATGCCCTCTTTTTACAATATATTTGCTCAAACTATCCCGTCAGCATTAGTCCACGGGAAACTGCTCTTATTTTTGTTTTTACAGCACAAGAACGGCTGTTTTTCATTTTTCAGCAAGCGCAGACAGACTACAATGGAATTTCCTACAATTCCCAGTGATCTGTTTGTCAGAACCTGCATTTTACTTTACTGTTTTTGGTATATAGGAATCATGGGAAACTGAGGATAACAAAAAAAAACAGTGGCTTTAAAATGTTACAGTTTAAGTATATTGTTTTAAATAGATATGAAATCCAATTGGGAGAAAAGAATTATAAATCTGGACATACATTTGGCTCGGCACAGATTTCAGGCATTTCTTTGGTCTTGATGGATGTGACAGTACTTATCTTTACTTATCACTGAAGATTAATTCACTCGTACAATCTATGCTTACTACATATATATTATGTAGAATTGAAACACTGCATGTTAATATGATAGCATCATCCACAAAAATTGTTTCATATATATTTTATTTATTAAGTATACACTTTTGTCCAAAGCAGTGTCCCTAGAGCTGGCCTAAGGTAATGTCACTCTACCAGTCACGGACTTTGAACCAGCAACCTTCTGACCACAGCAACAGAGTCATACCCAACAGAGCCACACACCATATCCTTAGAGCCTTCCCCTGTATTATGGGATGTAATATAGACACTCCCCGTGTTAACTATGTCCGACTTACGGACGACTCTTACTTCCAAACAGGTTACTATAAAGCCTATTACATTAAAAGTTTAAATACAACGGCTTCCAATAACAAACGCACACACTCTTGTGACGCTCTTGAAAACATTGCGCGGCTTCAGTAGTTCATCCGCTCGAGGTACAGTACAGTAGCGTATTTAGTTATTTTCATTATTACTGTATAATAATTATTATTATGTACTGTATTATTATTTTTGCAGAAATGCTTGAAGCCTACAAACCCAGCAGGGCCCTTGAGCCTCCGGGGCTGGTACTCTGGCAGATCCTAAAGCTTGAGCTAAGCAGGATGAAATGGCTTTCAGTTATTACACTGGTGAAAACTGGAATAGACTACTAGAGGGTCTTAGCCATGCTGCAGCTGTAGCTACATTTAAATCTCGGCTTTGGACCCTTTTGTTTCACCGTCCTTTTGGCTGATTGTGCTGTAATCTTAGCTTTTTTAACAATTTAAAAACATTTTTAACGCATGCAACTTTCTTTATTGTATTTTATAGCATTTTAACTTACTGAGATTTCATTTTATGTCAGTTTTAATTTTCTTAACATACATGTTTTTATCTTCTGTAAAGCAATCGGAATGAGCCATGTGCATGAATGGTGCTACGCAAATAAATGTGCGTTTGTCTTTGCTACAGTTCCTCTCTAAACCTTAACCCAGATAGTCTGTTTGTTACATGACGTTTTTCCACTGGAATACAGGAATTGACCCGTACTTGAGCCGTACTGCAAAGACAGACTAGTTCCAGTGAGTTCCAGATTTGGTTTTCCACTGCAGAAGGGTCGGCCGGGTAAAGGCGTCGTCGGGTTTGGAGAGAGACAGTAACGTAAAACCGAAGAGACACTTATTTACTGTTCACTTGATGTACATCATGATTTACTATGTCTTAATTGTTTTCTTTTGTTTGTTTTTTAGTGTGTACTAATTTCCGCTAGCATGTCTGTGAGCACCGCCGTGTTCTGCAAACTTTAAATACTAGCCGAATTAACATTTGCTTGCATAAGTTTGCTTTACAAATCCATTCCGTTCAGCTCTTCTACAGTACTGTTTTAAGTAGGAGGTTGGAAATGTTTCGAGTTACCGTGAATGCATCAATATGCATTAATATGACATGCAATACTACTGATGATGAATGATACATAGAATATACGCTTTTTCCGTCAGATAATACATGCACAGAACAGCGGTATCTCTGTGCATTTCGACCAATCAGATGGTGGTGATGCAACCAGCTCAGTTTGGTCGCGCTGTCGGCAGGGCAATATCTGCGTGGGTACGGCTGGGGTACGGCTCTCATTCTTTACAATGGAAAAGCGCCAGTTCTTGGTGGCAGTGGAAAAAGCACCAAAAGTCAATGGTTAGAGGAACAAACGAAACAACTAAAGTTTGGGAATGTTAAGGGGTGAATTTATCGCTGAACCTATATCTGGCCACGAGAAGCTGACACGGACCCCAGACAACATCCTCTTCCCATTAGCCATATAACTCACATGTTCCAGTGAGATGGGAACATCCATTGTTTCCTGAAAAACAAGCCTCTGATGTTATTGCTGTTTGAAGCTAAGCGGATTCGTCTGTATTAGAACACTGGGAGTCCGTTCTGGGATGCTGACCATTATTACGCTCTCCAGGGCCTGATCTCCCTCCGAGACGCTGAGTTTGCAGCTAATTTCCTCCATGTCCTGGCAAGCGCGACTGGCAAACCTAGTGTGTAGAAAATCTGGATATACATTCTGCTCATGCTCTGTACTCTATTATATTCAGTACACAGGAAAGTTTAATTTCAGTTTTTACTGTTTTATATTACTGTGCACTGGTTTCCATATAATTCATCCGAGCTCATATTCAGGAGAGTCGGAGGTACTGAATTTCACAGACTTCAGTGTTTGTGGTTCTCAGCTATTAAACAAAGCTGTAAAATTGACGAAATCTCTAAATCTGATCTTTCTGGGTGGAGGGCACCATAATCGATGTCATTTATCATGGTGTATCGGGTACGCTTAGACTCTGGAGTGGGGAATGTTTGCTTTCACTTCTAACAGGCACACCAGGATTTGTCTCCTTCCCTTAACGTGGCATCTGAGGGACGTAACTCCTTAGCACATTCTGCCCAGGCTTCATTCGTTTAAAATAGAACAGCTGTTGATGTTTTGAAGACAGCATGTGATATGTTTATAGTTTATATTATTTTGTTAGTTTTCAGCTGCTGCTTTTTATCTGCTCCCCAGGCTCTGGATCTGTGAAGCACTGACGAGCCTTATATGTCAGTCTTTGTGTTTTTCTTCATGTACCGCTTTTCTTTACAATAGTCAGTGATCTATCCCTTCATTTTAGTATGTGTTAATGTGTTCCGCTAAAGAGAAATGATCAGTGCAATGTGTCCATCTATCTTCCAAGTGCCTCCCATGGTCAGAAGGCGGTCAGATGGTACAGTCCACATGGTGGGACGTGCCGCACAGGATGCCAGTCCATGGCAGGGAACATACATGCACACACACTCATAGCCATATGCTACGGCCAGTTCTCCTCCCTGCATGTCTATGCACTGCGAGGGGACTCCCGTAGGATGCAGTGAGGACATGCAAACAGCAAGGGGGGTCACCTTGAAGGCCCAGTCTTGGATTTGTGAGGCAACAATGCTACCCACTGAGCAACTGCATCCACGAAAATTGATGTAATTTCCTGTGCTATTAATTCTTAGTTGTTGTGATTTGCACAATACATATAGTTCTTATATTTAATACGCTTTCTTGAGGACTTGTATCAGTGAGGCGGCAATTTCTAATGAATCACAAGAAGTGTTTCACCGTTTTTTGCTCTCCAAGCGATTAACACCAGCGTTTATTGCGAATCTGACTGCCAGAGGAGAAACATGGAGTTTAATGTGAAGGAAATGAAATTGTACAAATGTACATGAACTTGAAGACAGTTCATATCAGTGGGCTGGACATAGGACTGCAGATTGCATGTAGTGTACAGTACAGAGAGGGCCAAGTGCAATAACATTTTGTGTAACGGTAAACAAAAATTCTGATTCGGTATGTACCTCGGTTTTGACGTCACGGTTCGGTACGTTTTCGTTACAGCGGGGTAAAAAAATCAAAACATTAATTACTGCTTTCTTTCTTTATAAAACGGCGGTTTACTGAACAAAGTATGACTGTCTTTCTTAAACAAAAAATCTCAATGTTAATACTGCTGCAACCTACTAATACAAAAAATTTAACTTAAAAGCAAATCAAAATAAATATTCTCTCAAGTAAATAAAAGTAAAATACATATCCAATAATGTGCACATTTAGAAAAGTAACTGCATCTGATCTGTACTGTATTCACATTAGCAGCTTTCAGCTTCATATTCGAACTGTGTAACAGAAATATTGTCTCAAAAAATACAAAGTATAACAAAATAAATATCCATTATGGCGCAGCATTAAAAAAATACCTTTGCTGTACTTGTGTTTACACGAGTCTCTGGACGCCCTGCCATCCTGAATAGGACAAGCGGTTACAGAAAAGGGATGGATGGATACATTTACAGTACCATGCAAAAGTCATAGGCAGTTAAGATAACGATGTTTAAATGATCTTCATGATGGTGTAAAACCATGATATTATATCTATCAAAGTGTCTCGGATAAAGCTCTTCGAAAGCTCTCCAATTTGCGGCAACCCACGTGTTTTTGACTCATCTAATGGCTAATCAATACCTCATTGACTTTTTAAATTAGTCAAGATAATTAATTAAGTGAGCTCATTGTGAAATGTAATGAATACATGGAATGGTTGAGGTGCCCCTGAGGAGAAGTTTGGGAACTGAAGTCGTGTTCATCTAGCCATCCAGCAAGATATCAGTAACTTTTTGGAGAACAGCGTATATTTCCCTAGTCCGTTGTGCTGTCTGTACCCCTTGTTCGCCCGATTTCGTGACTCCTGCTCCCCCTTTCCGTGCCGCTCGTACATAGCAACTATGGAGTGGGTTAAGTTATACCTCATTTGTATATTCACCTCCAGTATGGTAATACAGCATTATAATTTGCACCCAGAATGCCCCTGCCCATTTAATTCATTTTTTTTATTAATAGAACTTGTTAACTTTTATTCATAGTTATTTCCTTAGTCTCAGAATATTCTATTTAACTGTGTACTTTCTACATTGGTCTGCATTGTGTTTACTTGCCCGCAGTGTATGTACTTGGTCTTGTGTTGCACTGCATGCTAAGTTGTCTATACTTTTCATACCTTGTTGCTGCATGTGATCTTATCTTAGCAAATCCATTTTCATAAAAATCCATGTGCTCCATCTGTATACAGTGACATATACAGTAACACACATATACAGATTTTCTCTATATGATCGTACGGTGCCTAATCCGAAGTGGGGCAGCATGGTGGTGCATTGTGTAGCACTACTACCTCACACCTCTGGGTCTCCGGTTTGAGTCTCTACCGTGGCTCCATGTGTGTGGAGTTTGCATGTTCTCCTCCTGTCGTAGTGCGTTTTCCTCTGGGAAGTGTATTACATGTGTTTTTTTTTAAAGGTTTCAACAGTACGATATTTGCCACTGGAAAGTACTGCACTGTATGGCAGCAAGACTATCCTAGTCTCAGTTTCGTGGCTAAAAATCAGCGTGATTATCCTGTCCCACCATCTGTCCGTTTCCATGTACGATCCGTCTGAAGGAACAGAACCTAGGGGTGAGCCAGGGAATTCTGTACAGTGTTTTATTAAGTGTTGTCATCTGTTCAGAACAGTGATGGAATGTTCTTGTAAGGCCTCTGCTAATCTCTAACAGAAATGAAGTGAATTAGAATTGAAACAGAATGAAAAAGACTGGGGGCAGTGTTACATGGGGAGAAACATGTGCTTCTAAATGTTTGTATTGATTCTTTCCATCAGTTCCCCTTTTTCTATGCCCATGGATCTTAATATGTTCTGCTTTTGTTTTGACAGTATCCTCAGAAGAGTTCTCTTGTGTCAAACTCAACTGGCGAATTGCTTATGCGTGCAGCATTAGAATTTATATTCCCAGACCTGCAAAACTAAAACACTGCATTTTATCCAGATGGTTTTCTACTGTCTTGTTTCCCTTCTGAATTCACAAATAAATGCTTCCCATGCCACATTTTTTTTTCCTTTGGTGGCGCCATTTACCAGATTGATCTGACTGAATGATTTTAACATCACACCTGTATTACTCAGTAAATTGTAAATATCACCATTTGTACGGAAAAACACACACAATTACGGAGCCCCTGGCATACACTGTGCCCTGCAAGTCCATCACCGAGAAATTACTGGCTAGTAATTCCTAGCCACATAGGGGTTCATAAGGTTTATCAAATCTCCAGTGCGGGGGTAGGTGACCCTGATCCTGGAGTGCCGATAACCAGCAAGTTTTCCATCCTACCTGGTGTCTGATGACCCACACCTGACCTCAGGCAGATAGTAACTCATCAGGTAGGACAGAAAAATCGGCAGTTTGTCCAGGTTTAGCGCTGCAACCTGTATGTCCCAGTGTTGCAAGTTACAGTGGAGACAGTGGAGTACCAAGTGAAGGAATTTTCAATATATGGCAGCCGCTCAGCATCACCGCACAGCATTTGCATGGCTCCTGCACACGTTTCCACGTTATCTTTAAAAATTAAATGATACGCAAATCCCTACGTCTCATGCTGCTCACAAGCGATGTCAGCTTCCAGAAGCCTTTGGCACTTTAACACCTTATTTTTGTTTTTCTGTGAACAGTGAGTTGTGTTGTTTGCTTTGAAGTTGAAGACTTTAGTTTTGTAATTTTTGTTGCATGCACGTACAGTATGCATGCACAGGATTGTGCAAAAGCCTTAGGCAGTGAAAGGAAACGTTTGGGCAGTAAGTGTGTATTTGCTCAGAACAGAAACACAATTCAATATTACAACACATGCAAATTAAGAATAACACAATGAAGACGAACAGGAGTTTCTTCTGCTCTCCAAAAAGTTACTGATATCTAGTCGGACTGCTAGATGACCACCGCTTTGGTTTCCAAACCTCTCCTCAGGGGCACCTCAGCCATTCCATATATTTATTAAATTTCACCAACAGCTTGCTTATTTAATCGATATTTTTTTAAAGTAGTCAATAATGTATTGGTTGGCCATACAAGCTAGTGCTAGTGGTCATGTCAAAAAATACACGGGTGTATTGGAAGAGTGCTGTAAACGTGGGGGTGATTTTAGAAGAGGTTTTGATACACTTTGACGGACAAAATATCAGAGTTTTGCACCAACATGAAGATCATTTAAACATCATTTCCTTTGACTGCCAAAGATAGGCAGTCAATTGTGTGTAAACAAGAGTCAATCGCAAGGTCACCATAAGTCCGGGTTTACCCGGACGCAAGCTTCTGTTTTCCAGGGTGGCTAGGGAAGACTCATTAATATTCATAAGAGCAGCGCTACCTGCTTGGCTAGTGAATGTGAAAACTCATTAATATTCCTGAGAGAAGCAATACTTGATTGGCCGGTGAACGCGAAAACTCATTAATATTCAGATCCCCGGACACATCCTCTTCTTTCTTCCTTTTTCCTCTCACCAAATATGGTAACCTTACTCCTAAGGCCTGAACTCCCATAGACGTAATTGACGTCATCTGGTATGTGATTGAGTGTGAGACGCTGCAAGGGTTTGAAATGGTATAAATAGGAATGGGACAGCACTTTGCGATACATCACATTACCTTGACAATGCCAAAACATGTTCCTTACATGGATTTGGGACTTAGTATCTTAAGATTTGCACTTTCTTCACAGCCTATAGGCACTTAAGGGACCGATTTCCTAATGTGAACATGTTCTAGGCTCTTGCCTTACATCAGAGGTAATTATCAAATAATCAATTTGCTCTTTTTTGTCAAAACAGCATCATTCATTGACAACTAAAAGAAATGGTTTGTTTACCATTTATGCTTCTGAGCTTCCCCTGGTAACTCTGTATTACACGTTACAACACCATGAACTGTGGGTAATTCCCTCAGGTAAAGTCTGCTGAAATGTGAAAGTGTGCATGAAGGGCCCAAAATGTCTGTGAGAGAGCCCGCATTCACGTAACGTTTTTACAGTGCGACAGCACTAATCCTCAAGGACTTAGCAGGAACACTCCTCAAAATCTGTGAGTCCGTCAGTGTGGAAATTGGGATTGGACCATAGTGTGTACAGAACGGGGATTGGCAGACTGTTTCCTGATGTCATTTTCCACATCGGAATCCTTCACTGTTTGTAAATATTTTTATATTTCTTATAGCACTGTATATATTTAGCACTCACACTAGTTTAAGATTTTTGGCAGATTTTTGTAAATATCTAAATTTATTGCTAATTTCCCATTTACGAATTCTCCTTGGTCAGACCTTCAGCAAGTATTATAATTGTATCATAGGTATGGCATGGTTTACTTGGACATGTTCACCTATCTAACGTAAGTTCAACAGTCCTGGAAGCACTGCAATTAATAAAATTTGCCACAAATAAAGCAAAATAGATTTGAATCACTGTCCTTCAACACACTTAGACAGGGGCTAATATAACCCCAACATGTCAGGATAAATATAGCCGAGATCTGCAAAAAACAAGTGCGAGCTTTTGGCTTTAACAGGATCTACTAACAGTCTTTCTTCTCTTCACTTCACATGAAGCTCATGCAACCACAAGAAACGTCATTTTAACCCTAAAAGAGTGCATATATTATATTACTCCAAACTGCCATTTGTAACATATACTGTGTTTCATTTACCTCGTAGGTCAGAAGTCGGTGCTGGGAATGGCGTCACACCGAAATTAACCGTGTTCCAGTACAAGTAGTCAGAAATCCATTTAGCAATACCGAGGCCTTGTTTCAAAAAGCAGGATTTCTTGCTTAGCTGGATAACTTGTCAGATTTAAGGTACCCCAGTTTAAATGGCCCTTAATCTTTGTCCACTTACATTTATCCCAGACTACGTTAAATCCGACAAGTTATCCGGCTAAGTAAGAAATCCTGCTTTCTGAAACAGGTCCCAGTTCTAGACTGGTTAATTGTTAGCCATTGTTAGCAATATCAGTTGATAACAACACATTTTTCAGCATTTTACACATAAAAACACCGTAGCAACATGTCCATAGATTGCAGCAGGACAGTAATATGTGTACGACTGATTTAATGAGACACGAATAAGACGTAAGTGCTAATTAACAGTATATACCTATAGCTTTAAGTTCTGTTCTGCTTTTAGGTCGGGGTTGCAGAGGTTCCTCCGACTTTCCAAGTAGGACTTCCAACTTCAAGGGGCGCTCCAGTTGAAATTTCCGACTAGGAACTCGGAAATTCTGACTTCCAAGCTCAAATGAAACGCATGCCTTGGACAAGGGGACTAGACATCATATCCTCAGAAGTAATTCAGTGGGAATTACAGCCACTTCCGCAATTCAGATGGAAATCGCTAGTCAAAAAACTAAATGGCTGTACGTTGCTAATGAAAAAATCAAGTCTTTAAATTAACTCATAGAGTAGTACCTTCTGGGAAGTCATTCATGCTATGCTTTCTCCAGTGATGAATCGAAACTTGTCCAGAGGTCGGGGACATGTTCATTAGTTACTAGGAGCATCGGTCCCAAAGAGAGACAGCTCACGTCTCATATTAGCCTCATTGCTGACATCGATTAAAAGCCTGAAGTTAAAGCTGGAGTGATTTGGAGAATATGAAGGAAACTAAATGACATTGTTTTCTGTCTTTTCAGCCAGTAATACTAAAGAAAGCTGGGAGGAAGGCTGGCCACTGGTAGCACACCGGCAGTGGTCCTGTGGCAGTCGCTGGAGACCCAACAAGGAGGGAAAGTTGGGAAGCTCTTCAGGTGCTTCTGTGTGTTCAAGTTGGCCTGTTTTTTTCTCCTGGAGTTGAGGACTCTCAGACATCACATACAGATTGTTTTCTTCTTCTATATGTATTTTTTTTTTTTTGCTCGATCTGTTTTGTTTATTTTCAAAAACTAGGTTTGTCAGAAAATGTTCTGATTCACAACTGCTGGTGTCCATGTCTCTGGGCTGTCTCACCTTACACAGCACAAATATCGTCGCCCTGGTCACGAACGATAGATTCACAGCCCAGGCCTTACATGGCACATATACAGTCAAAACAGAATTTAAGCCTAAACTAATTTAGACTAACTTTTGAGGCTTTTTAAAGAAAGAAAACAACATTTTCACAACTTATCCAACTTGATGAGGGATTTTAATAAAAATTTCAGGCAGCGATAAGAAATGTTATCTGCAGCATGCATGTCCCGTCCCCTTTCTGAGAAACACTTCTAAATGTAGAGAAATCCCTCTAAATGTAGAGAAACCCCTCCAAATGTTATCTGCAGCATGCATGTCCCGTCCCCTTTCTGAGAAATACTTCTAAATGTAGAGAAACCCCTCTAAATGTTATCTGCAGCTTGCATGTCCCGCCCTTTTGGAGAAACCCCTCTAAATGTAGAGAAACCCCTCTAAATGTTATCTGCAGCGTGTATGTCCCGCCTTTTCTGAGAAACCCCTCTAAATGTAGAGAAACCCCTCTAAATGTTATCTGCAGCTTGCATGTCCCGCCCTTTCTGAGAAACCCCTCTAAATATAGAGAAATCCCTCTAAATGTAGAGAAACCCCTCCAAATGTTATCTGCAGCGTGCATGTCCCGTCCCCTTTCTGAGAAATACTTCCTGGTCCCAGGTTCTAATTCAGCAAACCATGACAGTATCATCTCCATGACTATTAACATGAGCTGGGTGCTCCTGCAGCTGCCTCTTTACTTTCATCACATGCACAAAGGACGCCATTTCTGTTGTTGGATCTGTAGAAGGATCATCCCATCATCAGTGCTACTCTGCCAGTTGACGTATTCGGGTATCACAGTAGGCTGCAGGGCGTAATGTGAACTGAAAGTCATTTTTTTTAGCATAAATACATAAATACGTAAATGCTGTGTTTTCCAAACTGTTACAATAAGTTACAATTACATAGTGGACCCTTGGTTTTCTTCATCAATAAAAATGTTGTTAAAATGATACTGTCATTGATTCAGCGTGATTTTGAATTTTGGTGTTATTTTATAAATTATTTAGCATAACTTAATACTATATATCCATATTATGTAACAAACTAAATAAAATTAATAGTTTCTTGTGCACTATGCCATGTCATCATATGAAATAACTGGGTACACTTTCCTTACTGTACAATTCTGCCTGTCTTCTTGTTTTAGGATTAATGCTATGTGATGTTGTAATAGATCTCACGGCCAGAAAAGTAAATAAAAAAATAAAACTGAAAGACTTTTGGATAATAATTATTTTGGGCAAAAATGAAATATTTTTTTTCGAAAAAAATTCTATGTTTGTATCCTTTTGGGAATTTCACAAGAATTTAATTTGAAAATGACAGTTACTATACAATGGGAAAACAAAGAATTCGCAGTTCCGTGACAAGATCGAACTAGGCAAAATTCATCAAGCTCCACCATTCGCTTAACCGGAAAACACACCAGAGGTCTTTAACTAAACGCAGGTTTGCCAGAATTTCAGAAAGAAGGAAAGATAAATAAGATTGCAAGCAACTGCATTCTAACATAGAATCGAGCTCAAGAATAATATGTCTGATCCAAGGTGAAGCCAAAACTTTATCTAGTTGTTACGCGGAAGAAAACCCACGTTTCTAGGAAGAACAATATGCTTTTCTGATTGAACATGACCTTCTCTTTACTTGCGAAAACGTGCAAGTATTTTAGGTAGGAGATATAGGCCTATATTTGCTTTTATTAAGCAGCATAACGATTATTGAAATTATTGTTACTGTTAATTATATGACGTTAAGGTTTGCATTAAGAGAAAAAAAACGAAAAGCCGTATAAAACATAATGTCTGAAACAGATATTCCCTACTATGAGACAAAGACTACAATTAATTTATTATGTTTGAAAAGGACATCCCGAAATAAAATTCCATCAATATATTCTAAATCAGTGTTAACAATTAAAGACAGCGGGGGGAACATTCATTTTGAAAACTTACTAAAAAGCTACAAAAAAATACCCTAATCAAGAACACAACTTAAATCAGTTTTTTGCCCGTATGATCTTATTCATTATATAGAGCATATTGATAATAGCGTCTAAGTACAAACAGCCCAAGTATGCATTCCGCAGATCTTATTAGCAACATGTGGGAATGTGAGCCGTTCTGCTGTAAGGTTACTCACTAAAGCGGCTGGAGAGGGGAGCCATAAACTCGCGCCTGGGGTGTCTGTTACCAGCCTTATCGGTGTGTCCCGTGACACGTTTATAGTTAGCAGTCAGTGCTTGGTGATGGGTTCTTTATTTATTTGTACAATTGTGCCATGAATAGAGGAAAAAATAAACAGACGAAGCAAACGTGCGACTTTTCTTTTCATGTGCTGAAAACCATGTTTGAGGACACAAAAGGGGAGATTTCTCCGGAGAAAATAAATTCTTTTGAAGTGGAACTAATCATCTCAGAAAAGGTTTTCGTTGTCCTAACAACGCAACTGAATTGGAAAGAACCTTTCTTTTTCTATAAGGTATGTTTTCTTTCTTTCATCTGAAACTGATGATGATACCGCTTTCACGCCTTGTCCTCCCACATTATGAACCATGACATATCTGGTCGGAAAGTGTTCACTTCACTACTTCACTGCACAGAATATGACTCTTGTGTATACGTCAGCCGTCTTTCTGATGAGGAGTCTGAACTTTATATACGTCTTGTGGAAAGCGACCTAATCTCCTGCCAGATCTTCCATGCATACCAGGATTTGTGAAGAGAAACCGATAAATAACTTGTTTTCATTTGCGTGCGAAGCTGCAAGTTCATCGTTCACCGTCACTGTGCGGCTGTAACACTTCCGAATAGTGATTTATTATGGAAGACTCACTATTTGAAACCTGTTCCTTCGTACAAAAGATTCATTAATACAACATGCAAGGACCGGTATCACAACGCATTAACAAAAGGAAGGCATACATTACAAATAGTAACTGTAACTAAGTTGAAAAGAACTATAAACCAATAACGCATCTGATGTATGAAGAAGGTCCAAGATATTTCAAAACGAATTACAGCAAAAAACCCAAAACAATAGAAACGGAAACATTTAAAACTATGTCAAAACAATGTACTTTATGACACTTGCATTTAAGATTCCTGTTCATCATTATCTCCAAACGCGGCTCTCAACCAACGTCGCATTAATTACGGGATCAATGCAAGAAGTTCAGCTATACGTTCAAAGTAGAAAATCGTAGCTTTGTTCTTACTGGCAGTAAGAACATGTTTCATTTCCAGACTTATCTGATGTGTTGATAAATCAACTTTAATGGGCAAGAAGTCCACAAATAGTGGGCTGCTTGCAATATTCACTATATTAATATCAATTACAGAAGGGGCACATTTTTTTCGGAAGTGTCAACAGCAGTAAAATGTTATTGACAATATTCAATATATCGACAAGTAAACAGGGATGGATTCAAAACTGTTTGTGTGGAAGAGGTTACCGAATAGTTCATGTCTTACTGTAGTAGCGGAGGGGTTACTGAGAAAAAAATCTTCCCGTCCATTTCCCACCCTGAGAGACAGGCAATATGTAAAACGCCCAGTTGTCAAATGAAAGTTTTCAATAAATATTAATAAGCAATCAATTGTAAAATCATTTATTATAACATGTATAGCAGTTTTTTGCGTAAATTTGAACTTTTATGTTACAACTCCAGAATTTCAGCCATTGTCAGGCTTGCTTCAGAGTTCGGTTTTTTTATATTTGTTTTTTTTTTTAACTACACGGCATTGATCTTGTAATTTATTGGCTATATCTTTTTCAGTCGTTTTACTCTTATATACAATATTAGACTCATTTTGGTTAAGTTACATAATTATTTTTAAACTTCCCACCACTGATCCATTACTGAAGACTGGCCTAACTGAAGGAAGGAAAAATAGCGCAATTTAGTAAAATTCTGTTTCCAAATTTTACTGGTTTATGGTTATAGATGATTAAATATGTAGTGAGTGAAAGCACCCTGTGATGACAGCTTTCCTGCGTGTGGGGTGCTACTTCAAAGAGCATGGGGATTTGGGAGGCAATGCGGTTTATGATCAGGTAGCGGGTGTTGTTGCTGGCCTTGTCGGGGTGCAGGCTGCCTGTGTACATGGCTGGAGTTATCGGGGTAGTTTGTTTATACAGACTGCCTTGCTTGCGGCAGTAGCCCTTTGTAGATACTTTGTTAAATCGCGATCCTGCTCCCAAACTCGTGTGCACTGCTCCTTATTTCAAGATCGCTGCAGTGTATTATGTCAGCCTTCCTATTAGTGATATTTGAAGTTTAGTCAAGGCAGTAACAGTCATGTATTGCTTAGCGACACGGATACGTTCTGAGAAATGCAGCGCTAAGCGATTCCGTTGTTATGCGAACATCATACAGTGTATTTAACACACCTCTATGGTACAGCCTACTACACATCTAGGCTATAGGGTATGGCCTAACTAATGAGAAAAAGTACAGTACCGTACAGTAAATACATAAACCGGTAACATTGTTGCTTATCATTATCAAGTATTATGTACTATACATAACTGTATGTACTATGCTTTTATACTACTGGCAGTGCAGTGCATTGTGCTACGATGTTACGATGGGAATGACGTCACTAGGTAATGCAAAATTTTCAGCTCTGTTATAATCTTATGGGACCACTATCGTATATGCAGTCCATCATTGACCAAAATATCTTTATGTGGCTCTTGACTGTAACATTACCTGTTATCTTTATCTATTAAACTAAAAGAGATGCATATCAGTCAATGGGACATGCATAATGGTGGTATGGTGGCTCAGTGTGTATAGGCCTGTTCCTCTTCATAACTCCAACATTTCTATTTTGAATCTCACCTCCAGCCGGTATAAAGTCCTCATGTTCTGCCTGTGATGTGTAGGTTTCCTGTCATAGTCTGATATGATGCAAGTGGGCTGAATGGTATCCGTAAGGTACTCTAGTATATTCATGTATGTACCCTTTGATAGAGTGGCATCCAGGATGTGCCCCAGCCTTGTACTTAGTGCTGCCTGGTGGTGATGTTACGTTTGTAAATGATCCAATTCTTTTCAACGGCTCTTTAGTACGAACCAAGGGAACCAAGTTGTACTTAAGAGCTGTTCATTTTATCGTTATGCCCAAATTTTACTGCCTATCCTAAATACATTCCACTAACCTTACATGAATGGCAAGAACCAGCCAATCAGAAGAGGTCATGTCGTGTAAGGTTTCTCAAAGGCAGAATGAGCAGGATTTGTGCCAATGAAAAGTTTTCTAATATATAGTGTTGCATGAATTGCCATCAAGGTAAGGCAACCTCATTTACGTAACACATTTCATATGGAGGGTAAATTCAAAGTAGTGAATTCACTGACAAAGACGTGGCGTCACATTGTGTAATATTTACAATGCAGATCATTGACAATACATCTGAGAGTAAAGTAGAGTAACGCAGTGCGGCTAAGCCTAGTCCAGTAAAGTAGAGTAACACAGTGCCACTAAGCCTAGTCCAGTAATGTAGAGTAACGCAGTGCCACTAAGCCTAGTCCGCACATGCAAAATGATATTATACTGGTGGGATGTCGAAGTCTGTATCTTATCTAAATCTTAGCCGATCATTATCGTAGTGATTATTTCGCAGATAAACCTACTAACCCCCACCCCTTAAGAAAAAAAGAAGGAAGGACAAACGGCTCTCAGAAAGCAATGGAGCCATACGATCTGGCTCCCTTCAAAGAGCCGTTATTCCCACTACAGGCTGGGATAGGCTCCAGACCCCCCCATGTCCCTGACCAGGGCAAGCAATTTCAAGATGGGTGTTCCTACACACACACACACACACACACACACACACACATTTAAATATATATATTTTTCTTCTTTGAAATTTTTAAATGACAACAGATAAAAAACAGAACTTTCAAAATAAAAAATATACAATTAGTAGTATACTCCAGTGTAGGACAATTAAAAACAGTTGGTGTTTTTTTATGTAGAAGTGAGTCTGAATTTAAAAGGACCTTCTCAATAGCATTAATAAAGGTGAAAATTTTTATGTGATTCTGGCTGCTGGTGTCATGTCCTGCACACCTGACCCTCCTGTCTCCTCCCTCATGTGGCCCTGATGAGCTACACCTGTTGCTTGTTACCCCTCAATAGTCTTTGTATTTAAGTACCTGTTTGTCTTGTCAGCCCCAGTCCAGTCATTGCTCCTCCTGTCTGCCTGTGTCCTTCATTGTTTCGATGAATCCCTCGTGGTCCTGTTTGTTTCCAGACTTTGTTCATTTAGTTCAGTACTCTGCATCTTGGCCTATCCCTTGCACCCAGCCTCCTCCCGGTGTGCGAGCCATGTGTCCTCCCTCCGCGATGGTTCGGGGACAACCCTTTCATTGACCCACTGAGTGAAAGTGACCTAGAGGAGCCCAAGGAGAATGAGGTCCCTGGTATGTCTCATAGCGTGCAGGTCGCCTGGCCCGTATGGACGCCGTACTGGATTCACCGGGTTGATGACGACTCCCACCCAAGCTGATTCCTGATTACCAACAAGGGCTGGTTTGGTTCTTCTCTGCGATCTGAACTGATTCAGCTTGAGACAGCTACCTGTTCTGGCCGAAGGTGGAGGAGGCAGTAGAACTTGACTGTGCCCACGTCTCCCGTCTCACCAAACCATGTTAAAACACAAGCCCTGAACCCGAAGAGCTGCCTCTGCAGCACCTCCAGAGCCCATCCTTCCTCAACAGCACCTCCAGAGCCCATCCTTGCTGCTGCTGTGCCCCCAGGGGCCGTGCTCCAGGCTCCCGGTCCAGAGAGGGCCACTCAGCCTGAGCCCCCAGCTACCAGCTTCAAAGGGGGCCCTTTACCCTGCTCACTTCCAAGTGTCCCAGCAGCTTTACACTACCCGCTTCCTGGTATCCTGTCAGCTCCAGTCTCATTTCCTGATGTCCCGCCAGTTCCTGCTATATCGTTGCACTGGCAGCCTCCTCATAGCCTCCTGACTTGCCACTGGTGGTTTTCTCATCCCTTGCCGGCCACTGCCAGCTCGACTCCCCAGCCACTACCAGCCTGACCCCTCGGCTGCCGCCAGCTCAACATTCGACACCGCCAGACCGGATTGGAGTTATCTGGAGGATGTCCTACCAGAGGACTTAGAGTGGGACCCTCTGGGCCTTGCCCTTAGACTGCTCCGTGGGCCTCAGCTTAAGGCTTATGCTGACACAGTCCTACGTCCCAGGGCAGCCATCAACTAAGGCTAAAGTGCAGGGCGGGCATACCATCCATGTCGACCTCCCGACTTTCGTCCACCTGACGCTGCCCACCCGAGCGACTCTCCCGTTGAGACCGAGAGGGAAGAACTCCTGCTTCTACTTTGTAGTCCCGTTGTTGCCCTCCTGCTCCTGCCTTGCTGTCCCCTCGTGCCGTCCTGCTCCAGCCGCACTGGCCCCTCATTACCCTCTGGCCCCTCTGACCCCTCGTCACCTTCCTGCTCCATTTTGCTGTCCCCTCATGCCCTCCTGCTCCTTTCTTGCAGTCCCCTCGTCACCTTCCTGCTCCGTCTTGCAGTCCCCTCGTCGCCCTCCTGCTCCGTCTTGCCGTCCCCTCGTGCCGTCCTGCTCCAGCTGCACTGGTCCCTCAGTACCCTCTGGCCCCACTGACCCCTCGTCACCTTCCTGCTCCGTCTTGCTGTCCCCTCGTGCCATCCTGCTCCAGCCACACTGGTCCCTAAGTACCCTCTGGCCCCACCGACCCCTCGGCACCCTCCTGCTTCTGCCTTGCAGTTCCCTTGGCGCTCTCCTGCTCCTGACCTGCAGTCCACTTGGTGCCCTCCTGCCCCAGCACTGCTGGCCCCAAAGTGCCCTCCATCCCCGCTGGTCCCTTGGTGCCCTCCTGTTCCTGCCTTGCAGTCCCCTTGTTTCCCTCCTGCTTCTGTCCTGCAGTCCCCTTACACCCTCCTACTCCAGCCATGCTGGCCCTCTGAGGCTCTTAGGTCTTGTGGTCTGGATGGGCTACGCCTTGCCAGTGAATGAGCCCAGGAGGGTACGTATCCCAGGCTCATTGCCCAGCACCCTAGGGTCCAGCAGCCTCCCCCGACACCCCCTGTACTCACTCATCGTGCCTCAGTCCCTATCCCAGTGCCCTGTTCTGCCTTGGTTTTGTTCTAACCTGTGCCCCTTATTACCCCCTCCGGTGTTTCCATCTCTGTTTCCATTGTTCCCCAGCTTGTCTTCCTACTCAGATGTGGTGTGTTCTGTCTGTCTCTGTCTCTTTCTTTTCTGCTCCCTAGTTCCCGTTAATGTTTAATGCTCATCCTTGCGATCCCTGGTGTGTTCCTGGTGCACGGTTTTGTCTTGTATTTTGTCTGTTTCGTCAGTGTGGTTCTGTTCGGTGTTGTTCTCTCCTGCCGTCCTCTTGGTCCCCAGTCCAGTCTCTGCCTGTTCTGTGTCCATGGTTACCTGTTCTGTTCTGTCCTGTTGTTTGATGGGCGCTGTGGTGGGCAGTTTTTTTTAATAGATATCTTTAATTTAATGAAATTTAAGATGTTTAAACACAATGCAGAGTGAAAAGCAGCTAAATCGCTGGATCCCTAATTTTTTGCTTCTTTGGTTATTTGGATTTATGATTTTTCTCATCAGTATTACATTGATTATGGTCAATGGTCTTTCATTCTGATCCACAATACTGAAATATTTGTTATCTCTTATTGGACGATATCCCACAAGCTACAGTTCAGTCCATCCTCGACTGAAAAAAATGCAGTTTCATGGCTCTTGCTGCAGATTCCCCTTCACTGTCCTATAATTACCCCATCATTAACAACAATCAATATTTTGTTGGAAACATGGACTACATGCGGAAAATACTTAGGTTTTTAATATTTCCTAGCGATGGGTTGACACCCCATCCTGGGTTATTCCCTGCCTTGCAGCCCTACTCCCTGGGAGGCTTCGCGACCCTGAATAGGACAAGCAGTTACAGAAAATGGATGGATGGGCTTTTAATATATCTCGATATATGCATATTTTAAAACCAGCCCCTTCCTTACCAGTGAGTCAACCGTCAAACTGGTCGAGCCCCTCGTATGATCGCACCTCTCCAGCATGGTATGACTGCATGGATAGTATCATTCACGCAAACAGAATTTCCCTGCCGCTATACTTCAACTAAAATGCATTGATTGCTTTTCTCTGGCACTCTGAAGAGAATTCATGGATGAATAACAAGACATCACATTAACATTAAATTATTGTTCTTTGATGGCAGCACTGAATCAAACTAATGGTAAGGACCACGACAGGAGTTAATGGCCAATACGGAAGATCTAGCTATATGAAGGTAAATGGGAATCTTTCACACTTGCTCATTCATCTATAGATGGTATGGTTACTCACAGCGTCCGCTCATGGCAGCATCCATGCGTGACCTCATTGCTTGCTCATCATCATTCCGTTAAATGAGTTTTACTAACTTCGCGTGATGAAATACGTAGATAGTGATGACTTGGTAGTGAGTACACTGACGCAAGGTCTTCTGGCCCTCCGGAGGAGAGCTGGTCGCATCTTTCAATATTGTATGGCGTCTGAATTTATTAACTTCCTATTTGAACTGTGACAGATATTCAGTGGTTTGCTCCGGCAAATTAGCGTATTGTTCAAATATCACCTGAATTGTCTGGATCATAAATGAAAGCTAAGGAAAATAGGAATGTGAAATATGTATATTAATAGATATTATAATTTGCTTCTGAAGGTTAATCTCTATGAAAGATCAGCATGTTTTAAAACTTCCATGTTCTCATTTAGTTGCTCACTGTGCTTCCTTTAATTGCATTAATGACATTGAGAAAAGCAGGACAATATTAGCATTAGATTGGTGAATGTTTAACAGGACGTTTGAACTTGTTGAAATGTGCAATGACAACCGCATATGAATTACAGTTTGGCATGCGTGCGCGCACGCACACACACACACACACACACACACACACATACACACACACACACACACACAGACCTGTACTTATATCTTTGTGGGGACCGTCCATTCATTTCTGTGTGCAAATCCCTAATCCCAACATGACAACTTTAACGCCTGCCCAGCCCTAACCTAAATCTTAAGTAACCAAACAAAATACAAGACTTTTGGAATTTTTTGTTTTTTGGTTAAAGTCACAGATTTTTATGAAGTTGAGATTCCCTTTGTGAGGACCAGAAAAATGATCCCCACAATGTCAAGATAACAGCTTTTATCATTATTTATCATGTAATATATGCGTGTGTCTCCCCTCCTCCCCCCAACACACACACACACACACACACACATGTATATATGCTAGAAGAACATCACTTCGGTTCCCAAACCTTCCTCAGGGGCATCCCAGCTATTCCATATGGGTGAACTGGAGGACACCAGACACAGCAACATCAACACCATTATATGCATACAAACCAGTTCCCCATTGCTCAGTCAAATGCATGTGATGATTATAGTACACTATGTGCATAATATAAGGAACATTCTCTAAGGTTTTGTGGTATACTTGAAAAAATTTGAAAACCACTTTAACAAACTGGCTTTTTCTCAGAGAAATAGTCAGATAACCATCCAAATGAATACATCATACATAGTATGGCTTTTCCATCGCCTTCAATACTGTTTATCACCCAATCAGACCTTCAAGTGGGAACTGAAGGAGCTTAATGAGAACAGATTTTCTAAACTATTGCTTAAAAGGGAAAATGGTCATTATGGCCAGTCCATCATCGGAAGCCTTTCTGATTTTATAATGAAGAGTGTTTAAAAATAAAGGAGCCAATGCTGACCCCGGGGTAGAGACCGATGTATTTTTATGAATGTCTGTAAGTAGGGGGGTTATTTGGCACGCGTCGCTCTTTCCCTCAGTGCTGCACGGATCTCTGTGTCTGCTCACCATTGTCACCATGGCAGACGGCGAGCTAGGAGAGGACATTATACTCCACGTCTGCCAGCTGGCGTGGCCGTTTCAAAACATGAGACGGTGGCGGCACAATTATCATCTTAATTATAATCTTTTACACTCTGTAAAAGGGAAGGGGGAAGCATTTTCAGCACATGCCAAGGGTCCAGTTATATTCTAGGAATGCTTTAACAGTTTAATTGAATGAGTGGCAGCACTGTAATATCTTAGCATGTGTGTATATACAGTATATATGAAGTATATATACTATATATACGTGTGTGTGAGTGTGCGTGTGTTATATCTGTAATAATATCTAAATGAGTATGTATAGTGTTTTAGTTAGCCGTTTTAAAAGGATGCACAAATTGACAGATTTTAAAGATGCTGGGTCCACTGTTGAAGATCCCAGCCAAGGCAGAACAGCAGATGCTCCGTGCTGTCTGGTCAGCCCGTGTCTCCTGGAATTGTGGGAAATCTGTCTCCTCAAACTGCTGCCTCTTCATAATCAGTATAATTACTGGTGTTAACAGGAAACAACTGGTTTATCAGTGCACAGTATGTATAAGTACTTACCAAACACTTGATCTTCTATTCCTGTGTAATTTTCCCCTGACCGTTGATATAATTAGTATGTGTATAGTGTATGATATATACAGTATTGGATGGTTGCACCATCTGTGCTAAATCCAGCATTACCTCCTGCTCGTGCTTTCCTGTACTCATGCAGCATTCATCTACGGGGTGCGTCCTGTACTCGGTGTCTGTCCTCTGCCTTCAACTGCATGCTAACTAGGGTAGGTTAAGTATCACCATAACCCTGCACTGGGTAAGTGGTATAGAAGATATCTGGATCCCAGATGAAACAGATATTAAACAAACTTAATTTCCCCCTCTGTCTTACAAAACACACCAAAGAATCTGCTTGCCGGAATGCGATTAAACCTTGTACGTATGTGATTAATATGAATCATTATTGGGAGTATCAAATGTGATGTAATAGAATGTAAATCGTTTGCGCGTCGCCAATGTTTTTCTGCACCGCAGAGGATAAGAAATAAAGAAATCAAAAGTGAAGTGAAAAGTGTTACCAGTAATGATGCAATAATAACCATTTTAAACACAACACTAGCAGAATTTATTTTACATGAATGTCTGAAGGAAAGAGTGTAAAAACCAGAGAAGGTCTCAGATTTTGCTGAATACTTGTACAGTCGGTTCTTGCTTTATTTTTAGAAGTTCCGTGCGGCCCCTTGGGATCCAAGAATTTAATTGCTTTTGATTATTTTGCCTTAAAAATATCTAATATGATTCTAAATATAACATTTGTGATCTATATTTCATACTCGCTTTTGACATTCTGTGCATTTTCAAGGCCAGGCCCCTTAAAAGCTAAAATTTCTCATTTAAATTAGTAATCTCACCAATGTATATAATTCTTTCTTTTTATTTGTTTTTGTATTTGCTTTTGTTTCGTAAATATAATTCCATGATATCCTGGACGAGCAAGTTGCTATGAATTTTTGTCGTGCAAAATGCGTCATGAAGTCATGATAGTATCAAAATGATTTCTCAGCTTGAAGATGGTCCTTGCAGTGTCATGAACCATGTGGCAAATAAATGGTAGGTTCCGGCATGGAAAAGCCAAATGCACGAATAAGTGTCGTGGATGGGTCCCACACGAGCTGTATTTGTTATCTTGCGTTAATTGTCTCGTTGGTCTGCTGGAAGCACACAAGTGAGAGTTTCAGTGTAATATGTACGCATTGAAAAAAAAAAAACCTTGAAACGTCTTTTGGTTTGTCCCTTGAAGTTTTGCTTGCATGCCTTTGCAGTATAACCATGACCCAATTCTGGTGTAAAGTGATTTTATTACTGACAAAGATATATTACATTTTCCTTCTATTTCAACTGGCAGCACTTACAAACATGCAAGTTCCACATCTGCTTTCATGAATATCTTAAAATTAATCTAATACATGTATTCCACTTCTGTCTAGAATGTCTGCAGGTTCATTTTGCTGTTTACATACTGGAATCGTGAGAAGTTCCTCTGCTTAGTCTGTACAAAAACATACACCAGAGGAATCAGCTCTGGGACAATAGCTGAAGGAAACAGAAATGTTGTTAAATTGGTGAATAACAAGCTTAAATCTTTTGGGGCTTTTCAGATGAGAAAAGTCGAAGGCACGAGCAAATTAAACCAACAGCAAACCAAAAGGGGTTTGGTTTGTAAACATATAATAGTCTGGCCTGGTAAATTAGGAATCTAAAACATTTTATCATGGCCAAAAGTTCCACATTTTCCATTTTCCAATTCATTAATCAAAAAATATTTGCTGTCATTCAATGTGTATAAGCTACTGAAGATTCCATCCATCCATCCATCCATCCATCCATCCATCCATCCATCCAAATGCTTATCCTGCTTAAAGTCACATTAATATAAAGAAATAACTATTAGCTGGGTGACAAGATACGCAGAATGCTTAGAAATAAAGGCATATAATACAGATAATTATAGAACCTTTATTAATAAATAAAACGTAATAAAATTTTGAATAATATGCATACAACACTAGATCAAATTTTAAATCATCTTTCCTTCAAAAGAAAATCAGAATAAATTATATATACATAGCCTATAGTAGCCTTTGGTTATACCAACAACCTCTGCAGTCTTCAATTAGAATAATATTATGCTTTAAAAATAGATGAAATTCAAGGAATTTGGGAGTTTTCTTTACTGGTCTTGTTAGCTTGATGATTTCCCCATTCATGCTAAAGGAAATAAACTTAAATCTTATTTTAATGATGTAAAATGGCACGATGAATGTTAATCCTAAAGCTGCCTTTTTAGAGATGCCCTTTGAAATTCACAACATTTATTTTGATCTTGTTCTGCAGGCCTGTTTTAGCAGTCCACGGCTCTCCTAGCAACAGATAACAAAAGCAGGGTGCAATCTGAGCCTCCCGCAGCGTGGCTGGTCAGACGGCGCCTTTGATCTCCAACTGGAAAAAAAAAATAGCTGAGTGGGCATTATTTTCATTTACCACCCCCCCCCCCCCTCCCACCCCATGAAAATGATCTGGACCAGATTAATTGTCATTTGTTTCAGAAATCAAATGCTCCTGAATGTGATACAGGCAGCCACTTTATTAAAATTGAGCATTTTCAATATGTGGAGGCGGATATATCACTTTCTGTAGAGATGAACCCATCATATCTACATGCAGTAATAGTATTTAGATACTGAGAGTCTTCACCTTAGAAGAACATACTGTAGGAATGTCACTGTCAGGGTGAAGGAGTCACAGAACTGCCCCTGTGTACCATAAGTCCACAAGCCCTGTGAGTCCATGTTCTGCTGCCATTCTTAGGGCTGTAACTACATTTTCTATGTATGTGTCTTGGTTGGTTGGTCGGTTGGTCGGTTAGTCGGTTGGTCGGTTGGTCGGTTGGTTGAAAAATTAGTTGTTGTTCACTAATGCTGTTACCCTGAAAATAAAGAATTCTGGTATTCAGATTCTTAAAATCGTGTGTTCCTTGACTTGTGCACCAATTATATGAACGAGTACGATTCATAGCACACAGTACCCTTTCACAACATATAACGCTATACTATTGTTCGTAACGATAAAGTGTTCTGGACTGGAATTAATGTAAAATTGTTTAGAGGACACACAATGTGCAGACATCTGATAGAGGCCCAAACAACTTACTTAGACAAAAAGGGGATGGCATCATGGCTGTCTGGGGTATGCAACCAAGCAATGAGGCAGAAACATCTCTTTATCTTTCTCGTACATTTTAGTCTACTGGGAGACCTCAAGGCGCAGAACATTAGGCAGGATTTCCACCCCCAGTCCTTCTGTGAACGGCACGTCAGATCCAAAATGTGAAGAGGAAGAACCTCTATTTAAGATTTCCCAATTCCTCCATCAGATGCCAGATTCGTCTCTTGCTAGGGACTCCCTTTCACGATTGCCGACTGTCACAAACACCGTCTGAGCTGTGTTCTGGACTGCAGCACTCAGGTAGGGCTGTCTGCTCAATCTGGGTATGTAGGGCAGGGATTTTAATGCAATATTACAGGCTGTACAAGGGAATGCCGTTTCATTTTTCTTTTAATACCATGTCGAGGGGGAAGGAAGTCACATTTTAATGTTAATTTCTTTCATTTTGAAGTCACATTTATTACAGGCTGTCCCCAGATTATGAAATCTGTCTGTAAGTCGAATTTGTGGGTAAGTTGGAAAAATAATAATACAGTACACAATAACAACAACAACAATAATAATAATAAAGATAATAATAATTTTACAATAATAATAAGAGTAACTATATACGGAGCTATACTATATGTCCAGCCGACAAACCACTGAAGCTATGCAATATTTGCACATGTGTCACTAAGTAGTACATGCATTCATTACTATGAAACATTGTATTTAAGCCAAATTTTTTATATAATTGGCTTTAAGGCAGTCCATTAATAAGTATGAGTTGTCTGTAAGTTGAATGTTCTTAACCTGAGTACTGTCTGTAATTGGTTAAATTTGATTTATGACAGAGAGTAGAAGAACTGGTACTTGATTGTGTCAAAGTGTCTATAGAGGTGATAACTTTTAATGTTATAATGACGCACTTTCTCGTCTGGTGTATGTCTTTGGAATGCTGCTGGTAGACAATGACTCATCTAAATCAATGTTTTGAGGAATCTTTCATATCTATTAGATTCATTACTTGTGATCATAGTAGCATCTTGATTTGTTGCAGAGCAAGTTCCAGTATTCTCTTTATTACACCATGTCTGGTCCATCCAAAGCCGATGAGGTCACATGGCACGGACAGCCAGCAGAATCCAATTCCTCAGAACGGCCGGGTCATCTTCAAAGGCCCCCCGCCTGCATCCTGGCCACCCAGCCCTGAAGTCTGGACACACAGCCATGACCGCCACCCCCTGAGCCAGCTATGGATACGAGACAGGAGCCCAGCCGGTTTTATGATCTCTCCAACCCCGCAGCTCAGCAAACCGTCCACCCCACCACAAACCCAAGGCCAGGACAAAGGTCAGCTCTGTTAGCCCCCTGAAGGACGACTGACGCATTGGATAAAGTCATTGACATTTTTCATTTCCTGGTAGGAAATCTGATATAGTCAGTGCTTAAAGTGGGAAAAACAGGTGCCAGTAATCCCGATGTATTCAGTACCGATGATGATGAGAGGTGCTGGTACGCAGGTAAGCTTCTCAGTACTCTGATGAGAAAAATAAAGAGGTTCCAGTACTGAGCACCAGTGAGTACCGACCCACTTCAAGCACTACAAATACAAATGAAAATAAATTAATGTATGGATAAATAATGCTAACAACATGTAACTCTGTTACGATTCCATCAGGTAAAAAATGCTTGTGTTGTACAACCACAATGTACCTCTATCAATGGGCCAATGGAAAATAAATGTTTCCAGTGTGTACTTGTTGGTGCTACACAAACTGTACACATAGTAAACCAATCAGGGGAACACCCTGGATAGAGTGCCACTTCATCACAGTGCGCACACCCACACACTATCTACAGTTGAGAGACTACGGGTGCTTTTGGACTGCAGGCAACTGGAGTCAACCCCATACACTGAGCAAGGATGGGATATCAACTGCGTACACTGAGCAAGGATGGGATATCAACTGCGTACACTGAGCAAGGATGGGATCTCAACCCCATACACTGAGCAAGGATGGGATATCAACTGCGTACACTGAGCAAGGATGGGATATCAACTGCATACACTGAGCAAGGATGGGATCTCAACCCCATACACTGAGCAAGGATGGGATATCAACTTTTTTTTTTCTCCTTGAATAATTATGCTAATTTCCAGAAAACATACACATATATAAAGGAAATAAAACATGAATTAAACAATACAAAAGTAGAAATCATAAATCTTTTATTTGATGATATGGTACAGCTTCTTAAAATGTTTATAATATTCAAGAAATTATAAGAATGAATTTTTACATTCCCAGAAAGCACCAGCAATAAAATGAACAAGTGATTGGCCTTAATTTCAAAGCGCATTGACCCATTATATCCAAAATATTCATGAACAAGCACAAAGGAGAAAAAATAACTGGGTGTGGAAAAGAAGGTCTGATAAATTTGGCAGAAGGAGGACTGAAGGGGAGACAGATGGTATTGGAGCCTGCAGATCTGGCATAAATCTGCCAGTGCTAAAATGGTCCTCGGCAAGCCGCACTGCAAGGTCCACCAGTGCAGCAAACTGCTCACGGAGGCTGCGGGACTGCTCCGACCTGCACTCCCAAGCCCTTCATGAGTCACTAGGAATCCGTGGGGCTCAGCACCTCTTACGTGTGAGAAACTCATCGCCCAGTCACAGAGAAGCTGAAAGACCCCAAACCGAGCCCTCCAACTGCAAAAGGGCTGAATGGGCAGGTGTTAATATACTGTTTCTACTGTCAAAAAGAATAAATGGTAACACTTTACTTGAGGGGGCACAAATGATATACTATTATACTGTAATATTATATTGTAAAGTGTTACGGTGGCTGACATTAGCTTTCACTGGTGTGACCTAGCGTACAGTGCCGGCTTCACATGGATCTGCAGAGAGAAAGATCTGGATAGGAAAGACTTTACAATACAGTTCCTTAGCAATTTAGTAGTAACTCAGCTACTACTAAAATAAAAATCACGAACAAAGATAGTTTGTGGTTAATTAATCCATTAAGTAACAGTTAGTTCATGATTAATTAAGAGAATAATAATACTGTATATTATTTGTGCCCCCTCAAGTAAAGTATCACTAAATAAATTGAACATAAACACAGATCACTGCCTCGCTGATAGACTGCAGTACATTTTTGTAAGGTCCAACTAATAGGACTAACTCTGTAACTTGAATATACATTTAACAAAAAAAAACAATTTTGCTGTGTGTCGAGTGTATGTTGTAATGGATGCACCCTTTCCTAAATTGAAAGGTTTGTGTTTTTGTCAGATTGTAATCCTAGGATTGTAAAATGCTAACCCTAACCTCCTTACATGTAAGAGTGAAGAGGGGCGTAGTTAGAGATGAATAGATGGGGGCTGAGTCTTTACTACGGGGGGCTGATGGCAAACTATTCATGACTTAAGCCAACAAACACACATTTATTTGGGGGAAGGGCTAAAAACACCCCCCCCCCCCAAAATAGGCCTAATGACACCCCTGAGAGTGAATCAGATATTAGGATCAGCTCTGAGTCTCGGTCAGAGCTCAAAGAGGCGTCAGTCACACTCAAGTTCATTATCACATCCAACTGTGATTTATCAGGTATGGGAAAGTATTTGGAATGGGCAGAGTCTTTGTCAGTGTTCAAAGAGGCATCCATCGCATCAGAGTCTGTTATCGCATCAATTCAGGATTTATCAGGTAGGAGGATGGATTCAATGATGAGACCTTCAGTAGACTGACATCTGTATGGGGTGTATACTGCCTCATACTCTGTACTCCAGTGTTTCCCAAACCAGTCCGCAGAGCACACTGGCCGTATCCTCATTTTTGTTTTATCCCAGTTCCAAGCACACCTGTAAGGTATTTAGAGCTCCTGATTGCTTGGTTCAGGTGTTCTGCGAACTGGGATAAAACAAAAATGTGGGTCTGTACAGTATGGTTTGGGAAACACTGCTCTACTCTCTATACTGCCTCATACTGCCTACTCTATACTACCTCATACTCTCTTCTTCTTGAGACCGGATCCAGAACAGAAGGATGGATCCAGAATTCATTTTATATATATATATATACACACACACACACACACACAATCTCATGACCAAGGAGACTCAGGAGGTTTGTCCCTCAAGAAGCTGGGTTTGCATGGGGTTCATGGAACCATTCTGTCATGATCAGGGCTCAGAGATGACACAGGACCCAGAATGCAGGAGTCCAAGAGATTTATTTGGTAGATCCAGACAACCGAATCAAGATGGTGGGCAAAAGACATAGTCGAGGTTGGGAGTTCTGAGAGGTCGGGCACCGAATAGATCAGTCATACAGGTTGAGATGAGACAGGGTGACAGGAACACCGGAAGGCACAAGCAGGCAGGGCAGGCGAGGCAGACAGGGAATGAGACATGAAAAAAAAAAGACAAGGGAATTTAGAGTGCTTGGTAAAGTACATTGGACTGGCAACAATACTTCGTGTGCAGGGTGTGACAGGACCCTCCTCGATGGTTGCCTCCTGGAGGCCGTACAGAACACTGGGGACGACCCCGGGGCCAGGGCCCCTGTTTCAAGGGGTAATCATGGTGGAAGGCAGGAAACGTGACTGGGATCCAGAATGTTTTTTGAGGGCACCCACAATCATTCCTCCGGACCATGACCTTTCCAGTCTACTAGGTATTGGTGCAATCCCCAACGGCGATGTGAATTCTGGAGAGCTCGGATAGTGTAGACCTTCTCTCCACGCTGCAGCACCTGAGGAGGCGTAATGGCAGCGGCTGTCCGAGGGTGCACTGCGCTGTTTCGAACAGCCTTAAGGGGGGAGGCATTAAGGTAAGTGAGATCCAACACATACTGGGGAGCTTTCTTTTTTCTTTTTTTCTACAAACGAGAGGAGGCCATTCGGCCCATCAAGCTCGTTTGGGGAGAACCTAACTAATAGCTCAGAGTTGTTAAAAT
>JAODKC010000051.1:7805751-7820154 GCA_026777985.1 Mormyrops attenuatus | reverse complement strand
TGACGCACATGGCCTCAGCAAGGCTGCTCTGACAATATCTGTCCATGTATCAGTCATTTCTATTGCACCAGTTTCAGGCAGGACGGGATGCCTTTGCATGACACTGTAACTGGTTTTCATGCCTTTGCAGGCTGCCCAGCATTGTAGGGGCAGAGAATGGAACCCTCAACCTTACTCATACTTGCAGCCTCTTGAATCCCGTCTGCACCTGTCGAAAAGGGTTCTTGGCGCTAGGCCTAGATGTCCAGCTGGTGATATGTAGCCATCAAAGACATTTTACAGACATTATTGTCAAGTGGCCTGCAAGTGACAGTCACACACGGTCACATACTAAAGGTATATGGACTCACTCACTCATTAAGGGTATAGTGACTGTTACACACAGTCACATTCTAAAGGTGCATGGAGTCGCTCACTCATTAAGGGTATAGTGACTGTCACACACCGTCACATTCTAAAGGTGCATGAACTTACTCACTCATTAAAGGTATAGTGACTGTCACACACGGTCACATACTAAAGGTATATGGAGTCACTTACTCATTAAGGGTATAGTGACTGTCACACACGGTTGTGTCTCTGTTTATCCAGTGGATCATAAACGAAACAAAGCTTTTTTTTATCTAATTTTCTTTCATATGTTATAAAGTAAAAAATATATAGAAAAATATAAATCCATGCATTGTTGTCTATCAGATAACTTCAACAAGTCACCAAATGGATGCAAAATCAAAGATATTCATTTTCCCCTTTACACTAACCATGTATTCCTTCACAGTACTAAGCCATAGAAAGGACCCCATTGAAACCCCTGCATTCCTGCATCATAGACACTCTAATCTCAACATTTATAAGATTATGTTTGTAGTGCGTGCAAATTTTTATAATAGATGAGACTAAAAAGTGAGAAATTTCAATAGGCACAAGTAGTTTTTCCTCATAAGAAGGATGATATCAAGACTGTGTCAGAATTTACGCATCAAATTATGACATATCTGAGTAGCCCAGACTGTCCTGAAAAGAAAACCATAAATCACACGTGGGTGACTAATGTACATGCAATGTAATAAACCTAAAATCAAAGGAAGAAAAACGCTCAAAAATGGATATGGTACAAAGGGTTAACACAGTACTGTGACTGGGTGTAAAAACGTCCTGCTTCTAAGTGCAATTGCAACCAATAAGGTGTGTCTAATTTAAAAAAATGTTACATTTGTCCAGAAGTATTTACATTGAAATTTTAAGAAAAAACATCCATGGTTCAAATTATACTGTGAAACAAATATTTTAGACCATACTGCCTAGCCCCAGGATGGTCCCTATGCTCCACATTTTATAGTGTGCTGTCTTATGTAGACTCAAACATTAGTCTGTTTCTGATCTTGACTTGGTCTAGCCTTGCCTTGGTCTTGCTCTTGTCTCATTCTGGCCCTGCATTGGTCTTGGTCTTGTTTCAGTCTCGATACACTATGGTCTAGGTCAGGGGTGGGAAATCATATCCAGATAGGGCCGCTGTGTATGCAGGTTTTCGGGCTGAAGAGTCCTCACACCTGGATTTGAACAGCTGACCTAAAGGTCATCCCAAAAACCTGCATATACACCGGCCCTTTGCGGATAACATTGCCCACCCCTGGTCTAGGTAATGACTTGGTCTCGGTTTAGGTGGTCTTGGCTACATCACTATTGCTGTGTCATGATTGCATCGAACACTAGTGGACTTAGCATTTGCTCACATAGATTTGCATTCCAGATCCATTCCATTGAGCTCTTTTGTAGTACTGTTTTAAGTAGAGGGTTGGAACTTTTCAAGTTCCAAGTTGTCAAGAATGCATCAATACATCTCGATATGCTATACTGCCAATAATGAATAATGCATAGAATATTCCTTCAGATAATCTGCAGTCACTTACTCATTACGTTACGGCCATATCAGCTTGGATACAGCATGGGTATGGCTCGGGTACAGCTTGGTTCCTGTATGCCAGTGGAAAAGTGCATGGACTCACTTATTCATGAGTGCATGGACTCCATGCACTTTTAAAATATGACTTGGTTCCCAATGGCAGTGGTAAAGCACCGTACGATGTATGGATTCTCACACTCATTAAGAGTATATTGAGTGTCACACACAGTCATACTCTAAGGGTACATAGAGTAAGCCAGTCATTAAGGGTATAACGGCTGGGTGCAGCTGGGTCATTAACTACAGGTGCTTGGATTTAATTACTCATTAAGGGCCAAGTTGGGGAAATGGGAGCTGTATTTTTTTGCAGGTTAGCACCCACAGTCAGAAGGTCATTTGTTCAAAACCCATTGCTGGCAGAGTGATGTCACCATTAGGCCCTTGAGTAAGATCCTTAACCACAGTCGCTCCAGATACAGGCTGACCGCGCTCTTTGATTGAATATGGCTTTGGACAAAAGCATCTTCTACATAAATGAATGCAAAAGCAAGATCATGTACTGCAAAACGCACACTCCTCCAGATCTTGGGTAGTCAGACTTTCCTGGAAGGGCTGCAGAACTGAGGCAGGCAGCCTGAATCTGTCCGCACTGGGCCTGATATTAGCATGCAAAACCTCTGCTCAGATCATCAGCGGGAAACCATTTTTGTTTAATTTGTTTTAGCAACCAGCCTTTTAAGATGAAAGTAGAGGGAGAGATTCAAGTTTTACACTAGGGGCTGGAAAAATGTCTCTCAGGTATATGCCTTCAGAATGAAACATAGACAACTGGGCCAAAAGCACGTATATATCATGCTGACTTTGCTTTTAATTGCTTAGTGGCTGCTTTTACCCAGAATCCTACTTACCAGTCAGTGATAAAGAGGGTCTCACAGCACCGGATCATGCCACAGCAGGGCCATGTCTTGAATTGAAGTGACGATGCGAATGGTGCAACGGATGGTAAATAAGCAGTCTTGGACAGCGTATGTGAGCGGACACATCCGAGAAGAAGCGTCCCCTTCACACGTCATGTTCACACTGGCTGATAACTGCCCAGGTCCACATGTGGTGAGTGCAACTTCATCCATCACGGGACAGCAGCGGATGCTGATAAAATACCTGGGTGCCACTTTACACCCTATATGGAAATTATTATTGTTATTTATTTATTTATTTATTTATTAACTCTTTTTCTTTGTTTGCATGAGTAACATATTTACACATGATGGTTTTCAGGACTCTCTCTTCAACACAGATCGACGTTAGTCAATAAATCTAAATATCAGTATTTTACAACTATACTTAGGCATTAGCTCACAACTATACTCAGGCATTAGCTCACGATATTAGCTCACTATACTCAGGCATTAGCTCACAACTATACTCAGGCATTAGCTCACGATATTAGCTCACTATACTCAGGCATTAGCTCACAATATTAGCTCACTATACTCAGGCATTAGTGACAGGGTCACCCAAAGGTGGATGAAGTGTCTTGCCAATAATTAACATTGGTTCATTGATTCATTCTTCAGCCATTAATTCAGAAGCTCACCTGGCTTTTCTGAACATAGCAACTAACTAAAGCTTTCTGCTTCCTATGTGGCCCCTTATATCTAATGAAATTTCTCCAAAAACAAACTTATGCTTCTAAAAAGATGCATCTCAAGTGTCTTAAGGAGCAGATTTAGAACAATATTTATATTTATATAAACAGGTAATATTAGACATCTCTCCTAAAATAATCTTACACGATCATAAATTAAACTGAAAATTAACTGAAAGTCTTTTCTGTGCTGCATTGTTTCATCCATTTACACATATCCACACATGAAATTCTTCATAAGCCTTACTATCAATACAATTTTAGTGATGGGCAGCGATTTTTAAAGTATTAGCTTAACAGTAAAAAGGTTTGCCTGAAGTGAACTACTCCAGAAAAGGTGGGAAAATTTGGGTAAATCCTTACTTAGACAACCAAGCAATTATAGCGTGACATAAACTGGAGATTCTAAATGTATCTTTTGATACCATTAGCAATGACCAGTATTCAACTTTCTCTATATCTGTAATTAGTTTCTTGTGTTGCTATTGTTTGTTCTACTAAGTTTCCTTCCAATTTTATTTAATGTTATTAAGCAAATAATTAAACTATATTTAATAATTAACGATGCTCATAATATAAATATAGAACAAAGAAAAAACTAGACTAATTATGTTACATATTCTGATCCACGGGAAGTTTCCGTTCTCCCTGAAGTCACCTTAGGGTATTTGTAGGACAGGTGCTGTCATACTGAAACTGCAGATCACTCGTGCGTTTGTCCTTCAAAGACGCCGCGTTTTCTGTACCTGGGCCTCTAGCGTGAAACGCAGAAATCTGAAGTGCTTTTGCTCCGTACGTCCAATGTTGCGTGTTCGAATATTTATCCGCAGGCTGCAGCAGCTTCCTCCGAATACTGCAGAAGGCAGTTATGTGAATTTGCATGTTTATATTATCCACTGGTGAATGGACCCACCGTCCAGGGAGACGCCTATGATGTGTGGGACAGGGTCCATGCCCACACCTTGTCCTGGTATAAACGATTGGGAATTGTTTAGGTATTGCTTATTGGCATTAGTTTAGAATAATTAAAGCACCTTTTATTATACTTAAATAAATGCATGACTAATATCCTGGTCGATTTTCCGTCCTGGTGAGTTTATTGATGGAAATAGATTTCGGTGATAAAAGCTGTTGATATAATTTAAGAACATTTAAGAAAATTCTGGCGGTTTAAAAACGCATACCAAAGCGCTGCATCAAATTTCAAAATGATCTTTCTTTTAATTTAATTTAATTGTAATTTAATTTAATGTTCACATTGTATTGCCATTTCATTTAATGTGGATTTAGAAATCAATGACAAATTACACTATCCAGCATGAACGCAGTTTCAAGTTGGATTCTTCGTAAGCAGATGTCTCTTTACTTTTTAAAGGACTCTTTGAATAAACTTGGTCCATGATTCAAGATAAAAAGGAATCCGGCTACATTAAATATAGACGAGGGAATTGAAATATTTCCCCTTTTTCATCTACGATGCATTTCAGTGAAATCGACGATGGTCCTGCACGTCAAAACGTCATAATTGTTTTACCATTCCCATGTTACCATACATCAATGTGTTCAGTGACACATATTGACATCAAATAACAATACTATACAGAAAGCAAAACAATAACAAATAGATCAGTCTTCGTGGAAGTATCTATTTGGAAACGCAACAAGTGGCCACACGTGTCAGTTGTGTTACATATTAAAATATCATTATATTGGAATGATAACGAGTAGAAATGTTTCACTCTGTTACCGTGATTACATTTATCGGCTGAAAGCATTTTTTCTCTTTTTCGCATATGACATGCATAATTTAAAATAGGCTAATCAACTCGAAAACGATATTTATGTAAAACGCATGAAATGAAATGCATTTATATTTTATTATGCTATTTCCAATGTAAAGTACCATAAAGTACAACACGAAAACAGAGACAGACAGACAGACCGATAGACTGATAGATAGATAGATAGATAGATAGATATGATGAGACCCTTTTCGCAAAGATGTATTACACAATAATCTGACCAAAATAGCGACTGAAAAACATCATATTTTCTTCACATTTATCTGAGTTTTAGTTTATAATTAAATGTTGTAATTTAGTCTTAAATTATTTAAATGTTTTATATTTCAAAATGTTGCTTCATGTTCATTTGTAAAGACTGCTTTTGTATAAATTAACTGGAAAAAGTATTAATTTTCGGTCAATCGAATCTATAACAACTTTTGATATTCATAGTTCTGGCCGCATGACAATTTTCGTTACATTTCATAACAACATACATGCCTCTTTTTCGTCATCTCAGTCAACCAATGCTGCAGATAGAAATTGGTTTTGCCGAATAATTATGCGTATTTCTGCTTGATAAATATGTGAATAAGTGCACTTTTCTGTTTAGAATAGTGTATCGTGCGAAGGTTTCCCGAGTCGTTATAAAACCAAAATAAATTCCAAGTGTGGATAGAAAGGGTTCATATCAATAAGCAACGAGCACAACAACAAACAAATACATTTAGATGTAAAATCTAGATATGCGGAAGAGAATACATCGTAGTTTTGCAGTTTATGGTTTTATATTGAACACACTTTCTAAGTAGGCTTATAATGAAAAGATTTGCATTAGATATAAAAAAAAATAAAATGTGTTGTCTCCTACCTGTGATTTGTGGAAAGTGGAAGTTGTGTTGATGATAGAAATTAAGGTGTTATAAATGGGTTCTCGAGACCCGACATTTTCATAAAATGTTTTTACGATGCGTAAATTGTTTTAATTAATCAATAACGCATTTAATTTCAATTAAGGTATTGAATGCGTTTATTATGCTTGTATCTGAACAAATTAATGGCTTTTGTTTGTTAATTATTTTACGCATGGTTAACATTAAAATTATTAAGACCCTGGATGTTTTAACTCCTTCGATAAATACAAACGGAACTTCTTGACTACTGTAGATTACAGGGCCATTAAAACTGATACTTGCATACTAGCTTCGGACGGTAAAGGGGGAAGATTGTGTACTTTGAGGGTCTAATGTCTCGACAACAAAGGGGAGTTAATCCAAGTAATTTACACAATACACAGGGCCGTGTTTTCCTCGAGAGGTAAATTCAGAAGTGCCGCATTACAGTCATGTTGAAAATGGGCTTTTCTGGGCTACATATAGAGGTCACTTCGGGAGGTTTCACCCCTTTCATTGCAGTTTCTACGTTGCACCAGATTATACAGCAAGTAGATCAAAATGAGGGAATTAGTCACACCTGGATCTACACCAGTACAAGGCATCATATGCAGTTATTTTCCATTATTCAGCATGGGAAAGAAACTGACTTTTATTTTGGAAAGAATCTATTTCTTTCTCCCCGATGTTTGTCAACTACTAGTCAACGTAGATTGCTGAATCTTTAAATGAAACGATTAAACAATGTCCTTACATTATTCAAAATAATAATTTAAATGATAAACAGCGAGAATATTGACATTTCCTTTCCAGCAGTAAACTTAGTAACACTGTTTATAAAACAGAAAAGATAGCTTTTGATGAAATCATTACTAACAAATAACAACAAGTCTAATATTACAAATACTAAAATCAGCACATTAAAGAACATATATCAGAATAAAAGACAAAAATAATATATAACTACAAGTAAAAGCGCGGATTTCCTGTTTATCATGCTACACAACATAATTAGAATATTAAGATTTTGAAAAAGATTTAACAATCTGTAGCCTTTAATTTATGACTAAGCTCTAAAAATGTAACTCTAAAAATAGTCTACTTGCGCGCAAAATGAAGTGTTTTATTCATCCGCGTGTTCATTGTTGTTTATTGCCATTTGTTGTCGTGCTATTATTCTGAAACATTGTTACTTTAAATATTTTACAGTACTTAACGTTAAACCACTGTAAAAAACATAAATTCAATAAAGGTAGTTTTGAATGATTACGGCGCAATTCCCTTTCGTCATGACCTAATCAAACTTGATTTTAAAATTATTTGCACGTATTATTTGCTCAAGGTCAACGGAAACACAAATCATGCGTATGTCTTAAAAGGTCTGTCTTGAAATTCTTAAAAAGTCTGATTTATTCGACTGCTTTGTTCCAAATAAATTAGGAAATTATTATAGAAAATGTACATTAAATTATATAAGACATTAAAATCTTACTCATAATTAATCATTTATAATTTTAATATATAATAAATAGACGTGGAATTCTGTCATTTTGTATTTGTATCTGAATAAATGAAGTATTATATGCAGGAAAATACTTTTGGATTTTAAGACAACTGTAGAAGCATATGTTAGAGAACAGAGTTTTTTAAAAAATAAAATCGCAAAATACAATTAATCATATCCGATTTCGTCTTAACAATTTAACGGAACCAAAACTCCAATACAATTCTGAGCAGTCTTAAATTATAGGGAAGTCAGTTCTGTCTTATCCTAATAGAAAATGCTGATATATTTAACGCTGGTTAATTAGGCCTACTGACCGCCAGTATTATGAATACGTAAACAAATTAAGATTTATTGCCACACGACAGCTTTATATTTTACGTGGAAAGGTCGCTGCACATCTCAGGTGAAACTTCTAGAAAGCTCTGGAGCTGTCCTTGGTGCTTAAAGTCACGAGAGGTGCGCCTAAGAGGGTGATCCATGATTTAGAACAATATTTCATTAACTCTCGAGGTTTGAGACATCAAACGAGGTGATTTACTATCAAAATTATTATTCCAAGAAACAATTAAGTTCTAATGACAAAAACATTCTTGGAGAACAGAGTTGGCCACAGCTTTTCAAAGCATATGCAGGTTGGTGTTCAGTCTCACTATTTTAGGATCAATGACTAATTTTGTGACAGGTATATTCATTAATAAATAAATGAAATTCAAGGTCGTAAGGTGTTTCGAGAAATGACCGATACATTCAGACGGACGGCCAAGTCGTTAGTGGACATTTGACTCATGACTGAACTTAGGACACCAATACCGGGGGTGCTTGTGTTGCAACGATGAAACATCCACTTCAAATAAGCGAACACCAATTTCAAATAAACAACACAAGTATGTAGTTTCTCATTTACGTTATTCAAGAACTTGTTCTTTCGTTCTCTTAAGTAGGTTTCGAGTAAAACCGTAGAACTGTGATATTAACCACGCAAATGAAAGTATTTGGTTTTTATAAGCTCATATTCGATAATAATTTTCATAAAAGTATTGAAATTATTGCGCTTCTGGAAATTTTAACATCATGTTTCCATAACTACGCCATATTTTGATAACTGATCTTACAATCTCTTAATCACCAATGAGAGCAAAAAGGTGAAATTTTACAACAACTTTACAGCTGTTATCTAATTGTTCCTTTATATGTCATAATAAACGTCACCAGGACACATCTGTCCTCACTTGAGAACATGTTCACCACAGAACGGACTCCAGTCACCCCTCACACCTATACTTTTCTCCCTCCTCCCTTCTGGCTGATGTCACAGAAACATCAACAGGAGGGTCAGAAAACAGCTGCAAGTCTACTCAACAGCTACTAGTTATAGGACACAAGAGCACTGTAGGTTAAACTGCCGGTCTTAACATACTTTGCACACTGTCATCACCACTCCTATTTGCCATTTGTTTTTTGTGCTACGATTCTTGTGCTATTTATTGTTTGCGTCACTCACTGTTCCTGCTGACATTAATGTCTGATGGCGCTACACGCTGTCATCCCTTGTTAATGTACTGTTAACTGACGGCCTGCAGGAAGTGTGGCTCTAAGCGTCTCATTGTGGCCTACATTTGACAACACACCTGAAATTACACTTAATTCATAATCCCCAATAGCTAGTAAAAGAAAAAAAGGCCGGACTACACGATTAATGTCAAGTGTAAGATGAAACTTTAATGGAATCCCGCGAGACCTACTTCATAGTAATAACAAGCGACACGACTGGTTACTTTACGTTAAAATATATACATTTAATATAATTTCCCACAATTATTTCCAATTAACCCTATTGTATATATGTTGTTCTTTTATTCACTTACTAGCAATTACTAAACGCATTGCTATTATTGTAGCCTATATATGCACTTATTTAGGCCGAACAAATATCAGGACTGGATTTTTTAGAAATTGTTTAGAAATTGTTTAAAAGCTAGAGAACAGCGGCCCGCCTAATCCGACATAATTAATTCTGAAGATGGAAGTGTGACCTTTCCTGATCCTCATTTGGGAACAGTTTGAGAGGTTGCTCTGGAATAGAGGCACGGCTGTCTCGTTCAAAGTACGCCGATTCAACAGGTCTCACGTTTAAGCTTTCAGTCAGCCGCTGTTTCTGAGCGAAATCCGATACCCCAAGCACTTTCCTCTTCAAAGTGCTCGCCTGTCGTGCTTTGCAAACACACAAGTGTCAGTCTTGGGCTTTCAACACTTGATCTCTTTGTCGCCTTTGTGTATACCGTCCATAGACTGCTTGTCACTTAAAATTTAATTAAAGAGAAAGTGGTTCCGAATAAACATCAGCAGTCTTTATCTTCATCCCCTCTTTTAAAAGACAAATTGAAAAATGTTGAACACACGCAAAAAAAAAAAAAAAAAGAGAGAATAGATGAAGTTATTTACTTTGCGCAGGATCGCTCCAATAATTCGCGCCCCGTTTCAGAAGTGTGGTATTAGACAATTTGGTTAAATGCGTACAACAGTTAACTTAGTTTGATTGAAGCAAGTGATTAGCCTGCAGAAAATATACCCGCGAGTGTGTGAATGAGCCAATACTGAGGTATCTTCAGATGTCTTAACACGCACGCACAGACACACACACATTATGTAATATTATTATATAATAAATATTATATTGGTGCTGCTGCTATTGCAGCTAACAACATCCCCGTTATCAATCCATCCATCCATCCATCCATTCAGTTGCTGTATCCGCTTGTTCCTACGGAGGGTCGCATGGGTAGGGAGCGTATACCGGAACTGATGGGCCGAAGCAGGAAATAACTCAATCGCCCATCGCAGGCTCGTATCTATAATTATTTAAAAACACACGTCTTCACTCGTTCGTTCTTTGTATCCCGTGCTTGTCACTGCGGTCAATACCACCTTTCTTATTTCCCACTGGTGTGAACCTTCATTTGATGTTCACTTCATCAGCTCGCCTGGTCGCAAAGCCGCTCAGCCGAACCTGAAAAATTTTAAGGTAAATAACACTTTACTCAAACTCCAACAAATACTTAATTTCATTAAGTATTTGCACATTCAGTTATTAGTATTTTGCGGAATCCACACTTTAAATAGCCTACTTTAAAATAAATGAATTGTAATACGTATAAAGAGATGTATGAAATGTGTAATCAAACTTACACATAAACAAGAAAACTACAATAAAATGAAAACAATGGAACTGAAGTTGTTGCAAGTGTTTGTTACATTAACAAGAAAAGCAAATGAAATAAACATGTTATTCTGGCCAAAAGAATCTAATCATAGTTTATGGTTTTGCAGAACATGATCTTAAATTTCTAATCCTGAAGGATCCCTGGGCGACATGGCCTTTCTCCGCAGTTATTTCAGGTCGCGACGCTTCGGAAATTGTGAGCTGCCATAGCAACAAAAATGGCTTCAGAAGGCTTAGCATAATTCTGTCCTAATAGAAAAATACCACAGATAAATCCCATCCGAAGACCATCCATCTATATTCTGACCACTTATCCTGCGCAGGGTAAGGCTGGGGGGGGGGGCACCATACAGACTCACACACACTATCCTGTGCATGCTTATTGATACGACTTTTTGTATAAAACATCTTATTAATCCCAGTTATGTTATGTTGATTTTATACATGTATTTCATGATTATTTTTTTGTTTTCCAGCAGAATGTTTCACCGACTTGGGCTATGATCAATAAGAAAAAGTCATTTACAATAGCATATTAGGCAGAATTGAAAGGGAAGTGAAATAGTTACTAAACAGGAACTGGTAATGTTTTAAAACACATTTTAAAATCAGTTATAAAATCGAGAACAGCTCCACACAACGCTGTCTGTTTCAGATAACCAACAAGGCAGCTTCTCAGTTAATATAATAGCATATTTTCCGGCGTAATATTTGTTCACTAGTGTTGTGTATTTATCTTCATCCGTGAAAGTAAGTCCTGGGCTTCTCTAAAAAATTACACACACTCATTGTTAGGTTTTAGTGTGAGTTCTTTGTGGAAAAACAACAAAATTAATATCAGCGATTTAAAGATAACTTTCCTGATTTCACCTACAAGGTGTCTTCTTAATTTGGTTCACATCTTGTGCCCTTGCCTATCATTGTGGGCTCGGATCTGCGTCTAGCCATCATCACGAAGACAACCGACCTATCAGGGATCCAGGGCCGTAGTTCAGAAAATTTTCATTGGCTGAGGGAGGCGTAAAGGCTGTCTATTGGCAGAGACTGACCAAGGAGAAGACAGACCTGGGAGCCCTGCTGCTCAGGAAGGAAATCCCCTCATCCCCCTCTAAACGACAGTTACCTGACAACATCAAAGCACACAGGCACGCCAGTTTGAACTACTATAATATTCAAAGGAGGAAAAAGTGCTTCCAAGACGTGGATTCTACCAGGTTAATTTATGCCATGCTTCAGTTCCCCCCCCCGCCCCAAATGTACTTGGCATTTGGATCTGATCCCGTGCTGTCGCTGTTATTTCAGGAGCACATGAAGAGGTACTGTACACCCAAAGTGGAGGTGTTACCCAAAGGCCAAGGAGGGGCCATAAAAGGGGTTCTGTTAAAATACGTTCAACGTGCCGACCGGCATTTTCAAAGGACCGAGAGCCCTGCTGCCCTGCAAACTCAAAGGGCATTGGCGGGCGCTCTGTGAAAGGAACCAGGTCCCCATTAGTGTAATGAGTCATGGGCATTAGCATGCTAAGGGGGACCGCTGTGCTTTTAAACCTCCACAGCACTTTGAGGGAATGATCTGCTCATATAAACATGACAAAGGGTGGCCGCTTATCTAAGATCAATTTCCAGTCAGCTGTCATTAGGGGAAAGTGTTCATTGGTTGGGAAGAATGGAGATTTACAGAAGCTGAATAAAGTGCAACAAACTGTCTCCTATCAATCAAGAGAATTTACCCGGGTTTTGCCAAAACTGAAGGCTAAGGAGGGTATCGTGAGGTGATAACTGACAGATGAGAATTTTACTCGGGACCCATTTGCACATATTTGAACGAAAGTCAACAGCACATTTTGTGCTTGAGAAGAAAAAAAAAATGTGGGAGTGATGATAATGCCTGATTAGTCACATCTGTGGTGAAATACACCCGCATTTGCGAGCTGCAAACAGGCAACCGGGACGCCTAAAGCTGCTGCCTGAGTGCCAGGCCGCTGGGGTCCTTCTCCTCTTTCTGTGAGTGACCCGGGTGTAAACTCGCACGTGTGTGGGGGTGACCTGAGGGGTCGCTGGAAATAACCTGTGAGGCATTAAGGAACCCATGATGCACACTGAGGGGCCTGACGACGGGAAGCGACAGACGCTGCGACTGATTAAGGGCGCAGTGACCGGGACCCACTGCACCCAGCTTCAAACACTCCCCACCGTGCCTGCCCCGTGGTGGGGGAGGGGGGCAGAGGGGCACGGGTGCCGGGGGCCCTCTGACCAATACCAGACACGTGTTGAGCCCTTAGGTGTGACCTGTGGGCCCTGGAGTGGGTCAGCCGCCCAGCGGTGGGTTGCCCCTCCAAGCCGACCACTGAGGTTCACTGCAGCTTGGCACTCATGCAGTGTCGATGTGCGGTAAAACGCACTGGGTGAGGAACGGCTATAGCATCAGGTGCACCCAGTATGGAAAAGCCGCTCCGTTTTGGGTGAGGAAGAAGCAGATGGTGATGCTTATTTTCAAGATATTGGTGTTAAAATTAGTTACTGGACAGAAATATTCCCTGTAACTCACTGCATCCTACGATAACCCCAATTTACAAACACTCTCAGCAAATCATTTAAAAAACTGCTTAGATCAACTGTTTTATATGCAGATTAGAATTTGGTTTCAACTCCGAATGACATTTTTCCGATATTCCAATAGAACTTAAAGAAAAAATATAATTAAAAAAAATCTTTTTAGTGTAAAAGGTATGAAAAGATAATTAAGAGTTTACTTGCCTTATGAATGCCATTTACAATCAGCAGTTGTATTTGCATTTTCACTATGCGATCTTACAAAATATCTTTCTTTTCTTTATATATCAGCTTTCAAACCCCAGAAGCTCACTTAATATTCTTACAGATATTGGACATTTGTAGCAATATATTTAATACTAGGGGTACATGATTTACCTTCCGAATGGACGCTGTAATCGAATCCAGCTTTCACAGATTATTCTGAGGATTGTCCTCCTTTGAAATATTAATAATAGAATTCTACAAATAATAAACACACACACACACACAGAATTGGTATTGGTCGAAAATTACCACATGAAATATATGAATGTAACTAAAAATGGAAAATATAATTAATAAATAAATGAAATTGGCCGTATCTAGTTTGTCATATAACGAATAGCAACCCCCTTTGAAAAACACTAGTCAGTAACATTTACAGTTGTCCATTATGAACTTTAATAAACTAACCAGTAGATGCAAATACAGCATAAAGTTTGTATGACGTACATTTTCACTTTACAAAAACGCATCATAAGTATATTCACAATCAATGATAATAGTAATAGTAATGTAATGTAAATAAAAAACAGGATGCGTATAATATTATATATATATATATATATATATATATATATATATCATCGTCTCGCACATATAAAAATCCAAGGCAAACACTGTTGCTGACTGTC
>JAODKC010000051.1:7795559-7805651 GCA_026777985.1 Mormyrops attenuatus | reverse complement strand
TATATATATATCATCGTCTCGCACATTTCAACATCCAAGGCAAACACTGTTGCAGACTGTCCTCTTCATGTACGATTCATCAAAATTAGCGTAGAGAAAAAATTTTTTTTAGAACAATTATTAAAAAAAAAAACTGTACACTTCCGTACTGCTAGATGCCCACGAGTATTGTCAGCATTTTATATTTATATTTATACGACGTGTAGCAAAAAGTTAGACAGAATACGTATAAGGTCTGCAGAGCAGTGCAGTACTTTACTCGTACTTTTAATGCTGAGAATAAACGAGGGCTCGCACACAGCATCGTCACTGAACGAAGAATTTATGATTTACTGAAGGTAAACGGGCTGAAGATACATTGCTAATTTGTAATAGTATTAATTATTAATTATTCACCGAAGAATATCAGAGAATGAGAGTTAGTGACAAATCGCAGACGTGAAGTCCCTGCTTGGGAGATCGATGGCGCCTCACTTTGCACGTTGCCCCTAAATGTTGCACCTAGCTACCAGAATAACAATCTGTCTACCATTGGATGCTTCTGTTCTCTCCGCTCTTGAGCGAAAACATTTCATCATACAATATATTCGCATTAATATGTTTTATTTATGTCTTCTATATACTGCGCTGTAGCATAAGCAACATAGAAGCAGTTAACCTTACTCTCTTACTCTTTACCGTGTCTGCATTTATCAGTTGCCTGTCATTTGTTCCACGGAGTAGAGAGCATCGGCAGGTAACAGTCACTTGAAAATCAAAAGCTCGAAGAGAGCAGGATTCCTCAGTAAGCAAATCGTCCCTCTGTTACCTGAAATTACAGAACACAAAAGTACATTTTTTAGTGGTTATTTATTTATTTGTTTGTCTGTCTGTTTGTTTATTTGTTTGTTTGTTTATTTGTTTTGTTGCACAGTTTTTTTTTATTGGGTTACCTTGAAACTATCCCTTTCCGCGATGCAGAACTTTCGACGGAAGTCAATCAACAGTGATGACTTTTGCATCTCTGACTGTCTGGAACCTGAGACGTTGGATCATAACACGTTTTTATGACACATGCACCACGAGCGTCTGCACATGAATCAGGCGGCGGCGCAGAGCGATAAATGCACTCATCCCTTACATGAGTCCTTGATTGGCATAAAAAAAGACCTTCCCGTTGACACCACTGAAATATACAATGGAACTTTTATTAACTATCATTGACATCATTTATTAGTTTCCGGGACAGTAGATATCAGCAGAGGCCACACTGTTCGCATTCTCCACCGGTCATTATTGCTATCATGCCCTGGGGGAAAGTATAAGATCTGAATTAATTAAATACCAGTGAGAGAAAAAAGCAGGAGGATATATTAATTATAGTGGAATATAATTATAGTACAGCCAGTCTCATATCTTAATTAGAAGGGTGCCTTCTCTAACGTGCAACGCCAGATAAGATGCCGGGTAAGATGTGAAAATTCTGCTCTCCCTGGTGAGGCCAAGGGTCTGGCTGACATTTGGATGCTGCCCCTGATCTGCAGTCTTTTAAGCCTGTTATGTTTTAGCTAGACTGTAATGTCGCTTGAAATTAACGGCATGATATTCATAGGTAACATATAATTATTAACCCCTGGAAGGACTTTTAACTTTGGAAAAATCCGTAAAGTCTACCTTCGTTAGTAACATGTTTGTAAACTAAGCTTCGCTACTTTAATTACGGACTATTTAGCTAACTAGCATACGCAGATGTTTTATAACACCAATACACAGTGTTCGATTTTAAATTAATTTGTCTACAGAATGAGTTTTTTTTTTTTTTTGCGCAAAATATTTTCAACAAGATGTTACCTTGGAGTAAAAATAAATTAACTTAACATTAAGTTAACATCACTTCATCTCTCTTCACTCCAAATCTAAGACAAAGAGAAAAAAAATGGAGACTGAGAGAGTTTTAATTTTTTTAATTCAACAAACCTCCAGAGGTCCAAAAACCAATGAAGCCCGTAAGCTGTAACCATACATGTGGACAAATAATGGTTTGATGGAGATTTATTGTATGGATCTAAACTAGAATACAGGATAAGTTTTGGTAGAAGTGCAAGCAGATCTGGACACACATGAGAAACAAAAGAGATGCAAAAAAATGTAAAAGTCAAGTACCAGAATGTTCCAAAACAGAACTGTATTCAACATGCTGACTAGAACCTGTATGGTCACATTACAGACATTTTTCTGATATAATGCTTATTACATGTCTCCTTTATATGGCCAGTGCAAACTCCCTGAAAAAAAAAAACAGGAACATTTCAGGAACTGAGCCAGTATCTCTATGCCAGGCAGTTGTCAGAAGTCAAGTGATTTATTTTATTGTACTTAAAAGCCTCTTTTCTTGGCTGGTCTTGTGAACCGGGAGGTGCCAAGTACCTTGTCCCCGAAAAGGTTGTACTTGAACATGTAGTTTAAATTTGAATTTGCTCTATCTATTTTGTACCAAAACAAGGGAGAGAATAGAAAATTCTGACCGAATATGTTTCATAAATGACCTCAAGCGCTGGCCTGACTATGACGCCCGATGTTAGTGTGATATATTGCCGAATAAAAAAGGAACTGTTTGTCAATAATGATTATAGGTGCGGAGTGACCCCAAGACAAACAAGAAAAATTCAAAACTCTAGGAAGAATTATTATATATAACATATTATATAAATTACAGTGGGTAGATTTACAGATTTTTTGATCGTGTACTGGGGAATGTCCTACGGAAATACAGAAACTCAGTGGTTTTTGCCGTTTACTACTGATTTTCTTTTTAATTCTTACGAAATATAACCACCTAATTTTCGCTCCTGGTTTTCGCTGCTGGTTTTAGGGAAAGTACTTTCATGAAACTGTATCTTAGATTAAAACACACTTGAGGAACTACTGCATTACTGATATCAAATTTTAATACCTGCCAAAAAAAAACATTGTATTAATACAGTTGTATGTAATTGCAGGTTGTAGACGGTCAGTGGACAGTAATGAAGACTGAGATGAAATTACCTCCCAGACCACATCGAACCACATCACCACGAAATGGTCGCAAAAGAAATTCCTGCCAATTTCAATTCACAAATCAAGAAAATATGCAGAGGAGCATTGTGTACACTCCAAAGCAGGCATCTGAAGAAAAGCTAAAATCCCTAGAATTTATCAAAGATCGTGATATTTTTGTTTTTGAAATTCTGAAAGTTGATTGGGTCTCATGGGAATCTTCAGACTGTTTCTTAGAGCCGGCTTGCCGTGGTCGTCCTTTGAAGGTCACTGCAGGTTACACCACTGCTGGGGTCGCCCATGCCAGTCGCGTGGCAATTAATAAAGGTGGGAGCTGGCAGGGACTCACTGCCTTGGCAATGGGATATCATTGGGAGCCTACTGCGTGCCGGTGGCAGCCCACTACTGGATTACATAAGGTCAACCTTATTTCCCAGCGGAATATCAGGGGCCTGAGTGTGGGGCCGCAGGCGAAGCAAAAATCAAAAAGACCAGCTCTCTACAACTTCATTTCATCTTCCGACTGATTTTACTTTTTAATGCTGTTTAGCCTTTTGTCTTAAATCGCTTAAATCACAATTATAAGGTATGGTCCAGACCGACATCAGTTAACCTCACACGACCTCGATCAAAAGCCCTTTTTTTCCTGATAAACTGAGAACCGTTAAACAAAACCAGCATATAGCTGAAGATATATAGGTCATCACTTTTAAGCACATTTACCACATCAAGACCAACTGCTGCAGCTACAACTTAATGAATCATACTCAGACTTGCAGCCCCTTTCCGACAAATAAGGACCCAGCTCAGGAAAGAGGACAGACGTTTCATTGACCTGTTCCATGTTCTGAAATGCCCTCTAGTCTTATGTGTTTTTATACATTTATGAGAGTGACGGTGGACTACTCTTCAACATTAACAAGAAATATTATGTGATACGAGACAGATAGCAATAATGAGTATAAATATTTGTCTGTCAGCAAAAACAGTCTGTTTACTTGTTCATTGTCTTTTAAAAATGCACAATTACTTAGCAACAAGTTGACATAAAATAAATAACTGATTTTGCTGAATACACAGGTTATTTATGAAGGCTTTAAAAATGAAAAATGTTAGAAAAGTTTCATATGCTAATTTGCATTAGGTCTAATAAGTATTACTTTTAGCCAATGTAGCGTAATAGGTAAAAGAAATTTTCAGCACAGGTTTCTGGGTCAAAATGTAAACACTTTATTACAGACGTGAGTAAACATAGGTGGTCTTTGTGCTTTAAGTTCTCAAACTATTAAAACTGTTTTCATCTGGGTGAAATTAGTCTGATTAACAAATAATTTCATGCAGTCACACCCACGCAGAACACTTGCCCTGTTCCCAAGGAGGAAGTAAAGCCAGATGGAATCCTATCTTTTAGTTCCTTGCTGTCACAACCAAAAATAGAAAAAAATAAAAAACATAACTCTGCCTAAATTGAAGATAGGGTGAGCGAAAATAAACACCCAGGACTATTTTGAAGGCCCCCCGTCCTCTGAAAATCACTGGGCCATAAAATTGAGGAAACAGTCTTTTTATTATAATGATTTTTTTTTTGTTTTTCTGAAATAGCTCACCATGTACACAAATGCCGTCATTACAAAGTGTTTGCATGTAATAAATAACCATTTCAAAATCATAATTAAAAATCTGTTCTATGCTGTTCAAAAATAATTCAGTGCAATGGCTTTTATATTTTTATGTTAGAATCTGTTTTTTTTTCTAGGCAATTCAATCTAGGCAATTCAAATTTTTTGAAACTTTTATAGTAACTTTTAGAGCATCTGAGACAGATTTTGCAGCTAATATCCAACATGAAGCTACATTAAGGGAGAAACTGTATCTTTTTCCATAATTGTTTATTCAACTTAGCATCCATCTGTTGTTTTTAGCTGTAAATTTAGCCCGACATCAAAAGCAACAATAGTTCAGTAGTTGTTTCAAGTTATTAGTTAATTGGCTGATGTTCCCCTCATTTAGAGTTCTGCATGGTAAACTTTCAAAGAATGTTTTCACGAATGCAGCAATAACTTGTAAACGAGGATAAATTAAGAGATGAAACTCGATGTTTATCTCTGACTGAAGTGTGAAACATCGGAAATATGTAACGGAATCCAACCATCTGCTTTCAACATGTCATATCCGGGACATGAGGGCATCGCATCTCGGAAATGAAGAACGTTCCTTTATTATTTAAATGGTACAATAATGAACCATTTATTCTTTATAGAAAATGTTATATGTGAATGTATTGCATCAAAAAGATGTCTACTTTGTCTGTTTCATTCTTTAATAGCTACATTTAGATTTGCAGCAAAATGATCCATGATATGATGTTCATGACTTGTTAATATAAAATTAATGTTTAGATAATATTTACATGTCTGTTGTTAAAAATATTCAAAATGATATCTTTGTGGAGAACCAGGTAATGTTCACTGTCACGCCAACAGTAAGTGTTCAGTGTAGTTTCTGAAAGTCAAGGACGCATAGATCAAATGATGGCAGCTTCAGATCAAGATGCATCTTAATGATGATCCCTTTCAGATTTTTGCTCATGGTCGAGCTTCAGTCACTTGTATACCGCAGGTGATCCGTACTATTTCAGATGGAGTGCAAACAGTCATCCTTCACCGCCATTTTGAAAATTTGGAAACAATATTTATGTATATTTTCATAGCAATTATTCACCAATGCCTCCTGTTTAAAGAACATTTGTATGGATCGTCTGCATAGCAGTTACTCGCTATTAGTAAAAATATATGTGCATGAATTTGCATCACACAAAAAAACTTGTTCAATATAAATCTGATATATATATATATATATACACACGCGCACACACACACACTATAGTATGCTATACTACACTATGCTATACTATGCAACGCCATGCTATACTACAAGTGAATATGAGGCTGTGAGCTTAAAATCTGAAAGACAAACAGCCGAGAGTATGGCTCCTGACAATGTGCTTGAACTGTCCTTCACAAAGCCACCGGCTCCTGGTACGTCCCTGCAGACCTGGGCCCTGCGTGGCGTGTGGCTGCCGCGTTCGCCAGGTCCAATGAGCTCACGGCGCACAGCACTCGGCTGTCTTACCTTGCCTGAGCGGCCCCTGGAGCCGCGGCCGGCCTGGCAGGACGGCGCCGCTGCCGGGACGCCTCTCCCCAGCGTTTCGGCAACAAATCCTTTTCATGTTTGAAATAAGTGCTGCGTACAGTTGCCGTGCGCTGTTGCCAGGCCAGCAGCTACAGAGTGTGGCAAGGGAGTGGCAGATTTTGTCCCAGTTTTTCTTTGGGGGGGGATTATGGTTTCAGACATGCAGCTGGGAGGCTAAAGTTACACTTCTGTCAATTTCCTACTTCGAGGGGATCTTCCCCTGGAGAAAGCTTGATCTGTAGCGGAGATGCAAAGCTTTTTCCTCTCATATTTTCTTCATCGAAACGGAGAATTAGGCACAGCACGCTTCATGAAAAACCTAAATCTTGGCAAAAGAACATTTAATTGGCAAATAAATGATTTAAAGTGAACAAACCACTTAAAAATGGAGTGTTTTTAGTGTTGAGGAGACGAGACATGAGGTTTCCAGTTTCTGGAGCACAATGCCCCCTTCTGATTCCTTCCTTTCATTTCCAAGTCTCAAGATGGAGCAGAAAAAGCATCTTTTGATCACAGTCTACTGGGGTGGGGTGGGGGGGGGGGGTGTATTCTTTGGAAATGAGACAGACTGGACTCTCGTTTCCTAAAGGTGGGTGTGAGGGGGGCCAAAAACTGAGTAGCGTTTCCTTCCTTCGAACTGCGGACCTCTCATCTGCTCTGAACTCCTTGGGCTTGTTTGCCTCCATGTCGTGTGTTCTTACAGGTTTCAAATTCAATGAGTTGTTTTTTTTTTTTTTTGGACTTTACACTCACTCCTGTCCGTCCATCACCTGCCATTAACTACTGAACTTTATCTCTTAAAAAGTTCATGTATTGCCGCTCATAGATTGTCTATATACTCTTTCCCATAATATTTTCCAAAGAAAAATCAGATGAAAAGGTCAATTGATACATTTATAATATAAGTTAATAATTAAAAACGACTTGAATTTATCAAGCATCAAACTATAAAGGAAACTACAAACGAAAATCTCAATTCAGTTTTATTTGTATAACGCATTGTCACAACATCACATTGTGTCAAAGCACTTTACATTATCCCCGCCCAAAGCCCCCAGAGAGTGAACCACAGGCGACAGCGGCAGGGGAAAGTCCCTCCTAGGAAGGAACCTCGGGAAGAACACAATGCTTCTCGGCTGCTGAGATGACGTTCCTGTTAACTTAGTGGTTTTTTTTTTTTTGGTAGCAACACGGGGAAACATCTGACGCTGCACACACATATGTGCCTTCAATGTGCGCGGCTCTGCTCGCGTGCCCTTTATCAGGCTTACGCTGCAATGGTGGGAATCAGCCTTGGCAAACTCGACAGCGGGGGGGCTGAGCACCAAAGCTGCTAAGCGACACAGCCGAGCGACCGCTGACCTTCCGTCTGTCTGGGGGGAGCTGTCACTCCACTGAGGCACAAGGGAGGTGCCCGACTCTGCGGCTCAGCCAACCGCCAAATGAACATATCATTGTCTGGGGAGAGTGACGGCCATGTGTGAAGAGGCTGCTTTCTGCTTCCTAAGGCAGAAATGGAGGAAGTGATGCGGTGCTACGAGGCTGCCCCGCGGTCTGACCAAGGCGGCGTGCTGTTTAGCAAACGCTGCTGCACGGGAGAGGTGCACGCCGAGTTTCATTACTGAGCGTGCGCCCGGGGTCTCTAGTGTCCCGAAGACATTGCTCTCAAGTCTCCAGCTGCCTCGCCCCAGTCGCCTCTGAGGCTCCCTCGGCCTCCGAGGCAGGCGTGTCGGCCACTCGGGTCTCTCCTCTGAGGTGCCGGTGCCAGAAGGCCCGGGCGGGTGAGCGAGGAAGGCTCTGGGGGCGTGGGGGGAGGCGCAGAACGAGGTGTGGCGAGGGGGCTGAGCTCATGCGCAGGGAAAGATGGAGCCACTGAAGTGTGAGGTTGAGTGCAGACCTCAGAGACCTCGATTCGGTGGGAAAAGGCTTGGCGGCTGGCTAAGAGCAGGACGACTTTCATGGATTAGCCGAGACTATTTTGGGGGCTGAAAGAGGGACACAGCACGGAGGGTGTTTCAATGCACACAAAAACTCCCCAACAGCTGGCTAAAGGAGCCGCCGCGTTGCCACGGCAACGTAATATTGCACATTTAAAGCAAAATGAAGACACTTTGGCTGAAATTGGGGTATTTATTTTCCCAAGATTAACATGCTCGTTGTTAATAGATTTTTTCTAAGGTTTAAGAGGTTGGGGAGGGCGGTCGTACGAGCAGAGACAATAGCGTTTCCCCGCGAGGAACTCAGTGAGCACAATTTGGAAATCTGGTGTGAAGAAGAAACGTGCAACGACGGCGTCATGTTTCATTTAAATTAATTTAGCTTATTCTGTAATACATACATGTAGCGTGTGTGCATGGGCATGTGTGTATTAAATTATGGGGAGCAAATGTCCCCACGATGTGGTAAGAAAAAATTATTTTGAATTTGTGGGGATCCTTTTTCTGTCCCTACAAAGGGAAACTCAATTTTATAAATATTTGTGACTGCAATCAAATAACTAAAAATGCCACAAAGTCTTGTGTTTTGTCTGGTTACTTATGGTTAAGGTTAGGGCTGGGTGGGGGTTAAGGTTGTCATTGTTGGGGTTAGGGTGATGCTCATAAAAATTAATGGATGGTCCCCACAAAGGTATGGATACAAACGTGTGTGTGTGTGTGTGTGTGTGTGTGTGTATGTGTGTGAGGAAGGACTAAAACCTGTGAAAGATCAGGGTCATAAACGAGATTAAATTGAAAAGACTTTGCTTTCACATCACCAAAGGCGAATGGCTGTTTAGCTACTCACTTAGTGAAGAGAGTCTATTGCATCATCCAGGATGCACTCAGTTATCCAATATTAGCTTCTCAGTTTCATATTTTCAGGTTGGAAGATACGATTTTGTTACTATGGAGCCTGCAGATTCTTCTCTATTTACTCACTTGTTTTGATTTTCATTCAGATTTGCCCATGGGCCTCCGTCTATTTCCGTCTAACCACTCACAGGAATTTCATAATTTCATTTCATTATTTATCTGCTGTACTCTCAGGCTAAAAGTGACGTAACTGACTAAAAAGTGTTTTCGTTCGTCTGAGAAATGTTTGTACTTAAAGTCAACGTGTGAAATACAGTCCCCCCAACATTCCTGTTCCCTCACTGGGAACACACCATATATCTCTTGGCTCAGAAACCACAGAATGATGAGGAATTTGCTACAGTGTCATTACAGGAACAATAAAATCAACATTGACTCCATGTAACATATAGTAATTCTGAAACAACTTCTAAAATAAGATAAGGACATCTGCCAAATATCGAAGATTTCCCCCCCTCTTTCATAATCATATGATATAGGTTATAACTTAATATTTTGGTAACTCTTTACTTAAAGCAGTCATCATAATGCATTTTTGATACCATTATAATGGTCCGTATAAACCTTTTATATTGCTTTATGAAGGTATGTATAGTAAATTATATATAAGAATTTCATAGAGCATTCATAATGTATTATAAACATGGGTATAATGTGTTATGCCTTTTTATAAATGATTATAACCTTGTTTGTAATACAGTATGAATGCATTATAATGCATTGTGAAGGTATCTATGATGTATTTTACAAGAGTGCTTTAAGCAAAGTTGTTTAAGACTTTAAAGACAGTTTTAAAACGTGATTTCTTCCCGTACTGGACATTGTGTTTTTTCACATGCGGCATCTCTCATATCACTCTCTGAGGAAACACACATATATATATATAAAAAAAAAAAAACAACACCAGACGAAAGTTTCTTGGAATCAGCCTTGGTAAATTAGCAATTCTGTTGGTCATAACTTTTTCTCCCAGCCATGATTTTTGCATTTAATTGCACCAGCGGGTTCTGTGGGGCTAACCATCAATATGGGC
>JAODKC010000051.1:7778762-7792457 GCA_026777985.1 Mormyrops attenuatus | reverse complement strand
CCCACCCATTGTCCCTAAAATGAGATGTGCCCCCCCCCCACCCCACCCCACCCCACCCCACCATACCCCACCATGTGCACCCAGGCCCCAGATGAGCCGTTGCCGTGGCCAACCAGAATTTGCGTTACTGTCACTTTTTATTTGCCGAAACAATGGTCTAGGTTTCGGCATGAATCTGGTTCTGCTTGAAGATGCCGTTTTTTATGTGGTCTTGCACTTGTGTAGTATTCACCTGCATTTCTAGATGGGCGGGGGGGCACTGATTGATTTAATCCCAATGTTTGCAGAGCAAACCCTTTCATCGTCCTCCCTGGCTGAGATTCAGCCTCAGATCCCCCGCTCGCCTCCCCCTCTTTGTTCTCACATGAAAATCAGTTCGCTTCAAGACTCCTTTTAATCCTGTCTTTGGTGTCAACAATGGCCACTTGTGTACAACCATGGAGCAATAAGAGCCGGGATGATGCGGCTGTCCGGTCCGATTCTGGGCCCTTCAGGTAATGAAGACTGCGAGAACTTTGTAGTGCCAAGTTCAGGACTCGACAAGACAACGTTTGCGATCATAATTTACTGCAGAATAGACCATTCGCTGCCGGCACCCCTCTGCTCTCACAGGAATGTTGTTAATTAAGCCCGACAACCACATACTTGAGTCCAGTCCCCAACAATGACCACTGCTTTGAACAGGTTCCCGTCGATCTCCGTTCAGTGGCAGCGGAGATGGAGTCACTGACAAAATATGAATAAATATCTCAAGTATATTTGCACAAAGATGGGACGAAGCCTCTCTCGCATCTATGTTACACATGAAGACGGTTTCATATATAAAAGATAAACTTATTTTTTAACATTTTGCATAACAGTATTCAATTTTTTATCATTATGCTCTTTTTATGCAGTGATAATCTGCTTTTTAACAAAATATTTTCATTGGTGGCCCAAATTGTGATGAACCCTGCATCCGAACGTCATGTCCGCGGATATCGCAGCCCGAAGGCGGCGTATTTGCAGATCTGTACCCTTGAGTGGCCAAATTGTGAGCTTTCTCTTGAAAAGTTGGAGGCTTCCTTTGAACGGGACAGCAATGCCCACTAATCTCGATATCCCATTCACACGTCAATAGCATTTTACAGGCTCTGCGACGAAAAGAAAAAAAAAAAACACACTTTGATGCAGCTTTCCTCATCTCTCCACAGACCTGAGGAATACAGTCACATCACAGCAATTAGAGTCATACACACACATGCTCTCTCTCTCTGCATGCATATACACACACACACACACACACACATCGCAGGGATACCAAAGGCTCCATCTGCAGATGAGTTTCCGTCACCCTTCCCTCTCCTTACCTTTTCTGTGTCTTAAAAATAAAGGGAACAAAGACGGAACCCTACTGATTGAAAACTATTGGAACAGTGAAACAACAGGATAGAACTGATCACTCATGCATAGCTGGGATTAGGATAAAAGTACAAAGAATGTGAAGAAGAAAAGGCACAACAAAAGAAACAGGGTCCTGACAAACTTTTTTTTCTCTCTTTTGAGGTGGAAGAGATAAAACGGACTGGTCATATAAAAAAGATTTTATGTGTGTGTGTGTGTGTGTGTGTGTATATATATATATAAGCAAACAGGGGTGAATCTTTTTTCCATTCTGTATTGCTTATTTCTGTCCTCTTTTAAGCAGACATAAAGAAGACAACACCAAGGTCTCCAGTGACCCAAGACTAAACTGAATTATTAATATTATAATTATTATTTTTCTATCGATTATTTGCTTGAAGGTGAGGGACACTGCGTTCTCCATTGTGTAGGAATTTGTAATTGCAGAATAACGGAACAATTGTGATTCAAGCCAAGCAATTACTTTTAAAGACATGAATGACAGACTAACTAACAAGACTGCGCTCCTTTCAAACACAGCTTGTGCAAAATGGAAAATGTCCAGAAACTTTACTCTCTCAGTCTGCTTTGGAATTAGTCCAAATCACACTTTTTTCTCTTCTTTTTTTACTCGTTTCATTAAAAAAAAAAAAGACGGAAAAGGGAGGAGATATAAAATCCGTATTTGTGGTTTTCCTCAAGTGAGTAAACAAGGTGATGCGTGTGTGGAGGGCTGAGGGTGGTGGAGGTGACCCGTGCCCCCACCCGGAAGGGTAAAGGGGGGCTCTAGAGGGTTAGAAAGTGGAGGATAAGAGGGGCGAGGTCACAGGTCAAGTTGTCAGCTAGATTCTAAGCAGAGTGTTGGTGTTCAAGTGGTTAAACTGATCGTTACTAAACCCACTGCAAAAACAAAACACATGCTAGATTTGCCATTAAAGACAAAGGTGTTCGCAAGACGATCATTTCCAGGGCACTTTACAACATTCACATTCGCTGACGGTAAATACTGCACCGTAAACTCAGCAATGAGCAGGGTCTTTGCCTCATAAAATATGCATGTACACATACACACACACACACACATACACGTGCACACACACACACACGTACACACACATGCACACACACACACACACACACACACACACACGCCTTGGTGTACCTTGGGGACCTTCCATTCATTTCTATGGGAAAAACTCTAATCCCAATCACGACACCCTTAACCCCTACCCAGCCCTAACCTAAACCAAGATGAACCAAAAAAAATACAAGACTTTTGATTGCAGTTACAGATTTTTATAATGTCCCCAAAAGTAAGGAACTTTCAGGTTTTACTACACTTTGGGGACATTTTGGTCCCCAAATGTGATCTACGTAAACCGACACACATACACATACACAAAAACACACACAATCATGGCTTCAGAAATTCCCATGTCACTTCCTCAAGTACCCCAGGTCTAGGTCTCTTGCCACGGCACAACTGCCTTCCTTAGGGGTACTTCTTTATACCTCTCAATTGTATAGACCTCCAACATTTGAAAAGACCAATTGATTGTATAAATGATGACATCACTGATGAGCCGAAACAGCGGATTTACTGGATGACCACATACCTCAGCATCTCAAGCACTTTTGAGGAGGAGTAATACTGTCTGCAGCCCAATTCCCCCTTAAGAGAGCAGTTGTTTGTGGGCTGTCCTGAAACAACGTAGAATGTTGCCCAGTTAAGAGAAACCAATCAGCATCCTAGACGATGTGAACAGAGCACTTCTGTCCAGTGGCTATTGCATGGCATGATAAGTGGAAGTGAGCGGCTACTTTGAGAGAACTAACCGTGGCAAGGTCATATATGTTAAGGGGGATTATGCAGTCAGGTCAGTCTGATCAGATCTTCTGTTAAGAGCATTTTCGAAAGCCGTAAATAATCGCGCAAATTATATCGTCGCATTTTGGGCCCGGGGACAAAGAACAAAATAAAAGTATGAGGAGTAGCTTTGAGTTTGGTTTGGAATCTGCCCCCCGCTCCCACCCTGCCGCATTCTCCTGGGGACAGTTCATCATACACATACTAGACCGTGAAAGCCCAACGCGTTTTACATCCTCAAGGATATTTCGGTAACACTTTACTGAAGGCCATGTTTTTAGTAATTTATACACATTCGTAATGCATTATAATGCATTCATAAAGCATTATAAACATGACCATAAATATTTATAAAAAGGTGTAACACATCATATCCATGTGTATTATGCATTATGACTGCCTTATGAAGCTCTCATCTATAATTCACTATAGATACCTTTATAATGCATTGTGACTGCCTTATGAAGCTCCCATCTATAATGCACTACAGATACCTTTATAATGCATTGTGACTGCCTTTTGAAGCTCTCATCTATAATGCACTATAGATAGCTGTTAAAAGCAATTTATCTGGGCAGAAAGTGCACATTTGCTCAGAAAAAAAACACAATTTAACATTAGATCATGTGCAAATTAAGAATAACAGAATAACAACTAGTTAAAACTTTCTTCTATTCTACAAAAAGTTACTGATATCTAGTCGGATAGCTAGATGAACACCTCTTCGGTTCCCAAACCTCTCTTCAGGGGCACCCCAGCTATTCCACACGCTTGTTAAATTTCAATACTAGCTCAGTTAATTAATTAATTTATTTAATCAGTTAAAAAATCAATGAGATATCGATTAGCCATTGGTTCGAGCCAAAAAAATACATTATGTGTTGTATGGTTGTTGCAAATACTGGGGTGACTTTTGAAGAGGCTTTGAAATGGCTAAGCTAACACACTTTGACAGACATAAAATCGTAATTTAACACCAACATGAAAATCATTTGAACATCATTTTCCTTGACTGCCTAAGACTTTTGCACAATACTGTATACAGTATATTTTAAAATACTTATTTATGTATATATAAACACATGACTCTTATTCCCCACGCAGTCCTGTCAGGTTACCAGTGCATATGCAGAATAATATTGTCTGCAGAGTCACTGCGGCTTCCCCTGCATGTTGGAGCAGCCTTGACTTGCAGCACTGGTGCACGGACATCAAGCCAGACGGCATCTATTAACAGAAGAGCAACACCAGGCAGACTCTGCAGAGACACTGATGTGGGCCCTGAGTATCCAGCTTCAATGGAAGCAGCCAGGGAATTTCACCTTCATGGTTGGCCTGTGGCACCGAGAGAATTAGGCAGCGGCTTTTCATTACTGGTAACAAGAGGAGGGTGATGTGGTCTTCATGTTCTCAACGAGGCACCCAGGAAAGCTTCTGCCTGGAGCACTACAAAGGTTCTAGTGGTCCTATTATGGTACGAGATGCAATACTGGGTCCGGGAAATTCATGGGGCATTTGTGAGGGTGCCCGCGACAGCAACATCCGTCTTTACCAAAGCTGCATGAGCTGGACGAGTTCCATGTGGGGAAGCGCTGCCAGATTGCTCCAGAACAGACTCTCATCGCTTCTCGCCCCATGTCGCATCATGAGTGCCAGGCGGGCTGCATGCATTTATGTCCATCGGCTGTATGATCAAGCACTAGATGGTCTAATTTATAATGATCGTTACATTGCTTTCACAAACACAAACAAAAATAAATATTTGCAAAGGAGGGTTAGAGTTAAAAGCAATCTAGGGCTTTTTGTGTCCCACGTCGTCCACTGAGAATCCAATCGTTGTCAACCCTATACACATGACTAAAAATCTGGCAGTCTGCTTGCATACCCACCGTATAACTGGGAGGAACGGTAATGAAGGAAGAGCACTAAAAATTAAACAAGATAAACAGATTCTGTCACTGGTGTACATAGATTGTGCCAGAGATTCGGTGCCAATTCATAAACGTGATTCCAATTACAAAAGGGGCTGTTCAGAAATCCAGGACGCAGCCTCCAGCCTAGAATTCTTGAGCTGTGTTTTCTGATGGGGATGATGCTTGCTGGGCACATTTTATCTGGTTCCCGCTTGTATTCGCAGACACCCCGTAGTCTCTTTGTTTGTGTGCCAAGTCGATGGGAAAAGTCACAACAGGAAAAAGGCAATAAGCAGTGAAGAGTCCCTTGTGCACAAAAAGGCAAGTAGAGCTGGGCTGAAATCGGCCGGAGACAATATTACCGAAGCTAATTCACGCACAGTAGGATCAACTAACGAAAAGTATTCCATTTAGAAACAATCCTATTGTTATTCTTGTTGTGTTTTAAGAAAAATGATGCATACATTTTTTTTTTCTCCAGATGCAAATCCAGTGCTATTCTGCATTGGAAACATTACAGAATAAGATGCAGGACCCCAGGGGATGGGAAACAACAAAACAACTATAGTGGAGGGTGTATTTACAAATGCTCAAGACACATATCTGGGCCACTGACATACATATTTATAGCAGCATACGAGTAAATAACCGTCGTTTAAGCCTACCCTTTACTGCTGTAATGTGGTTCACGTAACCAGACGTAAACCGCATCAAATAGGCCTACGTCTAAAGCTCAATCCACCTTAACCAGAAAAAAAACGTCATAAATACGAATAAAATTAACTAAGCCGGTTATATTGATTTCCATTAATAACATGGCGCCTTTTTTCCGTACTTAAGCATGCCATATTTATTGGCTGAGTAGCCTATTTTAAAATCCATTTTACAAGTCTCCACACAATTATTTTCAGTGACAAAAAATGTAATAGATGCAATAAACCACTTTGCAGAAACGATCATACAGCGACTATATGTGTTTAGGCACGAACCCAGAAATAGTGTCGAGAGATTAACAAAGGTTATAAGCTTAAGAGAAAAGTGGCTGATAGGAGGAAAGACGCTTCATAAAAAGACATAAATATGAAAATTCCGCCCAGAGCTTGAGTGCAACTCAAGACCCTCCAGATCGGGATGTACGTTTCGCAGCTCATGGGACAAACGTGAAACATAGGCCAAAGAAAACACGACGACCACCAACAGTTTTAAAAATTGCTTTTTCAATCCATCAAGGACACGTCCTCTGCAAGCAAGAGGTGCGCTGATCGCTTGCAGTCTTCCGTCGAGAGTATCCAGCGCGTCACTTTATATCAATGACTATACATATGAAAGCGTTATAAGCTTTAAGCGACACGGTCTTTCAATCAAAAGACATTTTGTTTTTGTGAAAACAAGCCTATTGCTTAATCTTGAAAATGCAACTGAATGTTTGACGTAATAGTAGATTAGAATCGTGACCTCTTTACCAGAAAATTGAAAAGAGACGTCACTAGGAAAATAATAGTCTTTTTAATATATTAAATATTTCAAGGTGCATAATTCAACTGTGTAATTTAATACTATATATTGGTTGCGCATGATGAGATTTTATTCAACTTGCGTTCATGTCTGTAAACGGGATTTTGACACTGATCCCAGCGCAAATTAGTAAATCACATTTAACATGTTAATTACAACCATGGGGATCCAACCCGTGCACTTGCTAAATGTCGGGGATGTTTATCAGTTATTTCTCCTGCCATGTGTGAATCGGGTTGCCTTGTGCTGTAAAATCCAGTGTTTCGTGTGTACACTGCATATTTTGTACGACTGAATTGACTTCGCGAGGTTAATTATGCCGCAAATATACACCAGTCTCTGCACATTATGCTACACGGACAAATGAATAGGTTGATAACATTCTGGGAAACTTCCACACGCTACTCACGACTTTTGCGTGTTGTCGTGGTAAACCACATTCCCAGCAAATTAAGCTGATGCTTGACGAAACTATTCGCATTCAAACAAATAAATAACTGCAACTTCTCTTTCAGTGACTCATAGGTAGACATAATTAAGTGATATGTTACATGGCACTGACATTAAGACCTAGTCTAGAAAGGCAATTAACGTTTACGCACAATACAATTTTTATTGAGTAAAATCGATTGTGAATATACTTAAAAGTTACTACAATAGCATACTAATGCCTAGAAATGGCGTTTAAATCTCAATTTGAAATAAAATTTGATTGTAGTTATCATTGAATAATATGCATCTGACAGTTTTTAAATCACGCCTTGTAAAACGGATGAAGGCAGCGTTTGTTTTCACGGTGATTACTACATGCAGCCACTCATAATTTACCATAACTGACATTAAATGACCCCCGCCCCCCCCCGCACAGACGCACATACCAACAGGCATAGGACGTCGCATCCCAGCATAACTTTTCACAATACATTTGAATCCCGCAGGGCTACACAGACGACGGAAAATGATGTGCTATATTTAAGACCTACACCAAGAAAAGCTAAAACATAACAGATTTTCACTTACGCTTTGTATTTATATTTGTCACAGTAAAACCTAGTATCTTAATTTTTCATTTTAAAAAGTGCAAATAGTCGGCAATTCCGGCCAGAATTTTAATTAAAAGCGGGACAATACTTAGGCTGTTCAAAGTAAAGATTCCAACTGTTGCTGTAATTATGATTTTAATTTCACAGTATATGAAGTGGGCAAAACACATATGAATGGCACATTCAAATCGCAAGATAATGTGTTGTTATTGAGCTGGAGGTGATTGGTACATAAACAAGAAGGCATTCGGGTTTTTAAGGTTGGTGTGTTCAGCTATCCCACTCCTAGAATAACACAGACCCCTATACGATGAGAGAGCTGTGTCTGCAAAAGTGAACTCCCCACATTTCTCAACTTGCTGATAAAAATTTAATCGGAAAACAAATGAAAAATGATCTATGTAAGACTTAAGCCTGCACGCTCTAAGTTGTATATCGCTGTAGAGTAAAAATTAAATTAAGAGTAAATCAATAACCATTACACATTTCATTCCAAACCCCATTATGTCAGATTTGATGTGATTCAGATAATTACTCTGTGCACCCAGACACCTGAGTTGGTTTCCATCGAGATTTTGCATGACTAGCCCATGCCAGATTGCACACAGGTATATCCAGCTGAAAGCCAGAGAATCCCGGTGTTATAGGCTGGGGGAACACAAGGGGTCCCTGCTGAGACACGTAACAACACATGAGCTGGGGAAGAAGACACGTGCATGTCTGTTCACTGGAATTAAGGAACCTCATGTCTATCTTTTACAATTAGTGCTCTAAGCTGACCTGGTGTTAGTGCGCCCTCTGCTGTATTTTTCTTGCAGAAACTTGACAGCATCTGTTGAATGGAATAAAATATCAGATTCAGAACCCTATGGATTTTAATCAGGACATCTATAACAGGATATGCAAACCCTTGAGAAAAATTGAGGTACAGTATTTAGAAAACTGTTGTCTTTCTACACTTCGACATTTATTGTTTCCTTTTCCTGTTGACTTTCCGGAAAAGACCCATCAGCGCTGATTCCAGACATTTTTTTGCTTGAAAATAATAAGAATAATTATGCCATTTCACACTACTTATATATAAATAAACCCATACTTGTGTAAAATTTCAACAAAGGTGTTAAACCCTCTACCACTAAATACGCTAGTCACGGAAACTCCCAGCAGGTTAGGATCCAAACTCCGACAATAGAGACTGCAAATAAAAACCTTGAACAGTTCTTGAACAGTGCGAGGTAGAAACACAACAAAATGTTATATTTGTGGACCAAAGCATGTTAATCAAACAAGAAAATTCATAGACGTACCAACGATTTATCACGCACAGAGTTCAATGTCCAAATCACATACCTTTGCTTTGTGATATCTGACGGCGCATGCCCGATTTTAATCTTGTACGTCTGCGCATGCGCAGCATCACATTTCACGGCATATTTACAATGGTACCCGATTTGTACCGCTTGGTTTCACGACCCAACCTGCTCCCGTTAATAACAGCCAGGTTTATTTTACGTGCTGTTCATGAGCGATCTCCAACAGCTTAGACAGATACAGCCCATCTGCTGAAATCAAAGTCACTAAAACTGATTGTGAATGTTATAGTTTTCGCACATGCGTGTTTTTCTCCAATGATTTTTTGTATAAACGTGCGTATATTTTTGATTAAACGTCAATTCTAACAATACGTTCGTGTTTCCTTTGTTTATTTGGGAGAAATTTGATGGGTTTTTTTTGACTGGAACCAAAATCATTTTTATAATATTTCTATGGGAAAATGCCTCTCGCTTTACGAATGTAGATTAAGGAGTGATTTTTTTTGGAACGAATTATTTCATAAAGTCGAGAACTACCTGTATTCATGTAGCATAATGTGAATTACGCGCCAAATATTCGCATGGGTTGATCTACGCATAAAAATATCCTGTAGTCATATGGCGAAATGTGGTTCACGCTAGTGATCATCACAGACGTTTTCAATTAATGGGAAAAAAATTACCAGATGTAGTAAGCCTATTTGAAATAGCAAATTTAATTATCCATGACAAAAACACAGGAATAACCCTAAAGAGACGGAAAAAAACAAAACCCAGTTCACACTTTTAGATTTACTGTTTTTCACGGCAGGCGTCAGTTGTACAGGCCTATATGAATTGTTGACATAGGCTATACGTGGGGCCATTTCGCTTCTTTAACTGCAGTTTTCCGCTTTACAATGACTGTATAATAGGTTTGTCCAAAATGTCCCTGAGTTTCTGTAAATAAATGTTCCCCCTATCAAGTATTGTTTGATAAATCAGGAATTTTGCGTAAAAAGTTGCGTACGTGCATTTCGGGCATCGTTTTCTGCATACGCATCTTTGAAAAATGAGGACCTGGATGCAGAGTTTACTTTCAGAAGTCAAATCGTTATCCAAGTTTTGGGTCAAAAGCAGGACCATAGCCAGATAGGAGATCACCGAGGTCCGGACCTCGGTTATTTTTTAAGAGCTAAAAATAAAATTTGAAGCTAAATATTCACCTGAATAAAAAACATAGGCAAACTAACATTTCACATAACTAATTAATAAAAAACAGCTTATGAAGGGGACAGTATCAATAATGTGATTGACGAAAGGCCCCCGTTTCCCAGACATCACTATTTTCAAAACCCTGGTTACATTCCTGGTAAAGCAAGTGCAGTCAGATCAGGGGCAGATACAGCACAGTCCAACTAATCTCAGACCACAGCTTGGAAACGAGAGATGAAACTTCGTACTGAACCTTGTATCCGGAGGCTTTAAGTAATTGCAGGTAATCTGGAACAGGTGCATCTAATCTGGAACCTGAACAGTCTATTAATATTCAGTTGACGGTGATAGTGACTGGCAATTCCGAGCAGGAAGATCTGCGGTCTGAGAGGGCATGACAGTCATATCTACCTGAAATATGTTGGGTACTGGGAGTTCCATTAACACATGTGTTTGTGAACTACACTTATAGAAACAGATAATAAATATGGTCATTGATTTAGCACCAGTGTTGTAAATATTCTTTCTATTTTTAAGGCAGTATTTCCAAATTCTAACCACTGGCTATCCCAGGCAGCAAATCCAATGTACCTCCATACTGCCCTCACCAGCAAAAGTTGAACTCACCTATTATATATGCTTCTGTTAATGCTGGTTATAAAGCTATACTTAAACCAATAATCATTGATATTACAGTACATAGATTATTTTCTGAAGAATTAAGGAGCTCCAAGCTATATTGAATTAACAGAAGTTTAACTGTTGCCTGAGGTCCGCTAATGAGCCAAATGAAGGTCACAGTTAATTTCTCACGACTGTACCTGTAATCAGTGTAATATTGTAACTGTCAGGTTGTATAGTAATGATCACAATTGTTAAAGCTCAGTTGAATCCATTAAATAACTGGCTTATCAGGGCTCCTCCAAGACCAGTTAATCATCGGTCTGCAGAAATGACATAAGAACACGAGTGACTAGTTATGAGGTAATAAATGTCTATGTTATAATAGGATCAGAATGGCATAATTGTGCTCAGTTTTCATACCCTAAGTCATCTGGAATAGAATAATTTCATTGTCAGCAAGCAACACTCTATTTTGTAACAGTTTCATATCACCTTTTTATAAACAATAATATACTAGAGTCTTAGGGAATTATATAAATGTCGAGATGTCGCATTATTTCTATACGTATTTCAGCACTTGTGTCATGCCGAGGTGGTGAAATGCATATAAATATCAAAGTCTCCTTCATGCTCTGATTTTTCTATGAGGCCTGTAAAATGCTAAAACTGCGGCTTGGCCTGAACAGCAATGCCAAACCAAGACCTCGTTCTCAGTTCTCAGCTACAATTTAGTCTTAGTTTCATCACTAGAGGGCGGTCTTCCTTTAAAGATTTGCGAAATTCTACATTAGACGTTTCGAACGATGTGACTTATTGGGTAGCAGTGGCTTTCCTCCCCCAGTGGAAAGATATGCAGTTATTCTCGCAGCTGCCTGTGTTTGTGTATGTTTGTGCCCTTTGATGGACCGGCATCCTGTCCAGCGTAAGATGGGCTTTTTTTGACAATATGTGATGCAGACTGTTTAAAATTCAAATTGAAATGCAAAAGAACTGAATATTTGTCTTTTATTAAAATTTCAAAAATCATGCAGTGGGCAAATGGGCAAATAATTTCCTAAAGCTACAAAGGATGTGCTATGCATAGTTACGGGTGTTATCAGAGGTTTACAAACCACTTTTCGGTGATATATTCTGTATATGTTTTGTAGATATGCGGACAAAAACCACGAGAATTAAATCAGGAATGGTACACATGAAGAATTTAAAAATGAATTGTTGGAATAATCCTGAAGTGAGTTTCTCTTCGCTGCTTACTATCTAGTGCCATAAATTAGGAGGAAAATTCCATTGCTCCCCCAAAATGTTAATGAATTGTTGACCATTCTCCGTCCCTAAGAGATCTTATGTATACAGATTTAGAGGGTTTAGTAATGGCGAATAATTTAAAATGACGGTTTCCGTGTTGGATTTCACAGCAGCCCATACTTATTTCGTTTTGTATCCTAATTGGTTTTGGGTGTGCTAATAGGAATTAATAGTGATGTTTTTGATATATAGCAACACGATTCCTCATAGAAACAATACATATTTGTTGTCTTGGTGACTGTGGAGTATCAGAAGCTGACACATGGAGTAGATGCGATTCATTTCACCTTTCATTATAAAGAACCTTAATTAGGTAGGTGAAAGATCGTATGACTCTTTGTTGACATGCTGAGGTTTTTTTTCCACAGAGCACTATGTCTTAAAACTGCCTTGAGTCCATCTAGGGGGCAGTATTGGTCAAATGCAACACTGGGAATGAGGTGCACCTTAGTTTTGGCAAAGCTGTACAGAAATTCTTTGAAAGGAGTACTATGCTCAGGCTTGAGGCCTTTAAGTCCAGACTCTTAGCTCTAAGGACAATCACTGACCAGTCAGCACCAGCATAGACCAAATACCTCATATTCACAATGAGTCGTGTAGTTTTTTAGTATCACGCACCTGCTTGTAGGACTCTCTGCATTAAACCATATTTGTAAATATGTTTTCTTGTATGCGTTTCATTGTCAAGGTTTTATTGTAACAACAGTACAGTATTTATTCAATGCATTTTTGCAATTATTGATGCACTGGATGTGTAACACGAGGCTTTGTAATCTCATAGAGGTTGTCTTTTCTATTATTTCTATTCATGTCTTTTTATGTATGTCTTTTATATAAGATAGAGAGAGAACAAGAGCCTAAGTGTTTCATTGTATTTTTGCCTATTGGTATCTTGCAACATGTCCTGCTGATAATGGAGGGTGACTTACTCTTATGCATTATCACAGCAAGCTTTTTGCACTGATTGCTGCTCAAAAAGACAATCGAGAATGAGGAAAAACCTAAACTTATGGCAAGATAAGCTATTAATTTCATTGTTTTTTCTTCATTTACTGTAGTGACGCTCATCAAAAGTTGGTTGCCATCACTGGACAGTTAACACACTTTTTTTCGTTTTAGGGATCTGCTGTAGGTGCCTGCCCTTAATCAGGAGAGCCTGGAGTGATGTGGCCCAGGTGTGGTGCGGAGCCAGCAGGTCTGAACCCTGGGAGGTGATATCTTGTCTCCTCAAACAGCTGGAAAGAGTTGGCCCTTCTCATCTTCGGTGAATTACGTTTGAAACATCAAAGTGACTGTGCCCTCTTCCCCAACCTAGAAATCGCCATTCCGATGTTTAGTTGCCCCTAGGGATTTTGTGGCTACTGTAGTGCTTTCTGGCTGCTGGAAAGGCAGCTTCACCGGAAAAAACTGAACATAAATTTCAACACCCACTGCTAATCTCCAGTGAGTTTACTTTTTTTTTGGGGGGGGGCGGGCGCCCCGGCGGCGCGCGGCGGGGGGGGGGGGGGGGGGGGGGGGGCGGGGGGGGGGGGGGGGGG
>JAODKC010000051.1:7757575-7769926 GCA_026777985.1 Mormyrops attenuatus | reverse complement strand
TCCTTATCAAATTTTATGCCCTCTTTTTCAACCACTGATTTCCCTTTTTTTTTTTTTTTGGGGGGGGGGGGGGGGGGACAGATCCATTAAGTGACAACATCCACATTGCTAAACAAAGAAGAAAACAGTGTAGATGTTCATATGCGTATGAATTTGAAATTGTCAGTTAAAAGGTTTTTTTCCCTCTTGGTCAGTAGGTTAGATGAGAACTGAATTCTCCTAAAAATGTATTCATATTTTTTAAAAGTACTGTTTTAAACAACCACTGTTTTGCCTTGAACACTGTTTTGAATATTGGGTGGGGTGTGTTCCCTCCATCTCCCCATAAGTAACACCTATGTTTGACACATTTCATTACAGTCACATCATCGTAAAAATGAAAATCCGCTCATTGTTCAATGTGTAAGGTCTGGATTCCCAGATCGCTGGTGCACTGAGAAGGGAAATATGTAAAATATACATGTTTACTGGAAAATGTGTAAAACTGCTTGCCTGTTGTTTGCAATCCGAGTAACAAATTTATCACTCACAGAAACAAAATTAGAAATGCAATAAGTTCTACTTTAGTACTTCAGATGAAGTCATTCAATTCCTCTGCAATTCAGATGTAAAGTATGTGTAGCTTCCCTTAAAGCCCTGTCCTCATTCCTTTACACAGATATCTCTCTGCTTTTGCTGAAATGGTCTCGTTAGGCCTCGGCAAAATAACGTAGGATGAGCTTTTGAGTGAGCCAGCAGCAGTATGCGAGTGCTGTGCCGCTTCGCTCAGACGGCATCTGGGAGGGCTGGCGGGATTTCGGCCCGACACACAGTGGCTGGCAGCGGCTCTGGACCTGGAGGCCGAATTATCAGGCAGGCCAGCGATGCCTGGCTTCACAGCTGAAGTAATGCAATTAAAAACACTAAAGACTGTCCTTGCACAAAATGTCAGGAACATTTGCGGTACAGCACTGAACTCTGTTTGAAGAACGCCAGTGCTTGTTTGTTGTTTATCTATTGTTCACAATATTATTGACCAGGGTTATTTATATATCCGCACGTAGTTTTAATGTGTGAGCTAATGGATGTCTTATTATGGGCATTGTTTTGTTCGTGCGCCTTTCCTGTGACCAGGCCTGCTCTGGCATCCTCCTAGTGAAACCTCCAAGGTCATGCTGGCTTTTCTGCCCACTTTTTATAAAATAATAGGAGGCTTGCTGCTTTGACTGAGATTCCTCTGATTTTTCTTGTGTTCTTTTTCCTTTTTTAATAAAATTATACGTAACGTGCACGTCAATGTAAAATACATAAAAAATCACTTATTGGGGTGGCAGCTCTGTGGGTTAGCATGTAGGTAATAGTACGTAGAGTTCAAAGAACTACGGCATGTAGAGCATTCTCTTATAGAGCTCCGCAGCTGCGGAATAGTTTTCCAGCGGATGTGCGAGATTCAGGCTCACTCTCAATATTCAAGTCTAGACTAAAAACACACCTGTTTAGTTTGCCTATAGGGACTCTAGTTCTAGCTCTAGCTAACTGCTCACTCCCAGTTAGACCTAGAGTGTGAGGTGTAGAGCTGGGTGGGGGTCGGTGCCATTGGCTTTGGATGAACTGAACTGTCAGTGCTGTCACTCTAGCTTCACCCCCCCTTGTGGAAGTGGAGTGCTGACGTTCAGGGACCCCCCATGCCTGCGTTCCCACCTGCCTCTCCCTCCTGCTTATGCTGCCATAGCCTTATCTGCCGGAGCTTACACTCACCTAACAGTTTGCACTGCCACTAGTCTCCCATACTTTGGCTAGTTGCATATTTTATTTCCCCTACCCATCCTGGGCTGTGCTGCCTGTAGACCCCAAATTACCAAGATATCCTGCCTACCCTGCTGCCTACGACGTCTCCACTACCCGTGACGTCTTCCCGGCCTGCTAGCCCTTCAGCCTGTGATGTCTCCACTACCCGTGACGTCTTCCCGGCCTGCTCGCCCTTCTGCCTGTGATGTCTCTCCTGAATACCCTGCTGCCTGTGACGTCTCCACTACCCATGACGTCTTCCCGGCCTGCTCGCCCTGCTACCTGTGATGTCTCCACTACCCGTGACGCCTTCCCGGCCTGCTCGCCTTTCTACCTGTGACGTCTCCACTACCCGTGACATCTTCCCGGCCTGCTCGCCCTTCAGCCTGTGACGTCTCTCCTGAATACCCTGCTGTACCACTGTTCGTCCAGCCATCAGAAGCAGCACCAGCACCTGCCTGCCCCCTCTTTGAGACTCAAATGTTAAAATCGGGACATCGTCTTGCTCATGTGATGTCCTCTGCCGACCCTGGAGGATGGGCTCCCCCTTTGAGTTTGGTTCCTCCCAAGGTTTCTTCCTTCTAGGGAGTTTTGCCACTGTTGCACTATGGACAATGTAAATTGTGAAAATGCGCTATACAAATTAAATTAAATTGAATTGAATTGAGACTCAGAAGTTTGCTGGTTCCCAGTCCCTGGGTCGGCAGAGTGATCCCACCACTGGTTCCTTGAGCGAGGCCCTTAACCCCCATTGGTCCAGGGACTGGCTGACCCTACTGTCTCCTCCATGCCAGTTCCATGAGGTGGCCTCCTGGGATGCTTTTCCAGCTGTCCTGATGGAGGTCCCACAAATGCTGAACTCTCATTGGCTGCATTTCCTTCATTCTCTGGTCAAACTCCTCCAGAACCATTTCTACTAGGTTTTATAGGTCAGGTGGTCAGGTCGTGTGATGCGACACTGTCAATCTCCTTTGTAGGTACTAATTTACATATATAAGTACATATGGATATGTAGATGTGGTGCTGTGGCTTAGTTGGTTAAAGTGCCTGTCTAGTAAATCGAAGATCCTGGGTTCAAATGCCAGCAGTTCCTTGCATTGCCCCCAAAGCTCTAAGGTGGTTTTTTTGAGGCAGAGTGGTGACTCTGAGACTAGGGATCTGTGCTGGCAATCAGAAGGTTGCTGATTCAAATCCCGTGAGTGCCAAGAGTGATTCTATTCTGTTGGGCCCTTGAGCAAGGTCTTTAATCTGCATTTGCTTTGTCCTGGGTATGATGTTAACCTATATCCAGCCATGCAGGCAGGTCCTGAAACTTTCCAGGGAAAATTTGGAGGTGGGTGGCTGGATTGGCACTCCAGCCACTGGAAAATCCAGTGTGGTGCTGAGGTATCACCTGCCACCTGGCTGCACTTGGGTTCTCATCCGTGAGGTGGTTTGTCATGTGGTGGGTGTGGCAATACGCTGTAATATATATATATATATATATAATGGCGCACATTTGTCATGCCATTGTTTCCTCAAGCTTATTCACCATCTCACCCTTTATTTTCATCCAGATTTGCATTAATCTGCAATTAATTAATAAGATCCTGTATTGACAAGTGAGTTGAACCACTCCATAAAGCCTCCTTTATCACATCCCAAACACCTTCAATGAGGTTAAGGTCACAACTCTGTGGTGACCTTACAAAATAAAGTACTACTTACAGGATCCTATTTCTAACAAACACTGAATTATATGCCATTGTAATTTTATATTACATTTTTTACTGTCCTGTAAATTGTTTTCTTTTGTACCTTTTTCTCTTTTTTTATCATCAGACAGCCCAGAGTCAGTATCGACAAAAAACGCCACATCCGATTAATGATTGTCATGTGATATTCTGTTGGTGAAGAGCCATTTTCCATGTGATGGTCTGTTGGTAATGTTGCCAGGTTCTCATTGCTGTATTTGCATTTGGCTGAGTATCAGTTACTATGGCAATAGTGTCATTGGGGTTTTGAAACATTTTTAGAAGTGAAATGCTTCTGTTTATATCGTACCAGATAAGGGGTCAGCAAATGGATGGATAGATGGATGAACCCTCCAGATTTCTTAACGGAGGATGTTCTTGCACAGAAAGCTAACAGTGACCAGCCGCTGAATATGGCACGTCATTCTGATGTCTTGCGCAAGGAGACTCAAGACGGGTGTCTTGTGATGGAGCTGAAGAGTGACAGTCTGTCACCCCATGGGACCTAATGTCATCACCGGTTCACTAGGGCCAGCACAGTTACAGATTCAGTTCGAGTAGTGTTGGGTGATTGCTGTTCTCGGGGGGGGCTGCTCTCTGCAGACCGACAGGGCCTGACCTGAATGATAATACCATTATATGAGAAACTAGGTCTATTCTGTGCTGGGACTAGCAATTTCACCCTACTCTGGCAATCTTGTCGTGCTCCTCGTTGTCGCCATGGAAGAAGAAGTTAATGTGCATGGAAGGAAACAGGTAAATGGGAAGTGTGTGCTGTTCTGGGAGCTCTGGTTCACTGGGACGGAACTCAATGGGATAAATATGCTAAGGTTGTAACATCTGGTCCTTATTTCATTTTTGTAAAAACCGGGTATATTATTTACAATCCCTTTTACTTTATGTTGCTATAGTCAGACCACGTTCAAGGCCAGTCGTCCTTCAAAATAGTTTATCTTCAATTAAATTTCATTGTTCAATGCTCTATCTTGTCAGGACAGTATAATGTCAAGAAAATAAAAAGCGTAAACTAACCCCATTCAGCAATTGTCTCCAATCTCCCCTAAAACCTTTAAACCTAAATGCTCCAGGGTTGCTGAACACTGACTGTGTTTCTCTGGAGACCAAGGTCTGTGATGTAAAAAAAAAAGAAATATGGACATGGGAATTAATAAAGTACAACAATAAGCTGGATACCTATCGCTAGATTGCTGTGTAAAACAAATTTTGGCCGTACACTTAGCGAGTCATTTCCTCTCAGAAAACTGTTTGCTAGCATTAGCATTAGCTTGCTCACCTGTCAAGGAAGTCAAGCCAGACACTTCATTTATCGATGTTTTGCAATATTTGCATTCCTCAATGCGCTTCTTTTTTTTACTGGATGTCTTGCACAGAAACTCCTAATGGTTTATATATGCAAAATGGATAATTGCTGACTTGAGACAAGATGAGGACATGAGTCCATGAGGATTGGGTGGGTGCGTGCACAATGTTCGAAAAACACTAAAGCTAATAGAAGATATTGGGTTTTGGTGGGGTGATAAAGCCGCAGACATGGTATGGACTCAAATCCAGAGCCAAGAGCAAGTACACATTCTACCAAACACGTGACGAGACCAAGTCCTTTCTTGAGTACCATAACTCGGTAGTCATGTTAGCTGAAGTATAGGGTTACTTTTTGTAGTCTGTGATTTTCTGGAGGATCTGCCACATGTGTTTCGAGTCAAATGGCTCAAGCTGGCTTTTCACTTTTTCCCTGTATTATCTTTTTTCTTCCTTCACCACAAGCTGTGGTTTGTATGAAGCAACTTTGCAGTTAGACAGAGAGCACGCCTTATAAATCACAATGCCGATATTATTAGTCGATATGAGCTAATCGCAAATGAATTGCTATCAGCTGATAAATTACAAGTTAAAAGGAACGGAGCGATGGACCCTTCAACCATGTTATGAGTGTTGTCATTGCATACCTTGTCCACCAGAGGCCACAGCACAACTCCCCTGTCGGCAGTATATGTGTTTGTAACATGCATTTGACTCTTATCAAAATGTTAGTATTGTAATTGGCAGATGGAGGCATTGCGGCGGTAAGCTGACGGGGAGGCTTTGTGTGGGGAGGAACTCTTATCAAAATGTTAGTATTGTAATTGGCAGATGGAGGCATTGCGGCGGTAAGCTGACGGGGAGGCTTCGTGTGGGGAGGAACACAGCTCTTTTATTAGAGCCCTTAAAAAACTTGGGCATTCAAACCAGCACTGAACTGAATATAAGGGGGAAACTCAGGGAGGTCAGACACCCGACTGTAAGGTACACACGGTGGGCAATTTACACAATGCTAAAGACATATGAGGATCGGACAGGGTTCACATAAGACAAAGGCGAACATACATGCCACAATCATAAAATGCAACTATTAATCACAGTACAACAAGGGGTTATTTACAACTGCCTGCTAGCATGCTGGGCTATACTAATCCCACCAGTGCTACAATATATTTTGCTGTGCTTATGTTAAAAGTACTATTTATGACAATAAAACAAGTTTATTTTTGAACAGCATTATGTCATGTTATCTTGGTTAGGACTTTTAATAATTGCAGATAATAAATGTTAGGGAAACTATTTGTTTATGTTATCTGTTTCTGAAAGAAAACAAACAAAATGGATATCAACTGATATGCTAAATCCTCAGATTTCAAAATCTGTACTGAAAAATCCTGTATCGGTCAAGCTCTAGTCAGACATGAATCCGGTTAGGGGCCTATAGTGTAGGCATCAGTGCGTGCGTTCAGCTTGTTGAGAAGTGTTTTTGTCCACCCACAGCTTCTGGATAGGACATATCTTGATGCTATCCTTAGGTACAATCTCTTCCACCAGTAAAAAAAATAAACACTGTAGGTAATGTGTACCATGTAGTGACAATAAACCAGACTGCTTCCGCAAAAGTGCTGCTGTTGTCATCGCTGCGCCAGAACATGCGCCAGAACATGCGCCAGTCTCCGTCATCCAGTGCATCTGGCAGACAGCGTTTGACTGGACGGTCCACAGGCTTGGCGAGTAATGTAATACAAGTAACTGCATTACATAATCTGGATAGAAAAAATAAGTAACTGTATTCCATTACAGTTGCTGAAATAGAGAAATGTAATCAGATTAAAGTTACTTTTGTAATAAATCAGGATTACTTCTAGATTACATTACAATAAATCTGAAAATAAAGAATGGCTTTGGCGTTTACAAAGAATGTGAAGCTGACGTCATGCCATTTTTGGCGTAAACAGCGCCTCTCATGAAATGTGTTGACGTACTTCTTGTAATCAATCCCGCCTACTTGTGGCATAAGTCCCTCCTATCTGAGGCACAAGTCCCTCCTACTTGTGGCATAAGTCCCTCCTACTTGTGGCATAAGTCCCTCCTATCTGAGGCATAAATCCCTCCTACTTGTGGCATAAGTCCCTCCTATCTGAGGCATAAATCCCTCCTACTTGTGGCATAAGTCCCTCCTACTTGCGCCTGCAGATGTAACCTCCTTGATCGCTGTGCTCTTTTTTCTGATTATTTTTCTTATCACACTCTATTGCCAGTGCTGCTGTGCCAAATGGATGCTTGTCAAAAAAAATCCACTAAGTTTACCGCAAATTTTCACAGTTTGTTTTTAAGGAGGAGAAGGGAAATATCACACTGCGATGCATATTACGTTGCCCAGCTGTGAAAGGACTGGCAACTTCAAACAGCTAAACGTCAAATTTGAAGAAACATTTAGAAGTAGGACTATAAGACCAACCACTAACATTAGCTACAGAGATCCAGGTATCGATAACCAAAATTAGTATTGTACTAACTGTAGTACTGTTCAGTATTATGCTGTATTATACGCTTTACACAAAGCTGGATAGGCACATAGGCTACCAGCATTTTAATAATACTTCTACAAATTAACACAATACTCTACCATACTCCATTTCAGTTTTATCTGTATAGCCCAAATCGCATGAATTCAGTTTTATTTGTTGAGTCCCAAATCACATGGAAAACACATACAATACTATCTCTTCTTAAAGCCTCATTTAACATGGGACAATTTCCTCACTGCTATGAGTAGTATTAGGCGAAACTGCATTCCATGTAAGAGTATAGTGTTACTTAAATGCCATGTGGAGATGTATTCTGTCTCAATTTTTTTACATAATAATGTAGGCCTACATACACAGCTGTGGAGAAAATGAAGAGACCACTCTATATTTTTAAACAAATTTTTAAATCCTGGTTTAATCCTGGTTCTGCTGGCTGAAGGCTACACTGTAAGGCAGGCTGCTTCCAGGCTCAAAGTTTCTAAGACATCAGCACGCAAGAACAAGGTAAAGCAGGAGACCGTGGGAACGACCAACACCAGCCAGGTAAAGGGCAGAAGGGGCATTCCAATGTCAGATATGACCGTGAACTTTCCAAAAGCTTCTCATGAATCACAGGATTATTTCAAGTGACCTGCAAAAGGAATGGGAAACATGAAGTGCAGGTGTGAAGTGCAGTGCTAAGACAGTTCGTATCAGGTCCCTAGAAGCAAATCCCACAAAGCAAGGAAGAAGCGCTTTATTAATGAGAAACAGAGAAGAGCCAGGCTGCAGTTTGCAAAAAAAATATATATTATTCAGAGACGCACACGCATAAATTGAGAAATCAGTGAAACAAAAAAGTGTTGTGGTCTCAATTTTTTCCATGGCTACATGTGTCATGAACTACACGGCACGGACCAGGGAAGCAGGCAAAAGACGTAAAAGCTGGGGCAAGAAGGGGTTTAATAGGGAGACGAAGGGGCATCAGGAACAAACAGCACATAGCACTACAATGACAGAACTAGGGAAACAAACTCTGACGTGGACTTAAATACACTGAACTAAAAGGAGACAACTCAAAACAGCTGGTAAACACTGGGAATCCACAGGAGGTTAACGAGGGGGGCATGGTCACAAGAGGTTTGGACGGACAGGTCATGACAATATGTATGTATGTTGTATTTATATATATATTCGTGTGTGTGTGTCTGTCTGTGTATATTATTTTAACAACACAAGTTCTGTTGCTTAATAAAACAAACATTTCTTTACTATTGTCGCTTGGCATCGGTGTAATCCAAAAGTAACTAAAATCAATTAGTTTCATTGCTTATATTTTGAGATACTTAGTTTGCTATGTTACTGAATACATTTCTCAAGAGGAATCTATAGTGACTGTACCAGATTACATTTTTAAAGTAACTTACCCAACCCAGGCTGTCCAGCGTGTGACCACCCACTTCCTGGGAGCTTCCTGTTTGCAATCCTCCTTGAAAATGTGTTCTTTCTTGTGTCAGACAATCAGTGTGTTGGTGGAAGTCTGAAATTATTGTTTTGAAATTGGCCCCATGAAAATTCCCAGCCACAATGAAGGCCAAATCCAAGTTGCCAGGTTGGTGACTGTTGACAGCAGTTCACAGCTCAGCTTCTGCAATATTCATAGATGCTTTTATTCAAAACTGTGGACAATTTGAAAAGCAGTGGTGAATATCATTGTCAATCTGCCTTCCTTGCTAGGAGACACTACCATCCTCACCATAGTAGATCGCTTCTCTAAGATGTGCTGCCTCATCCCTTCTGTGGTCTCCGCACAGCAATCCATTTGGCAGAATGTTATTCTTTTACTATCCCAAGGATATAATATCATTCTAGGGTTCAAAATTTGCCTCCAGCATATGGCAACCTTTCTGTGCACGTTTGGGAGTGAATGTGAACTTGATATCAAGATACCATCCAAGGTCAACTGAGCAGACAAAGTGACTCAACCAAGAGATTACCTATTATCACAGATTAGCACTGTGCTATAAACCAGTCTGAATGAATCTGGTACATCACCTGGACAGAATGAGCTCAGAATTCCCTGGTACACACCTCCTTACAGTCAATCAAGCTCTCACTACCCATAAGAAGCAGAAACCTCTTAACTCACTAGAAAAGTGGTTCCAGTGGAGCAGTCGAGTCTGGGAGACAACTCATGTGAAGCTACAAAAAGCATTTTGGACTACTGCCAATGTCTTACTCCCCCTGCTGGCAGGGATTGGCGTGGGTTGGACTGAGATGCAAACAAGACAAGTAGCTGTCTTAAGTAAGTCTTAAACATTTATTTGCAGGATGCAGGAGTACAAAATGGTGATACAGGGTGATTCAGAGCCAGTCCAAATTTAGCCCAAGATCTGTTTCGGACCGCATATAGCCCTAATATAGCCATGAAAATAAGATTACATTGCAGCAATTGAGGAAAATCTCAGTGAAAACGTGCATTGTGTTGGATACATAAGTTGAGCATAAGTTCCCATTTCGGGTGGGCAGTCCACTTTTCGAGCCATCGTCCACCTCATTGTTGCATGTCCTTTTTGCCCTTTTGTCCCCTTTTCAGATCTGCTACTTGCAACAGCAACCAACACCTTTAGGTAATGATAACGATAATATGATAATGATGTCTAAGGTGCGGCATTGGGGGGGGGGCAGTGGTTGGCACTGTTCCTTCAGACCTCTGTGGCCAGGATTAGAGTCTCTGCCGTGGCTCCATGTGTGTGGAGTTTGCATGGTCTCCCCATGTTATTGTGGGGTGTCCGTCAGGTACTCCGGTTTCCCCCATAGTCCAAAAGCATGCTGAGGCTAAATGGAGTCACCAAATTGCCTGTAGGTGCACATGTGTGACTGAATGGTGTGTGAGTGTGCCCCGTGATAGGTTGGCGCCAGTGTGCGAAATACCCATTAATATTCGGGGGGGGGGGTTCCCATCTCCCTATTGTTGCGCAATACCTATCTTGAGACCCCCTTAAAATTTTGCTTTTCAGTTTTTCGGGGGGTCTCATGGGTTAATCGGGGGTGTGCCCCCCCCCCCGTATTTCGCACACTGGTTGGAGCCCCATCCTGGGTTGCTCCCTGTCTCGTGCCCATAGCCTCTGTGATAGGCTCCGGACCTCCTGCAACCCTGAATAGGACAAACAATTGCAGGAAGTGGATGGATAAAGATAGCAATGCTAATGTAATGCATCCTGTAAGCTCTGCCACATTGACGGTGACGTCTTTTCAATGACCTGAAAAGGATGCTTTTTCACCTTTCAATCAAATGTCAACATTGTTGAGACATCTGGCAGAGCCATCCTTTCAATGTCTTTTCAATTATTTTTTGCTGGGTGTTAAAGGTCTGCGACCCAACCTGGGCCCAATTGGTCTTGACAAAGTTTTGGGATTTGGGCCTGGTTCAGTTCAGTGTTTTATGTTCAATTTCAGGCTCAGGTCAATTTTTTTGTGCTCCGCTTTTTGTACTTGCTGGGTTCTTGCTCATTTATGCTTTCCGTATCAGCCCCAACACCCATCCTCCACCCCCTTTTACAATTTTGGGTTGGGGCAAGAACCAAATGAATTCTGATCTGATCATTCATGTTGAGTGACCATGACTCAGATACATAACCAATCTAGGACCACATATGAAAGTTACTCAAATCTGATTTGAAAAGACTGGATTTCTGTGTCCACACAGCCCTGAAAACATCGGATCTGCTTCACATTAAGGTACAAGACCCCGTGTCGTTGTGGGGTTTCCTCCAGGCACTCCGGTTTCCCCCCACAGTCCTAAGACATGCTGAGGGTAATTGGAGTTACCAAATTGCCTGTAGGTCTGCATGTGTGAGTGACTGATGTGTGAGTTTGCCCTGTGATGGCTTGGCGCCCTGTGATGGGTTGGCGCCCTGCGATGGGTTGGCACCCCATCCTGGGTTGTTCCCTGCCTTGTACCCATAGGCTCCAGACCCCCGTGACCCTTAACAGGACCAGCAGTTACAGAAAATGGATGGATGGATATTGTTATCGCCCTCTCTGCCACAGTATAGTTCTACATAAATAACAGTTAATTTGAGTGTACGTATTTGAAGGAAGACCATATTCCCAGCACAGGGGATTCACTCATTTAATGGGTGAACCACAAGGTTTGCTTCCCAGCCTATTAATGCTGGCATCTCACTACACATGCACACCTGCTTCTTTCCTGTGTCCCATGTGAAAGGAGGTCCTCCGTGGCTGGCAAGACTCTAAGCAACCGGACGAGCCAACCACAACCTTGCACAGTTCAAGATTTTATTCTTGAACAAAAGTCTTTAAAACAGTTAAACCCAATCACATTCCCCAATCCCTCAGTTCATATCACACATGCATAATCCATATATAGAACACAATCTTATTAAATGAACCTAATATTCATGACATTACAAATAATTTGTAATGTTGTTTATTCACTGGCCTTATGTAATACGGGGGCAATAAATGTACATAAATTAATATGAAAATTTGTAAATTGCAAAGGTGACATGGAGAATTGATCAAGGATACAATATTGCGTATTTTATAAATGGTTGCTATATTTTTTGAGGGCCACTAGGTGACACACTAGGTCTAAAAAGGTTCGGAGCTTCGATACACGTTCCGGAACACTTTGGCAAAAGCCTCGAGGCTTCATTTGCCCAGTCATAGAGGAGGCTAGGCACAACTTGGTCACGAAAGCAGGTGGATGTCATACAAGGAATGTAGAACAGGAATAATGGCACAAGAGCTTGGCAAAAACACAAGAAAAAAAATTGGCAAGGATTGCATCTATGAATGACCCCCAACAAACCTCCTCTTCCATTGGACGTTGGTGGCGAATTGGCCTAATCAGTCTGTGCCCACTTGGACTCCCGACGCTTTCACAGAAAGCTCCAGTACCTGGTGGACTGGGGGGGGGGGGGGATTGGTACTAAAGAACCATAGTGGGTTTCAGTGGGGCATATCATGGACCAGTCTCATAAAGAAGATTTTTC
>JAODKC010000051.1:7747437-7757475 GCA_026777985.1 Mormyrops attenuatus | reverse complement strand
TGAAACATTTTTCCTTAACATGGTTTGTGCTGCACATTTTAAATTTATTGTTCATGACTTTAGTGGGTGTGTGTGTGTGTGTGTGTGTGTGTGTGTGTGTGTGTGTGTGTGTGTGTGTGTGTCTAAGTAATGATGGAAAATGTTTCTCATGGCACACATACAATTTTATTAGAAGTTCATTTCACTGTGACTGCTGACCGTTTTCTTTTCAGCCAAAATTTTCCTACAGTACTGCAAAAATAATTTTTATTATCCATTTGTTTTTTATGAGCTGAAGCATCTGTTGCAAATGCCTATTTTTGGAATAACTTCAGGGTTTTTGGCCTGTTTGGTCAAAGAAATGTAAGCAGTAAGCAGTAAGCAGTGCTCTTCATGAAAATAGGCATGAAATAGCCCAAGCAGACTCAATACAGTTTGTATGGTTTGTTCCCGTTCACATTTATTGGTGGAGCTGCTAATTGAATTTGTCAGCGATTTCTGCATGTTTTTTTTTTCTTTTTTTTTTTTTTTTCTTCGTTTTGCAGGTTTACAATGCTATTGCAACCACTTGGTCCAACCTGTGATGTGAGATTTGGGGAGTTTGCAGACTTGGTTTCATATGCATTGGGCTGCCTTTTGACATACTTCATGTTGGCTTGCCAACAGGAATCTTCACTGGCTTTCGTTTTGAAAGGTGCCTGTCTGCGTTGCATGAGTCAGTCGGTTTTGCTGACCGGACTGAACCATGAGTGAACTGGAACAGCTGCGACAAGAGGCCGAGCAGCTGAGGAATCAGATCAAGGTAAGGGGACTGACTCTGCAGATGCAGACCTACAATTACCTAAAATGATTTAAAAATGTTTTTTTTTATCCATTGAGATCCATTTAATGCAACCGGCCTGCTTCCCTGTTGCTTTCAGGATGCCAGGAAAGCGTGTAGTGATTCCACTCTTGCACAGGTACGGTCTTGGAGGCGGGATATGGGTTATTTTTGAGGGGAATTCCTTAGAGCAGTGTTTCCTGACCCGGTCCTTGAGGACCTGCAAGACAGTCTACGTTTTTGATTATCGATAGCTGGGAGGGAACAAAAATGTGGGTCCCCAAGAACCGGGTTGGGAAACACTGCTCTAGAATAAGCAGCCCTGGTGCAACTGACTTGCAGTTTTACGCTTCCTGGAACCAAAAGAACATTGTGTACTCAGGGGAAACATCATGACACTTTCCCTACTGGCCTAATGTTGCCTTTCTGTAAATGAAATGTATTCTGCTTAGTGCTCTAGCATAGAAACTGCTGACACGTTCTGCACTGTAATCCGAGAAGAGCTGTGAATTTAGCGGCTTTGCAGCATCTGGATTGACTTGTAATGTCCTGCTCTGCACGGCAGATCACGGCTGGTCTGGATTCAGTGGGTAGAATACAGATGAGGACAAGACGTACACTGAGAGGACACCTAGCGAAAATCTACGCCATGCACTGGGGAGCCGACTCCAGGTCAGTAAGGCGGTCCCGGCTCGATTCGACTCTCTCTGTAGGCCAAGCGTATGCAGATGTCACTTATCTTTCATAATTTGTCAGAGTAAAATATTGAGTAGCACATATCTGTGAATCAGCCACACTTGAGCTGGGATTAAACTTGTTAATTATTGATAACTATGTCTGTTAAAGTACTGCTCTGCTGGTGATTATAATTAAAAAATAATATCTCCCAGAGTGTGAAAATGGCTCGTGTTAAGTTGCCTTGCCCCAAGGGGAAGGATATGAGTTTTTAGATGCCCCCTGGATGACCTACAGGGGGAGAAGGGCCCCGTGTTTGTTTCATATGCCTTGGCTGACATTTGGGCCCCACCATCGCACGCTGCCTCACCCCGCGGACGGGCTCGGTGCACTTCCTCCTGCTCGCTGCGGGGGTGGGCGGGGAGAGGCACCCCTCCCGCCTGACTGCGCGGGCCCTGACAGATCGCACTCGTGAATATTGCATGACATGGCACAGTTGGTGTGGGTAGTATCTGTAGATGCGCTGACTGTGAGGATGGCATGCGGGAGGGGGCACTGGGGGCAGGGGGGGCAGATGAGGCCCTTATCTGCTGCTGAGCCTTCATTAAAAACCCAAGTGTGGTCTTTCCTGAAGTCTGTGCAGCTATAGAGCATGGCATAGTTTGTGCTGGTGCTTGATTTATGTTTCTAATAAACCAGTAGCCTGATAAGATGTCTTTTTATCATATAGGTTACTAGTCAGTGCATCCCAAGATGGAAAACTGATCATATGGGACAGCTACACAACAAACAAGGTGAGTATTAGGTCAGTGTATTCTGTAACGTGCCACAGATACCTGTGCAGGTTCCTAAGACTCCTGTCTTTGGGGTCCTCTCGCCCCTCTTGTGTCTGATGGCTGTGCTCCCCGGGGCGCCCCCCCCCCCCCCCCCCCCCCCCCCCCCCCCGCGGGGGGGGGGGGGGGGGGCGGCCGCCCCTGGTACTAAAGAACCATAGTGGGTTTCAGTGGGGCATATCATGGACCAGTCTCATATAGAAGATTTTTCCTGGGACCACCTTGACCTGCCTGACGCCAATGTGGCTGTTCATCCCAGCAGAGGTCCAGCATGTCAGGTTCCACCCATGGAGTACTTTCAGGTCTACCGACCTATCAGCCCACGGATCTGGGGTTCAGCACAGACCATTACTCAACCTGCTGCTCTTCCCCAATCTTCATCACCAGTCTGTCGAACTCACCTGTAAGTACGTGCTGAGGAATTCCTGTTAGCTGTCTGTCTATCCACACTACAATTTCCAGTTCCTTTTGGTTCATGATTTAGTTTTTTTCTGCCCCAGTATGATTTTTCACTTATTGTCTGTTTTAAAGACTTAAGAGTTTGGATTCTGTTTTGGTTACATGTGAATAAATGATCATTAATTGCTCTGAATATGGACCTCTGCAAGATTCGTCACGATGATGCTTAGGAATTCAGTGATACACAAGGGGTTTCTTTATTTGAGTTGCTATTTACTTGTGTTCGACTTGCATTTCTGTCAACTAGTAAGTCCTAAATTACAATTATAAAAATGGTACTCAATGTGGGTGGTCCTGGTGGGACACCATTACCGGTCGTTTAGACAGCTGAATCTAATTTCCTTCCAATCAAAGGCAATAAAGTTTGCTGGAAAATGTTCTGTCGAATGGCCTCGCTGCCATTGTGGATTCCGTCATGGCGAGATTTATCATTCTTCCCATTACCGGTGCGTCTCCTTCACTAGCTGGGCACAGCTTGAGCTGCTGGCTGGAACACCAAGCTTTTGATGTCAGGCCAGCTGGCCCTCGATGAACGACAATAACGACAATAATGGCTGCGAAGCCTGCACCGGTGAAGGCCGTGTCCCGGACGGAGACAGGACCCTGCTGTGGATAGCTGCCTAGCTGTTTGTCTCATGTCGCTAATTCTGCTCTGAGTCTGACCGTTGTTGCAGTGGGAACAGAACACAGCAGAAGTGCCTTTCAGCTTAACTCCTTGAGTGGCAGAAAGTCAAGCCCAGTGAACACCGTACCTCTTCATTAGTTGAACCTGAGGAGTCGTATAACATAGCTGAGAACTGTAGCTGAATACTGCCATTATTATTATTCATTATTATCAATATTGTTGTTGTATTATGCATTATGAATGCTTTATGAAGCTCTCATAGATACCTTTATAATGCATTATAATGGTTGGTATAAGCATTGAGGATGCTTTGTACTGGATTATGAAGGTATCTATAAGGCAGTCATAATACATAATAAACATGCATATAATGTGTTATGCCTTTTTATAAATATTTATAGCCATCTTTATAATAGTTTATGAATGCATTATGATGCGCTATGAATGTGTTTATAAATTACAAAAAAACATGGCCTAAAGTAAAGTGTTACCCAACTATTATTATTGTTGTTGTTGTTGTGGTTGTTATAATAACCATCAAGAATATCAGTGCTGTTTCACAAATCAGAAATGAGAACCTTCTAGTCAGATCATTTGTACAAGTTTATGAAGTCTGGCCAGCATTCATAGTTACCCTCCTGTCACCAATCAAGGCACACAAGGTACACAGTTTAAAGCCAGAGGAGCTGAGCACTGCAGCTGTAATGGACTTTGCATGAATAGTTAATGGCAAGGCGGTGCCAGCACACAGCACACAGAGCGACGTTCCAGTAGAGGATACTCGAGCATACACACTGAGGATATTCACGCATTCAGCCTCACACACCCTTTAAAGAAAACATATACACAGCTCACGTCTTAGGCATTTCCTGTAAGCGTTATCTTTGCTGGTCTCTGTGTTGCTGCACTTTGGGCCTTTCGATGACTAATTGTGGGAGAAGTTTCTCTCAGGCATTACGCCCCCTTGTGGCAAGCTGCATATGCATATCGCAACTATGAGTTAAAAGTGTTTTTTTTTTTTGTTTTGTTTTAAAAAATAGACCCATTGATGAAAGATGCTTCTTATGATCTCTGAGTTTGTTTATAGACATCATAGACAAAAAAACAAATTGTACGATAATGCCTTCATACTCATCGTCTTCATCATCGTCGTCATCATCATCATTTCCCACCCCTTTTCCTGGTGAGGGTCACAGTTACCATCATACGTAGAGTGGAAAATAGACACTGGTAATGGCAACATAAGTATATTGCAATCAGTCACATTACCATCAATATTTGAACACAACATTTTAAGACAGGGCACATTTATAAATGGTTGTTTCCATAATAGATATTGTTTGAAAAGGCATAGTATAGTCATTGCTATGGATAATGCATTTAAAAATGACCATTACCATCATAATAGAACTCATATATAGCAACCATGAATATGGAGGTTAGACCATAGTGTTATCTCCATGTAAATTAAACAAGCATCTCACACAATTCATATAAGAATGGAAATGTGCAGTTACCTACAGCAATTTCTTGATTTGTTGGCTCTCTCGTCAGTATTTATTGTACCATCTAGCCATTGATTGTCACATGTATTAACACTAGCCTCCATAAATGACCCTTGGTGTCACAGTGTATATACATCCATATCTATTGCTTAGCAAAATTTAGACAAAAACTGGTCTTACCCACAGAGTATTAGCTGTCAAAAAGTAAATTTGTGCTCATAATCACAAATTGTTTTGGAGCGATTCTGGAATCACTCTGTCACCAGGGCAGTTTTTTCATTATGAGTAGATTTCTGTCAAGGTCTTCCAGCTTCAGTCAGAAAAAAAATTCTATCAAGCTTACGCAGACAGTCTGAGGTGTTGTGGTTGCCCCTTTGAGGAAAATCCAGGCTCCATAAATGTGTGTGGCTCCATTCCTGCAGGTTGAGGGAGTAAGTAAGAGAGAAAATGGGATCGGCCACAAAATTGTGAGGCACTAAACTGTGTACCTGCGGGTCTGGTGGGGCCTGCCATAACCCAGAACTAATGAGGACATAGCCTTGGGGACCACAGGATCCCATTGGTCTGTGTCAGATCTGGGTGTATGAATTGTTCCAGAGGGCGCTAAACTTGAATTCATTTTACACAGATAACCATTTTCATGCACTTGTATGCAATTTTGTAATAAACGTATACATGGATCTGGTAGTAAGTAATAGCTATATATAGTTGCTTCTGCAAACTTCTGCAAAGTTTAACTTTTGTCAGAAAGTGTATGATTGTGTGGCAGATGCCTTGTATGTATGGTGGATGTCCTGATCACCACAAATTTAAATATGCATGATTCTTTACCCACACAACATAACAAAAGAACCTTCCCCTAGAATTAAAGAGGTTTTTGTACTCACCACGCATAGTTGCACTGGGATTTCAGACGTAATGGTGAGACTGGCCAGGCTGTGTTTGTAGTTACTCTGTGCATATCTGAGAGGATGGAATCATGGAAGGAAACAGATTCTGTTGTTGTTTCTGAAAAACAAGATGACTGCTGCTGACTGTTCATCTTATAGTCTGATTGTGCTTTAATATCATAGAGAAGCTACAATATATACTATGAAAATTCTTTTAGAATATATAATTTTGTGTTAATTTTCTCCATCAGTATAATAGAGGCTGCTGGGATAGTATTTTATTTAAATAATCTTTCTGTGACACATTTATTGATTTCCAGTCTGCAAACTGAGTCTGAAAATCAATGTTTATGTTGCAGCTCCGGTCTCATGAATAAACACAGTGCTGAATTTTCACAATGCGAAACCTCAGTCCGGTATTGTTGACTGCAGGTCTCAGCGGCAGGGTACCCTGGTTGTCAAATGATGAGAACCTCTGTGCTGGTGCTGGGTCAACAAAAGCTACGTTTGCACTTCCTCGAGAGTGAACTACTTATGGCAGAACGTTGCCAGGGAATAGCTCATCGTTTATGATGTCAACATGCCAACCATGCGCTCTGTGTCCCTGAATTTCAGTGTAGCGATTCCCAATGCTACCCAACGGCTAACCTCGGGGAGAGAGCGCCAAGAGGCTCGATAGCTTGGATCACGCCCTGAAACTGGGGTGAGTGATGTTACCATGGAAACTCTGATTGCTTTGTGATGAATTTGACCCTATTAATTTCAGGCAATGGATCTGTACTTTTCCCATCTGTCTGAGGATTTCTCACAGTCCAATATAATCGTCAGGGTAGTGGGGACACTCCTTGTTTATCTCAGTGGTAGCATTTTATAAATGACTGAAAATGAGTGAAATAAGATTACGGGGTAAAAATTCTTGTAAGGTGTTCATCCAGATGGTTTCCCTTTGATACCTATACGGCAAATTAATTATTAGATGCATTTACATGCTTGTACCTTCATTGGCACCCCCACAGTGGGTGGACAGATGGGGCCGTTGAAAATCTTGGGGTGGCACCCAAACCAATAGCCATAACTGAATTTCAGGAATTCTGTCATGCTCTCGTAGTGTGTAGACAAGTTGAGAACTATTTAAATCCCCAGCTCCATGGGTGATGCGGCGGGTGGATGTCTTACACTGCCAAGCTTGCTGTCTCCTTCATGTGTGTCTGTGTGTCATGGAGAACAAGATGGGGTAGGTGAAAAGGGAATTCCGTCATGGGGATCAATAAAGTGCCATTATTATTATTATTGTTGTTGTTGGTATTATTATTTATTTGTTTGTGCTCAATTATGTCAAAATGAAAGTTATTTTCATCGGGTGTTCGCCATGGCCGCCTATGACCTTGACTTGCTATTATGTACCTTCATCACTTTCTTGTGAATGTAGCTGTCGGCCAGCAGAAGATGTCATCAGATGGCTTCCAACTTTCATGGAACATTGCGACCCTGACCCTTGACGCCCTCCGGTTGGCAGGGCGACAGCGGTGGCCCCGTCACTGTCCATTTCCTCCTGGCTTCCAGCTCGACTCCTCGCACCCATTCCAATGCCAACCAGAGACTCCCTGCCTCCACTATCCTGCTTGCAGCTGTCTTCCTTTCTCTTCCCACTGGTCCCAGAGCTGTGAACGTTCTCTGCACAGACAGTGCCGGGAAATTCTTGCAGCCGGCTTCGACCGTTTGGGCCAGGTCTTGGTACTTCGTGGCTTTCCTATCTGAGGCCTCTTGGCAGCCGTCTTCCCATGGGACTGTCAGTCCAATCAGGATGGCCCTCATAGATCACATGACCACAGTGGGCCTCAGGGTTGTATGGACAATCAGAGGAAAAAGTAACTTCCTTCCCTGGTGCATCCTCCTCTCCCATGACATGTGCCGTCTGCAGGAGGCTCCTCTTTGTTTTTGCGAAAGATGTTGCCCCCCCATGAATTAGATGAATTTGATTGGTGTCACATGGGTCTGATGCTTTATCTATCTCTTCTGTTCCAGGATGTCAGCCAGTGCCCTGAGGACCCTGTTGTAACACTGTCTGTATCTTCCCAGGTAAGTGCAGTCTTGTACATATCTGTATGTGCTCCAACATGCCTCTCCTTCCACATAACTTGCAGTTACTCCTCCCTCCGTTCCCATCTGTGCAGGTTTGTTGGTATTGGAAGGATATCGTACACTAATCAAAGCAGGAAAGAGATACAAATGGGCTCCCGTCCCAAAGTTCAGGCCAGGTGATCTTCCTCTTTGGTGGGTTCCACTTTGTCCAAGTTCAACAGCCCTCGCCCTTCGCCCATCTCCCTTCCTCCTCCAGGCCACAGACTTCGGCTTGGATCTTCTCGCTCTTCTGCTTTGCATCCGCTTTCCCCCAATGCTGGAAGTCCCCGTCTCCCTCTGCACAAGTCCCTGGTAATGTCCTTTAAATTTCAGCATGCTTTCTGCCTGTGCGACTGATGTGTCAGCCTCCTGATCTGTTGGTGACACTTGCCCCTCTGACCTTTTTATTACAGCTGTTCTGTACATCATCACAGCCCTGCACTTTACCACCTTGAACTTCTCAACCACTGATGATAAAGATAGTTGTAACTGGCCAGGTTTTCGGGATGACCTCTCAATCAGCCAATAGCAGTGGGTCCCCAGGACTGGAGTCGAGAATCCCTGCCTTATTATTGGCTGATTGAAAGGTCATCCCGAAAACACGTATCTATACAGGCTCCCCATGGATCAGCTTCCCCACACCTGTTCTAGATTTAAAAAAACATCCACCTTCAGTGATACTAGATTGAGAAAATGGACAGGCAATGGATATCTGGCCATCAGTATGCTTCATTTACTGGGCCAGTGTGGCTCTGAGTCAATTTGGTCATTAAAAATCCATGGGTCCGTCACCCCACGGCCTACTCCAGAAATGGTTTCCCCCTGACAGAGATCGAGGAGGCCGCTTCTATCCAAATCGGCCCTTAATTAATGACTGTGCCAGACTCTTCTTGAACATTGGAGCCCATCTTTAGCCATATCCCTCTTCTGGCTGTGTGTGCCAGTCTATTAGCCATCTGTGCTAGCAGCCCACTCTCCATGCATTCTCACACTCAGACTCCAGCGCGTCGCTTACCATCCTTTATCGAAGCCAGTAAGTGAATGTTCACCATGTGTCTCTGAATTACAGCTAGCAGACCCTAAAAGGGGGTTTGTAACAGCCCGATCATGGCACACATTGTTGAAAAGGTAAATAAACCCACCCATCCCACCTTCATCAATTCATGGTCATATGGGAGGCTGCAGGCTGTCCCAGGCACAAAGCCAGTCGATGGCAGGCCACACACACAGGTCTGTATTCATATCTTTGTGGGAACCTTTCATTCATATCTATGGGCATAACCTTATCCCGTACCCAGCCCTGACCTTAACCATAAGTAACCAAAATAATCTTTTGGCAGTTTTTAGTTTTTTGATTGCATTCACAGAGTTTCATAAAATTAGATTTATATTGTGGGGACCAGAAAAGTTCCTAAATGCTAAAAAGACCTATAAACACAGAGACAGACACACACTATCAATGATGCTACCAAAAGAATCACTGTGCCACCTCACTAAATCCCTCCGTCCATCCGTCCATTTTCTGTAACCGCTTATCCTATTCAGGGTCGCAGGGGGTCCAGACTTTATCCTGGAGGGTGCAAGGCAGAGAACAACCCAGGATGGGGTGCCAACCCATCACAGGGCACTCCACAAAATATAGAACTGAAATATAATGGTTACCATATGCAGAAGGGGACAAGTGGGTCACCAAGACCAAGAGTCATTTTGAGATCTTATCTACCTGTTAACCAGTTAATAAAGGTAAAGCTGTACATCAGTGAATTAAGGTTCTGCTCAGAGATATGCTGAGAAGTAAAACTGTGGAACAAACCACGAGGGCAGTTTCCCAATTGTTCATCAGTAAGAATCTAATGCACTTCTAGCATCCAGATTTCATTATTATGTTTCACAGTGCCCCAGGTATAGCCACCAAAAGGGGGATCATTTGCAGACCCAAGCTACAAATAATAAAGCATATACAGTAAGAGTACTGTGCATGAGGCACCTGTGTGACTGAGGAAGTTGCTTTTTTATGCTGCTCATTTGATGTTATAATTAGTGATGGGCCGATTCGACTTTTTCAGTCCCGATACCGATATTTTAAATTTGAATATCTGCCGATACCGATACCGGTCTCTTTTTTAAAACA
>JAODKC010000051.1:7710803-7747337 GCA_026777985.1 Mormyrops attenuatus | reverse complement strand
CCAGCCTGGTGAATCGCGCATCAGTACTTCACACATCGCGGGGCTGGAAAACAGGCACAGACGAAATTAAATGCATACTAGTCTGAAGTAATTCCACACAGCGGACTTGCTGAGACGGTCCCAAGCACACAGCGGCTCTAGTAAGGTGACGCTTCATGCTTCTTTTTACGGCATGTTGCACATTCGGCAAATATTTCCTTGATTTTTAATATTTTAAAAATATCAGAAAATATTTTCTTATTTACTCACCAATACCAATACCGTATTTTTGGCCAGTATCGGACCGATACCGTTACTGAATATCAGATCGGCCCATCACTAGTTATAATATGTATTTACAGGTAGTTCTTGATTTTATGAGCTAATTTGTTCCAAATTATCGCTTATTTATTGAGAATTCGTAAAACAGGAGGTTTTTTCCATAGCAATGATAGAAAAATTATGACAGTGGAAGCCGTTGTAGGGCGATTGCCGTCGGTCATAGATGGGCGGAGGCGACAATCAGGATCCTGGGAACGGGCAAGGGTCATGTGATCAGCGTCAGTCTTTGACAGGCTAGGCAAGTCTCAGGGTCTATGGAACAAAGCAGAGGTCGGAACACAGAGAAGCAGACTCGGAAGAAAACGCTTGAACTCAGGTAACACCATGAAGATCTCACAACAAGCAGGTGAGCCTGACCTCCCCATATAAGCAACTGATTCGTTGGAGATGGGGAGCTGCTGGGAAGGGCATGGTTCCAAAGTGGAGCCACCTGGGCAATCATGAAGATATCGGGTTCTCCCGGTCAGGCGTATCCAAATGATGGAGATTCCCCAGGCAGGATGACTGTAGTGATGCAAGTTTGAAGTGTCAGGGTACCTCTGGGGTGGTCCCTGCCAGTATAGTACCCCCCCCCCTCCCCACCCTAGACGTCTGACCCCATGCGGATGATGAAAAAGCAGTGTGTAGTCCCGAATGGGACTCGGGTACTCCCGACTCTCCTCGTCTCCGAACTGAGGCAACGCGTATGGCTTGTGACTCTTAGTCCTGGGTCTGAAAGAAAACAGAAAATTAAACTGAGCAAGAAATAGCAACCATCTAGCCTGTCAAACATTCAGCAGACCATAGGTATTCAAGGTTCTTATGATCAGACAACCAAAAACAGCTCCTTTGTGCCCTCCAGCTAATGACGCCATTCTTCTAAAGCCAGCTTAACCACCGTTCCCAGTCTCCGACATCATAGTTCTTCTCTGCCAGACTTGTTTTTGGTAAAAGAAGGTGTACGGGTGGATCGTCATCAGTCATTGGGCTCCCACCCCCGTCCCGGAGGTGTCAACTTCAACGATGAACTCTTGAGGGGTCAGGTAGTTGCAAAATGGATGCGGTAGTGAAGTGCTTCCACAGTTCCAAGAATGCATCTTGAGCCTCCAGGTTCCTTTGAAAGGTGACCTTAGAAGAGGTGAGAGCAGTTAGTGGGGCAGCAACCACGCTATTCCCCTGCATAAAACACTGGTCGAAGTTTGAAAACCCCAAGAAGTGTTGTAGGTCCTTCCATGACCTGGGTACTGGCCAGTCAGTGATAGCCCTCACCTTATCAGAGTCCATTCGACCTGCACCCTTAGAAAGGACCAAATCCCAAGAAGGAGATGGTGCGCTGGTGAAGCTCAGACTTCTCTGCCTTAATATACAGCTTTTTCAGAAGGTGCCTCTGGAGTACCTCGTGAACATGTTGCACGTGGTCCTGTTCATTTCGTGAGAAAATCAAGATGTCATCACTGTAAACAAATATGAATCTACTGAGCTGGTCTCGTAGAACATTGGTAACCAAATTCTGGAACACCGCAGGAGCATTTGTACGGCCAAAGGGCATCACAAAATACTCAAAGTGTCATGTGGGTGTGTTGAAGGCGATCTTCCATTCGTCACCTTCCTGGATCCAGACCAAATGGTAGGTGTTTCAAAGATGCAGCTTGGTGAAGATCGTAGCTCCCTGTAACTGGTCGGGCACCAGTGACAACAAAGGGATAACGGTTCTTGATCGTGATTTGATTTAGATCACTATTATCAATATAAGAGCGGAGTAACCTGTCCTTCTTTTTAACAAAGAAAAATCTTGCCCCCGCTGGAGGAGAAGAAGGTTAGATGATACCCATGACCAGGGCCACCCCTATGTATTCCTCCATTGCAGACCTCTCAGGCAGAGAGAGAGATAAGCATGCCCTAGGGGGGCTTGTACCTGTGTGTAGATCTATTGAACAGTGGAAAAGATGATGCAGCGGAAGAGAAGAAGCACGGGACTTACTGAACACTTTCTCCATATTCTGATTTTTTTGCAGGCACCGTGGACAGGTTGGGTATCTCTTCTGGAGTGGGGGAGCTCCCAGGTGACAAGTCAGATTGCAGACACCGTAGGGTACAAGAAGGGCCCCAGGCTTCAATCAGTCCCAGCCGATATGGGGGACAAGTGCGGCCCTTCTTGGGCCAGACCTTGGGAAAGGGGCAGAGTGGCGGCCCCCACTGGGCCAGGCTCTGGAGGTGCGGCGGCCACCCCACCTAGGCCGCTTGCTGGAGATATGGTGACCTCTTCAGGGCCAGGCACTGGAGGCACAGCAGCAACCTCCCCTGGGCAGGACTCTGGAAGCACTGGGTCAGGCTGGGCGATAGCCACAGGGACGGCTAACTTCCTCCACCTCCTCCTTCTTCGACTGGAACTGGTTGGTGGAATAGTGGTGAGCTGCAGGGAGCTGGTGAAAGGTTCTGTGGCAAGCTGGAGTGAGCCAGCAGGTGAATCTGCAGCAAGCTGCAGGGAGCCAGTGGGCGAATCTGTGGCAAGCTGTGGGAGGCGTCGCTCCATTTCCCCTACACAACACCATACTTCCTCCGCCTCCTGAGGGTTTGTGTCTGGGGAGAGCCTTGCTAATATCACTCCTGTCCGCAGGAAGAGTGCCACTTGCCTCAAGCGTCCTTCCACACCATGAGGTTGCACCTCCATGTCAGGTGTTGGTCCAGGAGGACGAAGAAGTCCATTGTTTGCAGGCAGGGTGGCTCTGGTCAATTCCACGGCTCTCGAGACCTTGCTGGTGCTTGGATCTGAGGAACACGGGGAATCTGGTTTGCAGGGTGTAGGGAAGCCTGGAAACTGGGGCTGGTGTCATAGTCACAAAGTTTCTTCCTGAGTCCAGACATTCTGTCACAACACAAGGAGTGAAGGACTTGGGAGCAGGCGTTGTGGAAAGACAAAAGGGGTTTGATTGAGATCACTGGACTTAAACTGTAAATAAACAAGATTGTGAGGGATCAAAACAGGAGGAGTGGAACAAGAAAGGCCACAGGCAACACAACGGAACAACGTAAATGAGTGGACTGGGGAGCAAAGGACTGGGAAGCACATATATATGAAACTAACGAGGGAGCTCATGAGAGGCACCTGGGAGTGATTAACACAAGGGTTAGGAACGAGTGGTAAGACAAACAAGTAACAGGCATGGCTTGTAAGGGCCACAGTAGGTAGGAGATAGGAGGATCGGGTAGACATGCTGGGCAGGGCGTGACAGGTAACACCTTCGATGAATGCCATGTCTAGAATAATTAATGAACAGGTTGATAACACATTCATAAAGCATTATGAACATGGCTATAAATATTAATAAAAATGCATATATTATACTCATGTTTATTATGCATTATGAATGCTTTATGAAGCTCTCATTTAAAATGCACTACAGATAACTTCATAATGCAATACAAAGCAACCTGTAATTCTTATACTTACCATTATAATGCATTATGAAGGTATCTATAGTGCATTATAGATTAGCACTTCTTTGGAGATTATGAAGAACTATAATCAGCACTATAATGCCTTAAGACTGTTAATAGAAGATGAAGTAATGTCTTAATTTGTATGTTGACCATTATAATGCATTATGAAGGTATTTATAATGCCTAATAGATGGCAGCTTCAAGAAAAGTGTTACCAACATGATTAAGTATGAAGTCCTACTGTTCATTTGCCTGTCATCAGTAGCATGCTGATAAACATCCAGTATGGGAGAAACAGCTTTGTTCTTTCGAGGAGTCTCATCAGGACTCTTTTACAGTTCTGGTGTCTGCAGGGAAATGATCTCCAGGGTGTCGTCTGTCCTCACGACTACGTGACTGGCCTCGCGTTCCCTTCGCTGAACAGCTCTGTGACGAGTGTAGAAATGAATGAATATCTGAGGATTTGTCAGCTGACATCTCTCAGCTACTGTCACGGGCTCCTGTGCTCTTTTACCATTAAGCTGAAACATCACACAGCAAGGATCTGGGGAAAAAAAGAAAAACAGCATGAGTCTATTCTAAAGTCATGCCACTCGAAAAAAAATGGTGTCACTTTCCATCAGAAAAATGTCCTAAAAAACCTAGAAGGAGCAGATTTCTGTCGTTCTTCTTCTATTGTACGCTGTTACATTCTATGATACCAAATAACATTTAATCACCATTCCGTGTTGCCACCAGGTTCTGCAAAGCCCCAGCTGCCTGACACATGTAAACACCGAAAATAAAGCATGTGTTGTTTAAATAAGACTTGACAGGTAAGCCGTGTGAGCTCCTTAGCAGTCAGCTCACCTTTTGTCCTCCAGAGGGCCCCCCACGTCTCGTTTGCTCACCCAATGCGCATCTCCCTTTCACCCTTGGCCCAAGTGGCACTTCAGTCACATATCAACCTGGCAATTTCAGCTGTTTATTCGTTTCATACGTTCTTACACTTCTGACATAAACTTACATTTGCCTAGCTAAAAAATATTTATAACAAAATTACTGTCGTATTTTTGGGGCTGAATGTAAACATGTTTCCGCCACTTGCTTAATGCATTAATTTACTCAGTTCCTGCAGAAAATAAATTTTTAAATATAGTTATATATAGTAGTACGATTTATCTCCTGATCTATGAATAATGTCTAACCTCCCGGTATAGTTTAATAGTTTGAATGAGTAGGCGTTAATGAACGTGATAAGTGATGCCACTGGAATTTTTGACCATTAAATATAAATAATAAAAATGAACAGCGGGAGAATATTTATATCATTAAAGTCTAATGCTTTAGCAATTTTAACCATTCTATAATGTTATTTACTCTGTTTAACATTTTCTTTAACATTAACATTCTGTTTAATTATCTTTTTAGCTAACCTAAGGATGAAATGCCAATACCAGACGTCAATACTACTGAGGTGCCAGTTCAGTGCATATTGTATTTTCACTAAAAAGCTACGGTTATCTTTGTGATCTCTGATTAGAACTACCAGAAAATACAAGTATCCAACTCTGCTCTGACCTCTAAATGGACTTATTTAAACCCCATAGACACTGCATGTACAGTAGTATATCCTTGAAGCGCTACCTCACTTTATCATTTGTTATTGAGTTATGTGTTTTCCCATAACTGCTGTCCGTGTACAATACTCACAAAACGGTGGTTAATCCACTGGCTATTTGGTTGAATTTCATTCCATTCACAGGAGCAGCCGGTCAGCCTGGGGCCCACTCTCCTTAGCCTCAGAGGCTTTTAGCCATGTCTGTCCCATCATCAACATTCTACTGCTTTGCAATTTCCCACCCGCATGTAGCATTAGATATAATGCAGGTGCTGCTGGTTCTTCACAAAAAGGCACCTGCCAATTTTACATCGCCCAAGAAAATTGGCTACCACGGCCCTGAACTAAACTTATCACTACATACTTATTACTAAAAGGCGCTAATACACAAACCGAAAACAATACATTTCTATTTATGTTGCAATGCCTGTTCATGACCGATGAAATTTGTTTCCCTTTAATTTAAACATAACAGCTTACCACTTCAATGGGCTGATTGTTATGTGCAACTATACAAAACGATTTTTTTTATTGAATACCTGTTTCCTGCCCATTCTTATATTTCCTAACATTTTGGTTAAAAAAAAACCACCATTGACAACTAATGTTCCTTTTGGTTGCTAGGAAACATAATATTCTGTGTAAGTGTAGTCACATGTCAGCATGGTACAAATACATTTTAACCCTGATTTTATTTCACAAAGTGCCAGTAGTGAGTGTATTTTGGGCTGCCTGTTGTTTCCATGGTGTGCATAACGGTGACAAGCCTCGCGGTAACACTAAGTATCGCTAGGAATGTACAGCAATGGGTTAATTCTCTGTGCATATGGAGTGGCTGGTTAAAGAGCAAGTGTATAATCTCTCTGTTGTGCAGTGTAAATCTTATTTTTATTGGGGCAACTGTGTGGGTGCATCACATTTGCATGCATGCCTTAATATGCTACGCTAACATTGCAGGTAGAATCATACATGCATACATTATAGCATATAAGCTGATGTGAAAGGATTGTTCTGAGATATTTCTTTGCAGAAAACGGCCTCCAATCTGTGCTCCTCTAGTGACTGACCTTTCAGTGTTCCCCTCTTCCCGAAAGGCTAACAATTAAGTCCACAACAACCTGATTACGTTTGTCGTTCTTTTGTTGCGTGCTGCACACTCGAACCTCGTGATTCCTGCATTGATTTCTCCACCTACCTTTGTCTGGGTTATGGTCCCTGTGCCTCTGTGTTCGCTACTATGCAAGAGGTGAGAGCTGCATTACTATTGACGTAGCGGCTCCATCCTGTTGATACACACTTAATCCATGCTTTTATGCATTGTGGTTTGAACTCGAAGCAAGACTCTTAGGACACTGTCTGTGTCATTGGGAAGTAAATTGAAGATGAGCAGGTGGTTGGGAGAATATTTTTGGCCAATGAGATAATTGGCTGGCAGAAGGGCAGGAATAAGGAAGTGCTGCTTTCATTTAAAAGATCAATTGGAGCCATCGTGCATTGCCGGTTGAAACCTTTCAACTGTTGACAACAATGTTAACCGAATTCTCCCTGGCTTGATTTATAGACAGCTTTGGCTTGTTGATAGAGTTTCCAAGCCACTGCAAGAGCTTGTTCCATGGAGATACATTGTGGACAATGACTGTCCAATAAAAAGTAATGTAAACACTTTAAAATGGTAATATGTGCAATATGTAGCTATATCAAAGGTCTGTCCAATAAAGTTTTTCCTTTTCTAATCCCATTATGAACGAGGATTTATAAGTGCATTGTGCTTTATTAATACACTGTGCATATTTCCAAGCTACATTACATGATATGCATTTAGATTTTTGGACTGTCGTAACTACTTTCTTACGGTTTAATATAACACATCTCGATGATGTTGATCAGCGATTTACATTTCTTTTCATATTTTAGTTATGTTTAGATATTACATAAAAGTTCTGGGTTAGTTTGTCCCTAGCAGTGACACCAGTAGCCAGTGGGTGCAGCTGAGCAGGAACACGGTGCTGGGTTGGGCCCAGGTCAATATAAGCCAGTTACGATATCATCAGTGGCACCGACCTGCATCATCTCGCTTTGGGAATGACCTGACCCAACAGCGGCGGAAAAGCCAGCTACGGAGTCCCCATCTACCCAAATATCACCGTGCTCCCAGGCTGTCAGCAAAGCAGAGGTCACAGAGAAATAAGAGACAGTCTCATCTTTTACCTATATAGGGATGTTAAAAGCAATCTTGCTCAAAGTGAAACCTTGTGGCACAAAAGCAAATTAAGCTTGAAATTCCCCACACTTTTCGAATTTGGAGGAAACCTCAGCTGCCTACAGCCAGATATCAGCACTCTACTTTTATTATTATGAGGATAATGGAACTCAGACCTCTTCATGACGTCAACTGAATGTGCATCGGTGAGCATCACCATGTATGTCATCTTCAGTTCTTGCTCTTTTTTGGTAATATCGGTTACTCTTGAGTACATCTGCCAGCTCTCCCAATTTTCCCAGGTTTCTCCCATATTTTCAAGCCATCTCCCGGCATCCCCCCCCCTCCGCTTTTGTTGTTTCTCCCGGAAATCTCCCGAAATTTGCATGACGCTCAACATCATGAATAATCGACATACACGCATCACCATTGTCTGACGTTACCCAACTCGTCAGATCATCTGTGAAACACAATCTAGTCACACGATCCACACACTACATACATTTTCAACTGATCTATCACCGCGACATGACAACCAACAACGTAATTCAAAGGGTGGGTGCATCTGTTGTCTGCGCAGGCCAGCAGAACGCTCATTAAATTAGGTAGCTAACTTAGCTGGCTGAATAAATTAGCTATCTAACTTTATGCCAAAACAGAAATAGAAAGAGGAATACAAATAAAGCTGGCTATCTATCTATCTATCTATCTATCTTCGTTTACTGACTTATCCTTATTTATATGTTTTTCCTGTGTATGTATTTGTTTTTATCTATTTTTGTTTGTTTGCTTGTCCAACCCCCCTCCCCCCCCCCATTTTTCAAACCTAAATATCGACAGGCATGCTAATGCGGTAAATGGGTAAATGCTGAAATGCTGTAATGAACAGACTGATGGGATCCAATCACAGGGTGAATTGATGTCTAGTCTGGAGGCTCAAATCGTAGTTGCAAACAGGCATGACTGAAACCAGAGAGGCAGAGGAGCGAAACAAGCCGAAGGGTAAATCCAAAAGCAAAAACGCAGCTACAAGTGGAAGGTCGATAATGAGAAAGCAATCAGCGACGTAACCAAATCCAACAAGTCCAGGAGTGCGGGAACTCAAAATCACAGGTCAGACACAGAGAGTATGCTGCAGTCTCTGAATGCTTCGCACAGGACTAGGTAAGTGCTGGGTTTAAATTGGGTAACTAACTGACTAATTGCTGGGGATGTGTTGCAGTGCTTCAGTACTTTGGGAGGGCAATCTCAGTTCAGGTGGATCTGGGCATGGTCAGGCCTGCAACAATGCAGGCGTGACACATGCAAGAAGTCCAGTATAACACCCAGAGAATGATACTAACTCATTAACCCCCACTTGCTCCAGGGGGACTGTCCCAGAATTTAGAAAAATGTAAGTTGCCCTGGATAAGAGTGTCTGCTAAATGTTGTAAATCTTAATCTTACAATGAAAACCAACAATGTGCAGCGTGGTGGCTCAGTATCGCCTCCGACCGCTATGGTTGTAGGTTTGAATCCCACCTCAGTCTGGTGTGTGATTTGCATGTTCTCTCTGTGTTCGGCTCATCGGCATCTCTGAATTACCTAGTGCAGTGAATTGGCATCATGTCTGGGGTGTATCCCCGCCTCTGCTACCAGAGATTGGATTCAGCTCCCCTGTGACCCGCACTGGGATAAGTGGCTGGAAGATGGATAGATGAAATACAGTTACTGATATGAAACAGATGGGATGAAGATAGAAAATGATGCAATTCATGTACAAAAAAAACCAAAATGCGACAAAAGCCAAGTGCTGAATTGCACATTTTAGCACAGCGCCGGGATGGCTTCTTGCTCCCAAAAGCTTTCTCAGTTATCAACACAACCTCGAGTGAAAAGGCCCATTTGAGCCCGAGCTCACATCACATGTGGCGGACGGGGAGATGGAGCTGGTCTCGTGTAGCGGAGCGGAGGCTGCCCAGAGCCTATTCGCTGTTAATAGCGAGAGAGTAGTGGAACTGGAACATCCTGTTTCCAAGGACCTGCAATACGAACTGAGTGTTAATTCTCTTAAACACCATAGCAACGTCCCTTCTGTCTCTCGCGACACCCACCTCCCTCCTGCCTGACTTCCTCTATCCGCACGGGCTGCTTCTGAGTCCATGTGGTAGCTCCCCTGCTACAACGAAGCCAGCAGGAGGTGATGATCACAACAAGCGGCCAGTGTCACTAAGGTCCCCCCCCCCCCCCCCACAACCTGTCATGAACTGTCTCGGCCACATCGCTTTCTGTTTGTAGTATAAATAAAGGCCTTTACAGGAGGTCATTTCTCAGTCTTGAAGTCTCTCTTCCTAACCTTAGCTTCATTATTCCTGTGTTGTCGCATATTTGTATCTCACGTACCGATAGAGAGGCTCGTTTAAACAGATGTCTGCCTTAGTTATGTTTTACTGTACGGTACTGTTCGTTGTTATGGAACAAAGGCTAGGCTCATTCCATTCAGAATGGTTAATTTGATTTAGGTTTTGTCTTAGCAAATCCAAGACTATCCTTCTTAATCCTAGCAGCTGTGCTTACCCAGAGATTGTACATTAGTAGTATTAGTAGTATTAAAGCTTTGGCTTACTTAATGTAACTGATACTATTGGGTAATGCATTACATTAACTGCACTTTCGTAATGCATTTATAATGCATTCATAGTACATTCATAAGCAGCATGTACGGATACCATAACATCCTAACATGCCTTAACAGATTTAATATACATTAACAACAACAATCTGATTAAAGTGTTTGTTTTTATTGTTTGATGTTAATGTATATTACATGTTATGGTATGTTAGGGTATTATGATAAACTTACATGCTGCTTGTGAATGTTCTATGAATGTACAGATGTATGTATGATAATAATAATTGATACCCATGGGGAAATCCTCTTTTTTACGCCTCCCTCAACTTACTCTTGCTCAGAGTAAGTTGCCCGCGAAGGGCTACCACCTGTAGCACCACCCAGGGAGCTGGGGGTTAAGGGCCTTGGTCAAGGACCCACAGACATGCTGAGGCTGGGTTTAAACCGGCAACCTTGCGGTCACAGGCACACAGGCTTAGCCCACTGAGCCACACACTGCACCCTCAAGATACATCAAGTCATGTATTCTTCCTTAGAGTTTGTCCATTCTTATAACTGCTATGATAATTAAACTCAAGTTGAACTTATTGCCACATTAATTATACATATTCATACATGGCAAGCACCTTTATAAGCCATGTAAAATTTGGAAATCGTTATATGTTACTTAAGAAGGTGCTACATTGTTAACAAAAACACTTTACATAACATGTTACTTAGAAATACATAGTTATTAGCCTCAGAATTCATGGATTGTTGCACAGTGATTATCCATTGGTGCTGTCTGATGTATTGCTTATGAAGGGTAACGGTATCTACGGCTCTTTAAAAATGTTTTTCATTTGAAATGCACTTGCAGTTTATATTCTTATTCCTTGCAAAAATAACATCTCATTGTTGACAGCACTGGTCAGAACATGAAAGCAATTATTTCGGGAGATCTCTGAGGAGGATAGGTCAGCCAAAATAACACATGTTTTGAAAAGATTGTGGGATTAAACTCTAAAGAAACTAGCATCATTTCCTGGTGTAGAGTTGAAAAATCGGCCTCAAATGAATGGAAAAATGCGTCCTTTGTACATGATTCTGAAACCACAGTAGTGGTTGTTCCTATCGAGGTGTCTGTTCCTATGTTTGTTCCTAAAATTCCTATGTTTATCTTTTGATGAATAGTGGAGTCTCATTTTAAGGGTTTTGATTGGTCATTGACAACGCATTGCGCTAAATTTGGAGTTAGCGCTCTACCTCCCAAACTAAACACAACCTATATCTCAGGGAATCTTTGTTCCGCTAATTTGACATCCTCCTGAATAGCGCCAGCAGTAGTTAAATGAGTTGTAAGTGAATATGTAAGTGTAGGTGTGAGATCTGTAGGGGTTGTTCTGTCTGTGAGATATCAAACTTAAACCAGCTGTCTTGGAGTATTAACTCCCAGGGACCACTGCGTTTACGTGTCGCGGTGTGACCTGCAGGTATTTTGCGGCCATATGCTCCGCTAACCGCATGCAGGTGGTCGGGTGGGAGCTACGCTCTATTAGCATGTCGTATTTTAGAAAGAGTTCAAGAGGTTACGTGGATTTGTCTGTGTTTCAAAATGTCCCACAGGATTTGGTACCTTTAAAAAGAGGTAAGAATAACCAAGATTTAATCATTTAAAATTAATGTTTTATTGCTATTACTATATGCAGCAGCATGGTTTCCAGATCTGGTTCTTTGGATAAAAATTCTCTGAGCAAAGAACAAAAAGGCAGCATGAAACTGAATCCTACACTCAGGATCAGACACACACACACACACACACACACACACACACACAAAAGCACACCCAGACACACACAGACACACAGACACACACAGACACGCAGATACACAGACACACACAGACACGCAGACACACACACACAGACACACACTCAGAATCAGACACACACACACACACAAACTATATCTGCATGGAAACCGCTGTCTCCACAGGGGCAGACGGGATACCAGAAACGAGAGCAAACTCTCTGCAGAGAAACGCTCTGCTTGATCAATTGTTGGCTGTTAGCACTAATAAGCCTATTTATAAAAGAGGTGCTGAGCGGCCATGTGTCTAGTGAGAGATGCAAATCTCATGTTTACCTTGAGCTCCTCATGCTCTGTGCGAGCACAGCGACAGCTGTACATGTTTTCATGTTTCACTAACTGGATCCTCTGTACGTCAGTGGAGAGGAATGTTTCTTCTCATCTGTTCACTGTCACTCACGTACTCTCCTCCTCAACTCCAATTAGCTATTACCTGCTAAGTATGAGTCACAGTGACTGTGTTAAGCCGGCCTCGACACTGCGCACCTGCCAGGGGCGTGCGGCTCCTGAAATGCATCTCTGTCAATCGTAAGGCTTACATAAGCTTAGAGGGTCTCATTGCACTTTTGGCTGTTTCGACCCCGAGCGTAACTCGGGAAGACAGGCACTGGAGGAGCAGTTAAAAAGCAAAGGCTGGAATGTACAGGGTGCAAATCTCTACCTGGTGGCCAAAAAAAGGAAGAAAGAAAATAAACAGGAACTAAAAGTAAAGGTACTAAACCATGCACCCACCAGATTTCATTTATTACTCATATACTCATATCTATATATATTTTAATTTATCTAAATGTACTGTATACACCTGGAGATGAGTGCATAGGAAATGTGGCCCTAAAACTGCCAGAAAGTTCTCTAAAAGATACATCTTGGCTGGAAAAAATGTTGAATTAAGATAAAACTGCAGTACACAAATTGCTGAGTGAAAATGCCTATGTTTACGCCACTTCACTTATTAGTACCTGTTTGTCCCAAATACCTAATACTCAATGGCTGTCACTGATTATGTCAGTGTTTCCTAATCTGGTCAGACAGTTCACGTTTTTGCTCCCTACCAGCTCCCGGTAAATGTGGACTGTCTGGCAGGGAGCTGGGAGGGAGCAAAAACGTGGACCGTCTGTGGGTCCCCAAGGACCGGGTCGGGAAACACTGCATTACGTAATGACCTTCATATCCCATGACTGTAGCAGCAAACGGTATGGATCATCCTCCACCAAGTTTATCTGCAAGTGTCTAAGCTCTATGGAAGTAGTCCCAGTGCCTCTTTATTTTGCGGCTTGCAGGCAAGGGCGTTATTTACAGAGGCTCGCTATGATGACATAGTCACACACTAGCTATTATTGTGGGTAGGGTAGCTGGCTCTTACCGCCAGCAATCTTTTGATTCAAACCCCGAATGAATTCACAAGAAGACGTGTTACGTACAGAAACCTTAAGGATGGGAAGTAAAAATGTGAGTGACTTACATAGTTTAGGAAAATACAGGCTGCGTAAGAAATAAAGTTAAACTAGATGCGGTGCTTTTGAAAATGACAGCATTGCATTTCCCCGACAGCCCTGTCATTTGGTGCAGCCGTCTCAGCTGTACTCATCACAAGTTGTACAATGTCTAGAATGACTGGGTGGATCAATTGGAAATGTGAAAGTTAATTAATGTGTTTTTACCTGAATTTTCCTAGTCATGATGTGGAGCTCTGATGTTATCCTTACTCAAATGACAGTTTGCAGAATCTTTTACCACTAATTTGATGGTTACTTATATTCCTTCGTGTATATGTTTTAATGTCCATGTTTGAAAACGTCATTTACATTATTTATATGTTTCAGACGGTTGAATATTTCTGTTTCTCTTTTTGCACTATGACCAACATTTTCTGTGACAGTAAGAACAGTAACAGCCCCACCAATGGTATTTACGGGGCCCTGAAGTTCTTACCTAAATAACACGTGCCCGCAATGCCTGAAGATGGGGTAAAGTGTACAAATACTAAGGATTTTACGGTGGTAAATTTATTGACTCAAATTTATGTAATAACGCATAATATGTCTCTGAACTCAGCTTGGTCTTATTCTGCTACAGCCAACACTAGTCCAAATAAAGTTTCAACCTTTTCTATGGTGTAAACCAGGGCTTGGTCTCATCTAATTCTTAATACTGTGCATGGTAATAACCAATATACACTCCCAGTCAAAGGTTTTTGCAAGGTTTTTACATTTATTTCGTAAACTGCAGATTTTTTATTGTTCTTGAACACTGGAAAGTTAAGTGAACAACTATAAATGAAAATATAAGTCAAATAAAACAAGTTTCCTTTATAACATAGAAAGAGTATGTAACACTGCATGTCTGACACCCTATTAACTGGTTGTCTGGTGACGGTAGAGTCAAATCGTATGCTGTCCTTTAACTTTAAATGCACTAGTTACCTGTTTCATCCCATGAAACAGAGCAGTATTTAATGTCCCTTGTAGAAAGAATGCCTCAAATTTTCTCTGCTGTTATAACTGCTATTATAACTGCTATAAAGGAGGTTACTTTGATAAATCAAAGATATGACATTTTCTTGCTAATAAAGGTACGCAAATGGTGAACATACTGTAAATTTATTTGTTAGCAAAGAATATTGAGTGTATTTTTAGTAAATATAAAGTGAGTAACATGCAAATGTAGAATCTCAGTTCTTCTGGTAGTGTGTGATAGATCTCTGAGCCCATATCTATATAATAATGCATAATATGTGCCCCATTCAAAATTTATTCTCCTGTATTTTGGACAAAAATTATGCTCTGTAGTTATTTAGTTACCAGTTACATATTTATTTGTCAGGTAGTTTTTTTTGTGAATTTCCCTTTTATTATAATGATTAAGTTACACAGCTTTACATTACTGTTTTGTTGAACATTACACTGTAAGACAAACAGAAAACAAAAGCCTAAACACTGTCCTAGCAGGAAAGCCCGCCCATAGTTCCCATTGCTATCAGTTTTCACTCGCATCGTGTCCCCTAAGCACCGGCTCCCGATTACTGCGTTAATCAGCCTTTTCAGAACCTCATGTTTTCTCCTCACCCTGTTCTTGTTTCGTGCTTGCTTATTCATCTGTTTGTTTGATTATTTGTTAGGATAAATTAATTTAGCTTTATTATTTCATTGTAAAAAGTTAGAACCACTGGTGGAACACTGTAGAGTACAAATCTTGGCAAGACACATATGAGGTTCGGAACATGCGGAAAAATATATTAGACAAATTATGTGCAATGGGGTCAAGCTTCTCATTAAGAAAAGCCAACACAAAGTGTCATAAGTCCAAGGGACAGTAACCCAGTAGCCCAAAACAATGATGATGGTGATAATGCTATTTTGCCAATGACAGGGATCGAGAAATTCCTTCAATCTCACATGTCCCACCTTGCTTTCCTGTGAGACACACATATATGCGGCTCAGCGAAGCGTATTCTCAGAGTGCAAGGTCATCCATTTTTCCAGTGTCCCGGAGCAGCGCATGGGGTTAAGGACCTTGCTCAAGTGCCCAACAGTGAAATGATTACTCTGCTGACCATGGGATTCAAACCAGCAACCTCCCGGAAACAGACACAAACTCCAAAAAGTACAAAGTCACACACCCATAACATACAGTTTTAATAAAATATTAATAGCATTAATATAATCGTGAATTTAATTGAATGACTATACAGATTCAGAAAACTTAAAACTATTGTCTTAGTATTTGCATACTTACGATTATTTTTATATTAGTAAAATAGCTTCTTGTTTAATGGGCTTCCTGATGTTTCTGAAACACCTCTGTACTTTTTATTTTTAGTGATCATTTTTCCTACGCCCCATCCAGATAATGTATTATTAATCCTCATTCTTAATGCATTAATGACTATTCATATTAAGAGGATGAATTGTACAGGAGGCTGTAAGGGTGAAATTACATTCCTGCTTTTCAAGGAAGGATTCCTGCTTGGGAACATCACCCAGTCCAGGTCAAACAGAGTGTGTCCCCTTGATTAGGAGAACTGCAGGCTTGTTTCCATATGAGGTGGATTTGCAGAGTGTCTTTGTTCTTCAGGGCACTTTATCTTCTTGTTATTTCTGTACAGGGGCTGCTGATGTGCTATTGAGGGAGGTAAATGTGGCCATTCTTTTCCATCTTAGCTATCTGTTAAAGTGCAAATGCAGGCCTTCATGCCACCTCAGTGCTGAGCTTTAGCGGCATGGTAAATCCTTCTCGTGGCGACACGTGTACTCTGCGAGACTCATTTGCCATCGCTATTGGATCGAAGCACTTTTCGATTGCTTGTGTGCCTTTGTGACCTTGTAGGGCACGGCCCTTTGGTGGGCTAATCACCTGCCGTGGCTAATGAGTTTTATTTTCAAGCAGGAATTTGACTTATTCAATGCCCTGGCGACTCAGCTGAGGCTCTGGCCTGCCTTGTTCTCCCTCGGGGTCTGTGGACAGTCCAGTGCTCTGCGTTACGAGGTGTGAACTTACTGCAGCCTTCTCTCCCTTTTTGATCTGTGTCTTTTATTTCGGCCATTAGTCCACGCAGTAGTGTGGCAAGCAATTCTAGGTTCTCTATACCAGCTGATGTCTCTTTTATCTAATGGTCCAAATTTATTGGTTTCATAACAAAAGTCAATTGACAAGCAATGTTTACCATATCTGCGCATATTTTCAACAGGCATTTCCTTTTAAGTGTCATATTTTTTTATTTTTTTGACTGACTCATTCAGTTTTATTCTTGCCATTTTGGCTCCCAAAGGGATACTAAACATAAATGTTTGGTGTTTTATGTTATTGCAAAGGTGTTACTAATTAAAAAGCACCCAGTGAGACTGCTTGCCAATGAATGTTTTAACTCAGAACAGCTCTTCTAGAACTATAATTTGGGTTTCAGTTTATTACTACCTGAAATTAATGTTTTTGTTGTGAACAGAAACTCAGAAAACCCAGAATGAGATGCACGGGGCTTTATTGCACGGCACAGGCAAACAGAACTGGCATCAGTAGGCAGAAGCAGAGCTGGGGTCACAGTGCAAAGGGAATCAGAAGCCAGGGAAGTCAATCATACACTGTACACATGAGACTGGAGGCAGGCACAAGGGGAAGGTCCGAAGGGAACGGGTCAGCAGAGTGGTGATGGAGCTGAACCTCTTAATAAAGTGCTGATAAACCCAGGAAGCGCTGCAGATCCTTGATGGTCCAGGGCTGGTGTCCTTCACTTTGTTCTCATCCATGCCCACTTCCTCAGGCCAGATCTTGTATCCTAAAAACTTGATTACTTACTTGTGGAACTCACATTTCTCACCTTTGTCGAAGCTGTGATGGCCATGGAGCCGCTGAAGAACTTGGTGAGCATGCTTGACATGTTGTGCCAGGGAAGTGGAGTAGATGAGGATATCATCGATGTAGATGATGACGAACTGGATTTATGGAGGCCTGGAAGATGGACGGACTATTGGGTAAGCCATAAGGCATAACAAGGTATTCATACTGACCGGCCGTTGTGATGAAGGCCAACTTCCACTTATCCCCAGAGCAGATACGGATTCATTTGAGGGCACTCTGTAGGTCCAGTTTTGTGAAGACTAAGACTGTTCAGAGCAATTCCAAGACTGTGGGGATGAGGGGCAGCGATTTGCAGCACTTTTTGTATTCAGGGCCCTGGAGTCGATGCAAAGACATCGTCCCCCATCCTTCTTTTTGATGAAAATGAAGCCGGAAGCGACTGGAGAATTCAACGGGCAGAATATCCACTGAGCCAAGGCTTCCCGTGCACAAGAGCCGCACCTTGGGTAGAATAGCCCCCTCTACCAGCTCTATGGCCGACTTGGAGGTCCAGTGTGGGGGCAGCCTGAACGCCGTTGCCTTGCTTACAGATAATCAATCCCGGTACCCCACAGGAATCAGGCTGCGGGCTTTCTACGGAAGACACTCTGCAAGGCACTGTCAGACAGTTAGCATAGCGTTTCACCGACCATGACTGGATCACAGAAGATGCTATGCTAAATGTCTGACAAATTCTAAATGATTCTAAATTCTAAATTCACTGTCAGACAGTTAGCACAGCATCTCACCGAACATGACTGGATCTTCCCCAACAATCAGTTGATGTGGGGGTTTTATGTAAAACTACTGGTTGTTTCTAAAGTGAAATATATTTTATTTTTTGTCAACAAATGAATAAAGTAATGATGTTTGCTATAAAACCAATAAATTTGCGATATTTTTCCCTGAATTAAGCAAGCGTCCCAAGACTTTCCGTGACCACTGTATGTGTAAACCATGGACCATTCGATATTGTCATCTGCTGTATATTTCCAGACATGAGCTTAACACCCAGGCACATTGCACACCTCATAATGAGATTGCAGCTAGTATTCTGTAGGTTCATGCCCTTTGCAGATTCCGAAAGACACATTTCTTACAGGTCAAAGGGACATGTGAATAGAGAAAAAGTGTGGAGTAAAAATTGCTCAGCTATGTGGGCTGACATGGGGGGTATTGGAGTCATTTTTCACTCAAAATAGCCCTTCCCAGGAAAGTCAACACTTCGGTGTCCAACACAAAAGTGTGATCTAGATTCTAGAAAATAAATCTCCGCCTCTTGCTGAGTGTTTGACCGAAGACTGGATTAACTACAGCTTGCTAACTATTATTCTATGAACACTATTTCAATTTAAAGAATTTTTTATATTATTTTTCAGTTAAATACTTTTACAAATGAATGTTAACAATATATGTAAATAAATTTATAGAAATATTTCATCTTCTCGCTGTTTTTTCTGGTGACAGTCACATGGGCGCAATGCCAAACAGGCCCGACAAGAGAACTTTCAATGAGGATCCTTCAACATTCCGTGTCCTTCACTCCAACAACACCTCCTTGGGACCTCGACCAAGGTACCTGAACCACCAGCTGACTCCTCTTGAAGGAAAAGCGGCTCCATTTTAAGGCCACATTTGGTGTTTCAACTTTTGGAGAAAATCTGGCAGTCCCAAGATTACAAACGAGATCCATTCTCTAAGCTCGTCTTTTGGTCAAATTTGTAGGTAAGTCACAACAGTAATAATAAAGTACATAATAATAACATTCATCCATCGATCCAACACCGTTTGTGCTATGGAGGGTCTGGAGCCTATCCCAGAGGCTATGGGGGCAAGGCAGGGAACAACCCAGGATGAGGTGCAACCCATTGCAGTATGCATTCACACAATACGACAACACAGGGAGAACATGCAAATTCCACATTGCCCCATTAGCCTCTGGGATAGACATGAACCCTGGTCTCAGACGTGTGCGGCAACAGCGTTAACCATTGTCTTCCTGCCTTCCATAAAACACTGAACAGGCATATCAACCCTATTGCCCCAACAACATTTGGGGCGGATTAATGAACAGGCTTGCCTAGGCTGCAGCCCAGGGGCCCAGAGTGATCAGGAGGCCCCTATTGGCTCTATAGTTACTTTTTAAATCGCTACTTTTTAAAGTGATCCTTGGTGTTAGTGATTGGTTAAAACTGAATGGGGAGACCAAGTCTAAATGAATCTCTTTTTTGGCGCTCTTTATATATGTTTGTGAATTTTCTGGTCTGTTCCTCTGTAAAATGGATTTTATTATCAATGAATTGTATGCCAAGAAAGCATGTAGGAAAACATTATAATGGTAAGAACCTGTTTTATATTCTACCGGCATTTGCCCCTCTCTGTAAAGTTATCTGTGGTCTTTGCTATCTTTCCTAAATGTGTCTCGACTACACATTGTGGATGCAGTTTACATGCACTGGATAAGACCTTGCCAGTTTGTCGTTCTTCTGATGTGATACAGTGTGACATTCTCTTTAACTTAGTTTATTATTTTATAGTTACTAATATTTCATAGTTTTTTACTTAATTGCTGTATCATTTTGGGGAATGGGGGGCAGAAGAGGTAGCCTAGGAGCCCCCAAGCTCAATAATATCCAGTCCTTTCAATACTTCCAGGTGGATTTTTCCTGCCCCTGCAGCCCCTCCGGTGCAGGCTCTGTCCACCGTAGCAACCGTGACAGCAGGGATAGATTCAGATTCAGCAAAATTTTCTAACACTGCCTCCTGGTGAGAGGGCATATCCACAGGGTTATGGTGTTCCATTGTGCTCTTTCCACCACTGGACAATATCTCCAGACTTAGTTAGCACTTCCCTACCTAAGCTGAACACAGTCAGAGCAAAGTCCTGGTCCATCTGACCTCCTCCCCAAACATTGACTCCGGCACCAAGAGATGAACAGTTGATAGGTCCGCCGCTCTCTTTACCCAAGATGGCCACAAGTCAGGCGGCACAACTACGAAGTTTAAATTTAGCCCTGGGTAGCCCTGGGTAGTCTGGTACCATGTATATTTAGGAATATCCTTCTGCTCTTCACGCCAGTATTGAGGTCTTACCATCGACTTGAACCACGGAGTACCATTTTGACCACCTCACCCACTTTGTCTTAGAAGGGTGGGCACTCAAAACTGCAGGTCAGTGCATAAAGACTAACAACAGAATTTTCCTCTCAGTCACATTGAGGCAACCCTCTCATCAACTCCAGCTGCACAGCCAACAACTTGGCACTTCAACCTGAGGTCTTTCACCATGGGCAGCTCCAGAGTAGGACAGACTCCACCCCCTATCAAGAGGTGATACCTTTCCATCTGCCACACAAGCCTAGGCTCCTTCCCTACCTATGAAGTAATTTTTCACCTTATTCCAGTGTCCATTGCCCAGGTCTATTCCATCTAGGTCTTCCCACTCCTGTCTACTGCTCAAACATCACTGCTCCTGTTCCAACCTTTCATTTTGTTGGTGGTTTTTCCATAAAAGGCCTCAATATAGCCATTTCAGGCTGGGTGACGTGGGTAGTTTGGCCACAAGGCACTCGCTGGCGAACACCATGCCCAAGCCTGGCTCCAGGATACACTGGTTCTTCCAGGTATCTTTCATTGGGAGTATTTGTTGGATTCCAGTTTTTATTTTAGTCTTGCCACAGATTGGTTTTACCAGGAGCTCAAATTCAAGATGACATAGCTCCGTTGAACGTTAAGGCACATAAACGTGTTCACCATGATTTTCTGGGGGTGAAAAGAAATAAATATGGCAAATATTTTATCCCAGCAGGCATGGTCAATGTCGCCAATGAAGCTTTGCCTTTGTGGGAAGAGTTAGCAACACATCGCTAACACTTTCTGCCATTTCGTTTTCCAGTTAAGATAATGACATCATTGCTCCCATCTGTGATTTTCCATCATGAAATAAACTTGATTTGCAAAGTGCAAGATTGAATTATAAATATTAATAATTCTTTCCTCCTTTCTCTTCTTTTTTTCTTCAAATCATGAGTTACTCTATCAATTTTCAAGAATTTTTGAAATCTTACTTATGTATAAAATATGAAGCAGTATAAAATATTAATAACCAAGAAATAATGGTCAGCGCACTGGCTGTGATACTTGTGTGACGCTTTAATACGAAAATCAGAAATTTGTCCAGTTCCTTCAAAGAGTGGTGATACCATTCGGGCAGGTTGTGTGAATACATACAGAAAACAGACAGCTCATAATATTTATTTTAATTCAAAAAGCATTTATGGTTTTGGGAATGATATTTATATTTAAAGACCAACATATGAAGCATCGTATGGGTGGGGGTAAGTAAAATCTTCTTAATAATCAACTGGGAAATCCTGCACCCAATAAAAGTGCAAGAAAAATATATTCATTCATAAGTGTCAAATGAGAACTGTGCTCCAATAAGCAATAAACGTGAAGCATTGTGAACATATTTGGTCACACGCTTGTTTTATGAATCCCCATGTGAAAAAGAAGCACAAATGAAAGTACAAAACATTTTCTTCTCTGCATTGTTTATATTTTTTGCAGTGACTAAGAATAACTCACTGATTTGACTTGAGCTTTCTTTCCTGGAGGCTTAGACAGTGGTCAGGGATTAGTTTTAACTCCAACTTCATCCACTCAGATTTGACAAAATCCGTAGTGAGGATATGAACATTGTCATCCAATAAAGGGCACTAGCCCAAGGCATGCAGATGCAGTGTCAGAGCCTTTTAAATGGGATCAGTGGACAGAGAGGCCACACCCCCAGGAAATGTGCTCTAAACTATTACAGAAATTTTAAGTTAAAGCCAGACTTCCCTCAGCAGTTGGCCCAGATCTGCATCCATTTGGCACCAAGATCGGTGGAGTTTCCCTTCTAACGTTGATGTAGGATTCTCCTTACCTGCGCTTGTCTGCTCCGCTGTTCACTCCTCAACTGCTGCTTTTCAAAGGTGATCCTTCATATTAATTACCGCACATCCTTTGATTCAAATTAACACAAAAAAAGTAACAAGAACTTCTTCTGTTCTCCAAAACGTTACTGATATCTAGTTGCTTGGTTAGATGAACGCCACTTCAGTTCCCAAACCTTTCCTCAGGGGCACTGCTGTCATTTCATGGATTCATTAAATTTCACAACCAGCTCACTTGATTAATTAATTCACTTGATTAATTTTTTAACTTTAATAACTTGATGAGGTATTTATTAAGTATTGATTTATCGATTGGCAGTGGTCAAGTCGACACATATATGACACGTATTGGGCGCAGGCCCAATCCAATACCCCTGATTGGGTAACTTTCGAGTATCGTTAAGAATACAGAGGTAAACAAGCGTAAAGAAATTAGCTACAAATTCTCTACTGCAATCTGGTAAAACCTCATTAATAAAAGCCTGAATTATATTCATGTTTTAAAAACTAAACTATGATTTTTGGCAAGGCAATAATAGTTAATAGATTGATATATACCATTCAACTGTGTTATTAGACTGGAAATTTAATGTTGTGTTATCAGCAGCATTAGCTAAATGTCAGCATGCTACACAAGGCAATAAAAGTGTATAGCAAGGTGAGCAAGCTTCAACACTTTAGGAAAAAATGAAGAGGCAGAAGGTTATATCTGAGTTTTTTTTAAAAGCAGACAGATGGACATGCCCAGAGTACCTGGAGGAAACAGGCCAACTCCACACACAAAGAATCCTGGCGGAAACTCAAACCCTGGTCCCAGAGGGACAAGGCAACAGTACTAACCGCTCCACCACTGTGCCATCATCGACAGTTATGTGGAAATTTCTAACTTAAACAACGTCCAGTATTTAATTGGAATTACAAATTGCCCATAGGTGTACATATGTGAGTGTATGGTGTGTGACCGTCCAGGGATGCCTTGCGCCCACAGCATTGGGGATAGGCTCCAGACTCCCCATGACCCTGAATAGGAAAAGTAGTTACAGAAAATGGATCGATGGAACAAGGTGGAATAAGGGGTCATATAGGATGCCAGTCTCTGCTCTCTTACTTTGAATTGCGTTGAATTAACACTTGCCGACTTCTCTTTATTTTCTCATACAAATATATGAATGAACTGAATCTATAGATGATGAGAGTTCAGCTGGGAGAACATTTCCAAATTGCTTGCATCACATGCTGTTCGTGCATTTGTGGAGGCTACACATTTCGCATTTGTTCGAGTCTCCCTTGTGCCTTGATCCTCTCTTGCGTTAGTTCGCTTTTATATGCTGTGGCTTCTTGTTTTGGGGTTCTGCGGCAGGCAGCCATGATTCTGGAATGTCTGGCCTGTGTGTGTCTGTCTGCCCCTAGGAATGGTGTCCGTTCTTCATGTTCTCCCCTATATATTTTTGCGTCAGTGACCCTTCAGTACACATGGTTCCTGACTATTCATAGATGAGAACATCTCTTGTTAGAGATCTTCAGAGAACAATGGGTCTCCTAAGTAATTAATAGCAATGTCTGCCCTCCAACAAATGGGGAGCAGAGGCAGGGGCAGATTCATGCTATGTTCCAATTGAACTCGAAACTCGTAAATTTTGAGTTTCTAGTCAAAAATTTTAACTGGAACGCCCCCTCAAGTCGGAATTCCGACTCATGAACTCGGAGGAATCGAGACAACCCAGGGCACAGAATCCAAGATGGCTTCACATTTTATCAACAGAAGTTAAAGCTGTAGTTTTATACGGTTTATTAGCACATATGTCTTATTTGTGACTCATTAAATTGGTCGTACACACATTTCTGTCCTACCTCTATCTGGCGACTTCTTGCTGAGGTGTTTTTACGTGCAAGATACCACGTAATGTGTTGTTATCCAGTGATATTGCTAACAATTAACCAGGCTAGAGCTGGGGCCCATTTCCTTAAGCAGGATTTATTGCTTAAGTGGACAACTTGTCAGTTTTAAGGTAGTCTGGGCTAAATGTAAGTGAACAAAGATAAAGACCATTTAAACTGGGGTAAATTAAATCCGACAAGTTATCCGGCTAAGCAAGAAATCTTGCTTTTTGAAACGGGTCCTGTTATTGCTAAATGGCTTTCCGACTTGCTCTTCTGAAACGCTGTTAACTCATGTGTGACGTGATTCGCGGTTTCTAGGTCCGACCTCTGAGGTAAATGGAACACAGCATAACTTATCTGGGCGGTAGCCGTGGACACTCAGGAGATACCGATTTAACTAATGGGGTGTCTATTTGCACCTGGGTGAAAATAGTCACACGGCATTATTTGGCACAAATGACACCTGATCTCCTCACTCCCCACTCTCTGGCTCCACAAAAAACATAAACACTGTGTAGCTTGTATGGTTGCGTGTCACTTCAACAGCTGAAGGCGCTAAAGTGTGATACAGATATAGATGACAGGGTACATTAAACACAAAGTGTGCTCTTGTTCTAGCAATAGGTAGCTAGCCGAAGGCAGACAGCAATCTTGCTAACTAGTGTTAGCACCAGCTGCTGGGTTTAAAATTCATTAGTCACGAATTTTTAGTGGAATAGCATTGTTGGTTACTGACCCCTGGGTTCAAATATCATTTGCCTTTAACTAATCGTTCTATTTTCATTGAGGTGTAGGTGAGTCCCTGATATTTGCCAGGGTCCTGGACTATAGCCTGGGATAGCCAATGCATTAACCTGCCTGTGAGTAGAGGGTGGACAGGAGCCCTGAGGACAGAGAGCCCTAAGAGATTAGGCTGCTGTTGTCAGGTGGTCCTCACCATGGTCTCCACAATCTTTGACAGTAAGATTGAAATAGAAGGATGAGGTCTGGATGTTGTCAGAGGCCTTGTATCTATTGTGCGTAACCGACACTTTGCAAGCCTGCTAAGATATGATGCATCTATTGAGTGATTACAGTGACGTTTCAGAGCTCTGCGTAATACAGCATGGACTGATAAACAACAGGAGGAATACATCAGGGTAATTGAATGGGTCATGGCAGTTTTAGACATATTCTGCTGCTTATAGCTCATTGTGCTCATTTTCAGAAAGCCTAATTAAAAGGCGCTTAGTATGCAATGAACTTAACATTAATTACACTGCTTTTTTACATTTGTGTATATTATGAAGCATATTGTATGTAAAATATCAGACTAATCATTTAAAATCTGGCAGTGTCCTAGTGAAACCTGCGCTCGCATTGTTCTCGGTGGAATAGCTTGGCAACAGAATCATGCGACAGGAGGAGTTCTGACTCCACCAGAGCTTATTACCGGAGTTGCCTTTTCAGAGAACGCCAGTAGAAGGGATTTGAAGGAAAACAAAGGACCACATCAACCAATAAAAAAACTGCCATTGCATTTGGGGGGAGGGGGGCTGACATTGCAACCTTTAGCGCAAGAATCAGGCTGCTTTACTTTTGAAATAAAAGTAGAACACACCATTTTGTCTACAATCAGGCGACTAGAGGTACGATAGCAATAAAACCTTTTACGATGGCTGGATTCCCCCTCTTGGGACAGACTGAAACACTGAGACACTGTAGCCCTCCCCCACATTCTCTATTTACATTTATGTGGGCCTTCCTGCACTCATCCCTTTTCATATAAACTATGAACGCGAGCTATAAAAATACACGCGCATGTCCCATTAAATGTGTATGGTTTATGGGTACTGTTATCACAGGAGCAACCCACACCGTGGGTTCGAATCTGGCTTTTCACAGCCTCCATGCTCAGCTAAGCTAAATATGTAAGTATATGTCCAAAATACTAACACGTTTGGTTTGAGTGCATTGGTGGCTTTTATCTACTAGGGCGTTTTGCTCATTCAGTGATATCCCTGGATGTACCTACATTTCATAAGAAATGGTATGAGCACATTCATTTGACATGGGCTCCAGGGATCAAAGTGTCACCATTCTCCCTTTGCTTCTGGATGCTGAAGGTAATGCTTGGTGCCTTGTATAGCCCTGTATGAAGTATGTCTGGGATGCCTACATATCCCAACTACAACAGTCCTCGTCTTGGTTAATGGTGATTTATAATTACTTCTAAAGGTTTTTTTTATTCAACTGTTAAGCTCCATTGTGTAAAACTGCAGTGTAAACCCTGAAAGGCAGAATTCTTCATGGTCTTTCTAAGAATTAACAGGTGATGACTTAATTAGCATCTTGGGGTGTTTCTCAGTACCAAGACTGCAAAGAACGTCTGGTCTTGGTCTTCATACTGCAACTTGCCTCCCATGAAAAACTTGAGGCGCAGTGAATCATGGGATTGGTCTCATTGGCGAGGATACAACCGATGTATCCTTGATATTTGTAGTGGGACAAGAACGACATCCGCGGGTTTTTTATCATCCTCCGTACTTCTGTTCTTGAGTATTGGAACTGGTCTTCGGCAATGGAAGAGGACATCAACGAGGTACATGAGGATGCAAGACATACAGGGAAACACCCTTAGTGTGTGCATCTTCGTGTCGCGGTCATACATTATGATGACGTGAGCTAAACTGCATTTATACGGACATCAGCATGCGACTACAATATGGGCATAGGATCTCTGCTGTGGCCTCTTCCTGTCTGCCACACTAAAGGCAATGCAGGTGTTCTGTGCTAAAACCCAAACTGCTGATATGGAGCCCTATCGGATGCAGTCCGGCCACTCAGTGGGTTGCCCTGCTACCTCACACCTTAAGGGTTGATGGGCTTCAACCTGGCCTCCGTGGCATTCATGAGAAAGAAGAAAGAGAAAGAAAACACAAGGACCATTTTTAAAAGTATATCTTAATATAAACATTTTATTCAGTGCATTTTGTGTATACAACAAATAATAAACGTCTGGAAGGTACCAAGCCGAAAGCCTGCTTGGATGTCATATGGTTCGATCCTGATACAATTGGAACAAATGATCCAACATGGGTTAGTACACATAGCCTACATCATGCAGCTCTATTCCAGAAGTCCCAGCTGTTTCCCATGCAACAGATACGTTCACCTAAAAAATTAACTGAGTCTAGATTTAAAGAAGAACCTTCCAGTAAGCACGCATGAAGGAGATATGTTGGTCAAGGTACAGAGTACTTAGCCCACAAAAAAGGGTCTTTGTTGTATACGACGGTTTGTTTGTCCACGTCTAGTGCCAGAAAGGAGAGGGTTCTTTCTCCCTTTCAACTTTAGTCTATTTTTACAAATCAGACACAACTTATAAAAATGTTCAGCCACTTGAAATTCCACAGTATTCACTTTATTTTCATACAAAATTGTGACCACTTTTTAACTAGAAAACAGTGGCTGGGGTGAGGACCTCTCCTGATATCAGTGGTGAGTAGAGTCATTCATTGGTTTTCAACAAAGGTTGGGGTCTGACACAAACGTTCGACGGCAAACAGACGCCCATGACAGGCGTAACCTGACACAATTTAAACAAAAGGGAAACTCACAATGATTAAGCCATATCCCATCTCGAACACTTCAAATAATACTGAACCACGTGCAATCTACCATCATTCTCTTCATCTCGTTTGTCATTTTTTTTACACTGCTATGGAACATGCATCTGTGCTCTGGCACAAAGTAAATCAGTCACACCACTGCCTCGGGTAACGAGACCCGGCGAAACGGCGACGCATCCACACCGAGGAGGCAAAATAGGAGGAACGAAAAAAAAATTAACTCACAGCTAATTTCGTTAATTAGCAAGCGGGAGGAGGCACGGCTTCTAAGTCTTAAGACACAACAGGCCCCACCCAATCCCCTATTTTATATCAGGTCATCTGAAAGTCTTTGTATTTCTCATGCAAGAGGATGGTTAAAATGTAAACACTGCAAGGTCACTGCCTCCCTTTGCCAAGGGACTCGTTGGCCACAACAGGCCATGTCGCCGCTATAGAAGTAACCAGTGACACTACTACTATCTATCCCGGTCAAATAAAGTAGGAATCCTCAAGGGGAGGAAACTGCAAAATGCGATAATGACTCAGCTTTACAAGAGTAAACTACCAAAGATAAGTGGCTTTTCTGACCTTTCGTCAGGAAGCAAATCGTCATAAATGCAGATTTTGAAAAGAAAACAAACAAAGAAAAAATAATGAAACAATACTGTTAGTCTGATTAGGTTGTGCTGCGCTTATCTCTGTCCTGAACCAATCGTGGTTTGAGTGGGCAAAAGGGACGTCTGCTTGAAGTCATCAACATCCAGAGGTAAGAGTAGGAGTCTTGCCCAAGCCCAGGGCCCTGCGGCCCGGCTACGTGGACTCATTCTGGCTCACGACCTTGCAGCCGTTCAGCATGGCCGACGCGCTCCGGCTCTTCGTGGGTGTGCCGCTTCCAGACCGTGAGAACTCTGTCAGGTCGTGCAGTGAGGGCTCCCTGTACATGGCCACTGGAGATGGAGAAGATGGAGGGAGTCTCAGATCAGATGCTGGCCACATCGCAGGCCACACAGACACCAGTATCAGAAAATCAGAGTCAGAATATATCGCTCCCCGGGTTATGACGGTCCTTGTTACGATATTTTGACTTTATGGTGGGTAAATGTTTTTCACGTTCAGTACATTATTCAATAAATTACATGAGATATTCAACACTTTGTGTTAATGATTTTGCCCAACTGTAGCCTAATGTAAGTGTTCTAAGCATGTTTTAAGCTAGGTTAGGGTAGGCTATGATGTTTGTTAGCTTCAGTGTACTGCATTTTTGCTTTACGATATTTTTGCCTTATGGTTTATCGGAACACAACTCCATCGTAAGCTGGGGAGAGGCTGTACTTTATTAATCCTGAGGGGAAATTTGGGGAAAAATGGAAAGGGAAGAATCAGCAGAAAAGCCTTCAAGGTATATGGACATTAAATGAGGAGATCCAGGGGATGACTGAAGCAGTGGCGTCAGCCATCAGCTGTAAAAACCACCTACACTGCATTTAAATCTATAGGCATACACCAGCATTTAACATTGTTACAGAATCAGTCTTCACACACTTAAGCCAATTGATACGGCTCATGGGATTAATGAGATGGTGAGTCAATATTCAGTTTGTCAATAGAGCATCTCAGGTAACAGACCGAAATATGATAGACAGACCAAGGTATCTGCATGTAAACTGTCTGTGGACTAAGCATTAACTTAAACCATTGAAATGAACTGACGTCTATGTGTAAAACAGGCAGATACTTCCTGGTGGAAATCCTAAGATGTAATGGCACAATATATAACTGCACGTTAAGTGGAATTCCCTGGTGTACAGACAGGTGCCTTGTAGGATCCTGCCCTTAGCACTGCCGTCGCAGGGTGCGTCACTTGCACGGGGACTCCGCGTGTTCCCTCTCTTCTGCCATTACACGCAGCAGTCCCCGTGGCAGCCGTCCTCTGAAGTCACTCAATCAGACGTCACGCCTTTTACAGCTCTGCCCGGGGTTCCTTCTTCATGAAAGAATATCTGGATCTTTAACATTTGCAATATAAAAATTCTTTTTGTCACGTAGCTTCTGCTTGCTGTCTAGAGAGTCACACTCTTTAAGTTCTATTGAATTCAATGGAAATGTTTGGGCTTGCATGTGACGGTTGTTCCGGAAAATATATTATCAATTTGCGCACTTATATCATTTGTTTCAACTGAAAATTTAGCGCATTCAGGGGCAATAACAATGTGCCTCAAAACCGGGCCTGACGCCTTGCTCTCTGCCCCTTCAGCCTGCCTTCTGATAGCTGCTGGAGATGATAGAGACTCACAAGGGGCTGAAACGAAGAGTCTGGCTGGCCGAAACCCAGGCGGAGTGGAAAACAAATTAACGGACCTCTATACCTATGAGTTATTGTTGGGTTTTAAGTGTTTCCTAGTCGTGTTTTGGAACGAATAGGCTCCTGACTATTGGCCTGATTCACAACGCCCTCCCCTCCCCAAGTGACTAGACAGCAGAACCAGGATAATTTGGTGTGCCCTTAAGTTTCGTTCCATCTTTCTTGAAAGCGCTGCTCCGATAAGCTTGATAATTAATGAGCTGCTATGCCGGGAGTGAAGATGACAAACAGCAGTATGAGCATCACGTAATCAGCCAGAAAGTGCGGTGGCCGTCATCCCGCTCTGCAGGAAAGACGTCAGCTCTCACGCAAAAGCTTTCTGAGGGAAACCTTTACTCGACACCCATTATTACTTTGAGACAGCATCTCGTATTTTATTCTCTTATTGCATTCCTGGTTACCGTATTCTATAAGACACTTATAGGATTACCCAGGAAACTGGCCCCATTCCACCGTAGAAATGGCATGGATTTCTCTTGCATCATGGGTTTTTGTATAGGCGCATCACTGAATGAGGTTTAGATGGTTTGCTTCCTCCTTTCACGTGGCTTGCAGTAGATGGGCCCTTCCTGTCCTGATGCTTGTGCCCACAATCGCTTTTCTTTAGCCATTTCCATGGGTGTGAAGATGGCTGAAGGCGACTTGTAAAGGATGTCATAACACATCGCACATAAAAAAATTAATCATCGCACTTGCTGTTTGTTCTTCTTCAACATTTATTTCATCTTATTCTCCAAAATAGCAGTGAATTTGACGGATTCTGCTAACCGGACTAGCAGGGTTAGGTATATCGGGGTGGCCGATCATATCCAGAAAGGGCCGCTGTGTAGGTGGGTTTTCACGGGAACTCCCTAATTAGGTTACTAATTAGAGGACTGATTGTCTGAGGAGTCCTTACACCTGGGTTTGAATAGCTGACCTAAAGGTTATCCCAAAAACCTGCACACACACTCAGCCTTTATGGATCTTAAATCTCTTGAAAATAAGAGATCTGGGGTGGGTTTCCCGATAAAGGTGAATCTTAACGAAAGGTAGACCTTACTAAAGTTGCTTATTTTGCTATATGTTTTTCCTGAAGTGTCCCTTAAGAGGTTGCTTAAGGGATAGCTTCTTAAGTGTGACGTTACTAGGTACCGTACTGTCCATGGCAATGGTGCCAGACTGGTTGACATCGATGGCTCGAGAATCAATTATTCCATCCACGCAGTGACTGCTTGACAGTGGCATGAGAGAAAGTGGACGTTCTTTATAAACATAACACTGCAGGAATGCTTCAAAATATTGCATTAATCAGAACTGGGGAGAATGTAAACATAAAATTCCAAATAAGCAAACTGAATTATCTAGCTGTAAATATGATATTTGTCAATTGGTGCACGAACCCGCCTCCCCAGATTGTAGTATTACCATTATATGTTTATTTGTTCTGTAAAACACCTGCATGCAAAAATATGTGTGCGTGTCATTAATACTGGGATGAGCAGTGGCAAAATAGCCGAAAGATAAGTTGCGTTACTGTGTATATAAACATAAGAGAATGTCCTATGTGTTCAGTATTGACTACTAAGGACTTTTCCAGGGTGATTTTTGAGGAAAATGTATTAGACTAACATGTAAATGAACCTGCAGTGTCGTCTCTCATTAACGTCATGAACCAAATATTTATAGTGACTTTGGCACATTAGAGAGGTGTGTAACATTCCAGGGGTGTCGGAAATAGAGGGGACAGGGGGGACATGTCCCCCACACGTCTCCAGACCCCCCACCATCCCAAAAATCCGCGTGGTACTGAGACAAATTCGCAGCACATGCCGAATGCGAGGACGAAACATATTCCTGAGAAGATTGTAGTCCTCCATCAGACAAACTCATTTTGTCATTCGGATCAGTAATTTCTTTGGTTGCGTTTAGTTTTGAAAGACTTATTTTAAATGATTAAATCTTTAATATTTTAGAATTATTTTAACACTGTAAAGTGATAGCTGAGAGTGATTCACACCAACCTAATGAAAGTATCTCTTACAGAAGGTATACTGTAAGGTATACTTTATACTTTAAGCTAAGGACGTTTTGGGGAACACCTCAAAACAGTAAGGTACAGCTTAAGGTATAACTTACAAATTATGTAGAGTTAAGAAGGTTTCGGGAATTCCAGTCCTAGTCTTTCAGAGACCAGAATGGGAATACTGTCCTCTTACCCAATGAGTGAATGTGAGTCCTGTTCCTTCATCTTCCATACACTGCCTAATATTCTCTGATGCCCACAGGGTGAGCCGTGATAGGGGGTTTCAGAAGGACGCCGCAGCTGTCAGGGGAGCCTTAGGAGGCAGACTCACACTCACCTTTCAGGGGTTTGGGAAGGAAGTGAGCTGCTGGTTTGTTCTTCTTGACGTGGTTTCCTTTCATGATCTCTCCCTCTTTGTTCAGCCCCAGATACCAGCCTCTGCCAGACTGCTGTTGCCGGTAGATCATGGAGGAGTAGGTTACATAGTAGTTCTCAAATACTGATTCCTTGAACTTGCACTCTGGTGTGAAGTGTTCCTGAGCGAGAGGCACAATGCAGGAAGAAAGGGTTAAAAAAGTGAGAGAGAGGGAGAGAGAGAGAGAGAGAGAGAAGCAGTGGATAAGATCAAAGGCATCCTCAGTGGCCTGTACCCTGCCCTGCGCATCAATGACTTTCGTTTCACTGAGAACACTTACATGAACGGCGATTCCAGCACTGATATCTTCACCTAAGCATCACGGATTAAAAAACACAGACAGAATCTGCATTTGGGCACACGCTCGAGAGGAGCGATAACACTGCACTTTTCATGCAGGAAAATGCCAGCTTGCAGCTTTACACAGCCATGTGCAAATTATCCTCATTGCGCCTTCATTTAAAAACGAAGCCTCAGATCTCTAATGAGTCGACTTTGACAGAGTGCAGGCGTGGGGACTGCCATGGGAGCTGATCTCAGGAGCTCTGCGTGACTTTCTCATCTTGCTGCCCTGGTATCTCCCTCTCCCTCCATCTTGTGCACTTCTACCCTCCTTTTCTCTACCAAAATGTCTAAACTATACCTCTGCCGACTGACAAATGGTTTGTTGCCAGTTCTACACTTTGCTTCCGGAAGGTCCGACTCAATACCGAGAACGCAAAGATCGTACTTGTGGTCTTGGCAAGACCGGTCTTGCTAACTTGCCTCCCAAGAACAAACTTGGGGTGCAATGAATCATGGGATTGGTCTCCCTAGGCGAGGATGCTACCAATGTATCCTTGATATTTGGGGCGGAGCAAGAATGACATCCAGGGATTTTTACCATCCTCCGTACTTCTGTTCTTCGTATTGGAACTGGCCTTTCAGGAACAGAAGATGATGTCAAATGAGTAGACGAGAACACAAGTACATTCAAGTATGCATATTGAGAAACACCCATTGATATGGCTGAGATCATCGATAATCCTCCTACAAACACTATACTTCATCACCACATGTAGACGTGCTCTGTTCAGTCAAGGCAGTATCCCCAGTGGTAGGTAGTGTTATGTTCTAAGCATGAATACAGCAGCGTGATATCAAAGAAAATGTTCAAAGCTATTTATCTGGGTAGTAAGTATATATTTGCACAGAAAAAAAATACAATTTGACATTACAATATATTTGTAAATTAAAAGTAACACAAAAATAGCAACAAGAATTACTTCTGTTCTCCAAAAAGTTACTGGCGCCTTGTTGGATGGCTAGATGAACACCACTTTGGTTCTCAAACCTCTCCTCAGGGGCATCTCAGCCATTCCATGTATTCGTCATATTCCATGACCAGCTCGCCGAATTAATTAACATAATTTGTTAAATAGATATTGATTAGCCAAAAATTGCATGCGAGTGACCAACAAATACATGGGTATGTAGTATAGTTTCTACAAATACTGGGGTGGCTCAGAGTTATTGGATAAAATCATAGTTTCACACCAAAATAAAGATAATTTAAACGGAATTTTCATTAATTGCTTAAGACTTTTGTACAAAACTGTGTATATCACAATCAGATAATGGAGCCCCTCGTAAGTGGTGACAGTGATTGGACGGAGGTGGTGATGTCATGCCACCTCTGGCTCCAGTCCCTCGACTCAGATGATCCATGTGCATTCTGGGAATCAGCCATAATATCCACAGAGTAGCAGGGATGTGTTTGACTACTAAAGCACTAAGTGCTAAAGTACAGCACACTCAGTGTGATATCGCACCTCCCAGCGCAGCGCCGCTGACGCGCTTCACGCCTCAGCCACATATAAAACTTTAAAATGCATGACAGACACCAGCCCTCATTTTGAGATGCGCTAAAGACGTCCCTTCGTGCTCTGCATCCGACCACATTGAGATGCCTTCTGAGGGTGAGGCAGATTTCACCCAGAGGAGGCTAGATCAAGCCGACTAGTATTTAGGCGCAAAACGGAGCAGGCTGCTTTACCAAACAACCTGGGAAATGCAGGCAAAGCTGTTTTGAAAATTAGGTGTAGACGTTAATACATCCTGCTGTCATTACCATGATCTGTAATCCATGCACTATGGAAGCCCAGGAGACGTCTATGTTGTGGCTACAGGACAGGGAAACAGCCTCTCTCATTACTGGAAATGAGCAATATTGTGGCTCTAATGAGGAGTTAGACCCTTAGACCACTGGAAATTCGTCACTCTTCTTTGGAAAAGATTATCCAGGGTTGTTTTCTTAGGGAGGTTTACGTAACAACCCTGCTCAGCGGTGCGGCAGCTGAAGGTCAGATTAATTAACGAGAAATCAAACATTAATCTCCTGTCAGGGAGGACAGGGAGTTCCATCCTGATTGGCCACAATTATGATTTAAGCATCAACAGAACAGATAAAAACCAAAACAATAGTGATACAGAATAATGCCGCAGACAATAGGGAGTGCTAAGATAATTCCTGAGGACTCTGAAGATGCACTAATTTACGCCCTTCCCTAAAGGGATGAGACAATTAAGCAGTGGATGAATTACATAAAACAAAGACCTCGGCACATGGCAGCCATGACGGCTGTTTCTTTCCTTTTATATTTGCTACGTTAAGATTGCGCTTGCTATCAAGCCTGGGCATTTGTCTCACTGCAGTAAGAAGCAGTTGAACAATTCATTAGTGAGTTCCTAGAGCCCCCCGCTCTCCGGTTGCTAGGGTGAGCTGCTGAGATACGCCGGCCGCATTAATCACTGCGCTGTGCTCAGCCAGAAAATTATGAACCGTTCCTTGCCATGTCGGAGACGGTAGCCTTGCGTTTCTGTATTAATGAGCTCAGGGGCTCTTGGAATCCAACTTATCGAATTCCTTACTCCACGACAGGTATATGTGCCACGCACTTGTAAATAGATGCGGTCTGTGATACAGATTGATGAAAACAGTTGTTATCAGGGTCACTTAATGCAAGGGAAATCATGGGTTAGCCTACTGACTACACAACACTAAAGCAAAGGTTGCCAAACCTCACTCTGTTATGGAAACAGTGTCCTTCCTCCCCTTCCTCCCTAAGCCAGTGATTAGACTGACAATCTCTCATAATGGAGCTGCGTTGTGTGTTTACCACAGTCGTTTCCACCTTTTGTATTTTTCACCTTGCTAAGGCTAGGCCAGACAAACAAATGAGTACAAATATGAAAGTATCAGCAAGAGTGCTGGTCAGGGGACAGTAAGAAATGTCATCTGCTGGACTCTTTCATGACTCACGATGCTTTTTCTGGAACAAGGGTCATTTATTCAGAAAATTAAATCACCTCAGGCTGGCAGCCATTTTCACTCTGAGGAGTGAATGTGAGCAGCGGCAGATTTAACTGTAGAAGCAGGATCTGTTTTCCGCTGCCACCAGATCTGGAAAATTATGTGGGGTCTGACAAAACATTTGATTTTCAGCATTTCAAGCTGGCCTCAAATGAAAATGTAAAGCATTTAGGATCTGTGGAGTTTGCCAAGCTTAAGCTGTTCCTCGAGGTGCGGGCCAGCAGCGAAAGGCGAGGAGGTCTCGGACACAGTGACGGGCCGGGACCGGCATCCTCAGACATGACCTTCACCTGCTCACTGAGGTAATGTTGGAAATTTGTTCGAACTGCATGTTTACCTACAACCTAAACTTCCAGATTAATCGTGACCCCCCCCATATTGATGGGGTAAATAAGGGACTAAAACAATTGTTTTTACAATGGTAATGCAAAGTGGAATGGGTGGGGAAAACCCTACAAATGCTGACATATGAACTCCCCCCCCATGCCTGGGGACAGTGCGCCCAACCCTGTGCTGCGGCAGCGGCTGCATTCCTCCCTGCTGAATCCTGCAGGGCCACTTCCAGCGCGCCCGCCGGGCCCCCGGGGGCCCCCCGCCCCCGGGGGGGGGGGGCGCGCGGGGGGGGGGGGGGGGGGGGGGGGGGGGGGGGGGGGGG
>JAODKC010000051.1:7679450-7699707 GCA_026777985.1 Mormyrops attenuatus | reverse complement strand
ACCCTATACCTCACCTTTACCGTATTTCATCCGTGAGCACTTCCGCTATCCCTGTGCCCCCGCCCCCCCGCCGCGCCCCGCTGGCCCGGGGGGGGGGGGGAGGATATGATCCTGGTTTATTACGGTCAGCCCCCAGGCTACAAACGAGATATGCTTCTTCAGTCTGTCTTTAAGTCAGATTTGTGGGTAAAGCGGAACAATAATACACACATAATAACAATAATAATGATAATAGTAATAATAATACAGTCATAATAGAAATAACTAAATTTAACACTGTGCTGTACCTTGAGCCAACAAATCGCTGAGGCCATGCAATGTTTTCAAGAGCGTCACAAATTATTGTGCGCATTCGTTATCATGAACCGTTCTATTTACGCTTTATGGCAGTCTATTCATAAGTACTAGTTGTCCATAAGCAGGCCATTCTTAACCCACTGCCTACATTTTAGTACGCTCCATCCAAAATCATGATCTTCTCGATATCAGTCAACATTCAAATTCACACTCTTTCTAGAAAATGGATAATTATTTCTAATATACAGAAGTCAGAATACCATGTCCGTTTACCACTGATGAGACATGCCAGGAATGAAATGAATACCATCAATTCTTCAGTGCTTTGACTAACAATAAATTGCTAAATGTTTTAAACACTAAATGTTTTTCAAAGGGTTCCAAGAAAAGATTATGAACACAGTGGTAGGGAAGTTTATCATTTGCAGGGCAAAAGGCAATACAGCGTGAAATATCTGCCCAAATTCACCATGTTTACATGAAATATTGTGTTACTGAAGTAGTACCGTTCTTATTAAGTAACGGTGAAAGGCATGTTGGTTTGTAGATCTGTTCTCGATAGAGTGAGCAGAGTGAGCCAATAGAGTGAGCCACTGTATGTAAACTGGTTCTGGATTCATCCAGAAGAGAATGAGAGATTAATATGCGGATTTACAGGACTGCATCTCTTAGAGAAATTGATCGGGGGAGCAGAATAGGGAGGCCAGATGGCTTCCATGACAGTTGCACATTCAGTGGTCCACAACCCATCCAAAGACAAAAGAGGCTGTGAACGAAAGAACTCATTTGTCTAACAGAGGCTTACATAACATAATTTTGCAACAGTGTTTATTAGCTCTTCAAAATGGCAAAAGTAAAAACACGGCACAAAATCAGAGAATCAACTTCTGAGCTTAGAAGACACAGCAGATTTGTAGCTGCGCCATAAAGCTGGATAACGGATGACTTGTAATCGCATTTTCAAATTGACATAATGTGTCACATTATTCAGAGTGATGAATAGTGTAACTGCTGGGCATTTGATTGAATTGTGTGGACTATAGTACAGTTTAAGATTTAATGTCAGTAATATCAGCCTATAGTCTTTGAAGGGCAGTCATAGTTTTTGTGTCATTTTTGTGGTTTTTAGAATGAATTTATGATAATTGTTATCGTTATCTTAATGATACTGAGCCTAAACATTTACAGTATAAAAATATAAATCTTTGTTCCTATCATCATGTGATAGGCTCCGGGTTCCCCCTTGACTGTGAAAAATAGTTTGAAAATCACAGACTTCGCATATAGTTTGCATCCAATTTAAAAATGGTAGAAGAAGTACTCAATTTTTCATACTTAAGCAAAAGTACAGCTACAAAACCGAAACGTTAATCAAGTAAAAGTCATCCAGTAAAATACTACTCAAGGAAAAAAATACCTGGTTTTAAAAGTACTTAAGTAAAAAGTACTATTCATTCAAATTATTGATCTTACAAAAGCAACCTATCTTTTTAAATTCACTCAACACAGGGTTACAGTGCAGCACCATAAGAGAAACTGAGTCACATATTTTCATTTTATTCAGAAAAAGCAGTGAAACTTGCTGAGTTTGCTGGCACACATTAGCAAAATAACCTTTTTTATTCTGTGGAAACTGAAAGGCTGATTTAAGAGCTGGATTTAACAATGAATTATAAACATTTCTCAGGCCGATACAGATATAGACATCTTATAAATGGTAAATGGGGTAACTAAAACTCTCATCCTCCACTACGGAAAATGGCGATTATTTCAGTAGCAAACTTTGAATATTGATGAACTTTAAGTACTGGATGGCAATTTCAGTTTGTTAACTGAATTATTGTGCATCTCCACATATGGAAAGAAATATATTGCACAATGAACTAAATATATTCTTCAAGAATCGTGAAAAATATCGTGATTCGTATTTTACACAAAACCGCGCAGCGTCCAGTGCGCTGCATGCAACGGCATTTTTTTTTTAATTGGCTGAGTAACGATGGTCATGCAGAATGTATCGGATTAAAAAGCCATTATTTGACTCAGAAATGTAGCAAAATTAAAGTAAAAATGCAACAACTTAAAACATTACAAATCCAGAAAAAAACTATGTACGCACAGCACTGTAGTATTTGAACTTTGTACACCTCTGCAATTTAAAATTGTATATACAAATAAAGTATAAAAATTATTGGAAGCCTGTTTTGTAATGAGGGAGTGTTTGGGGAACTGGTTGAATGTCACAGATGAAAATGTATTTGATTAATAGGAAAGTGCCGTGCTGAGCAATCGTATCTAATGAAAAAGAACGAGTGTAAAGGGTAATGGAGACAGCAGACAGAGAGACGGCGAGACACTACGCCAGCAGTACTGTCAGATGGCATGGAGAGAAGCGGGGCGAAGACTACAGAGAATACTACCAATGCTAAAACAACAGTAATCCTACAAACAAAGGTAGCATAAGTTTCATTGTATTATCCCATAATGCATTCTGTTTATTTTCAGATGAAAGGCGAGTGAGGACAAGATAATAACATTAGCTATACAGCAACAACATATAACACCAAGTATTTCCGTTCATGTTGTCTTTGGCTTATTCTCTTTGGTTTGGGTCCATTCTGTAGTTTGACTGATTTGCAATAGATGCGTACTTTCCTATTGTCTTCCCAAACTAGCAAGGCAGTACCACACATTTATAGACTGAAGAACGGGTTTAGAAGGAGGAGAGAAACGCAGAAGGAATAATAATATTGACCAAAAACTCTGCAAAATTACTTTCCTGCAAATAAGAACATATCTATTCCCCTATCCTGATTATCCTCTTCTAGGAGAAGAGCATGTTTTAAAGTATGACATGTCGCCCCCCAGCAGACTTACTGAAGCTGTTGTCTTCTTCCTTGGTTCCATCTATGGTTCCATCGGCCTGAAGCTGCAGGTGGAACCCTTGCCGGCTGTACAGCTTCGTCACTATTCCCTTCAACTGGGGCTCTGTGGACACAGGAAGGGTGGAGCAGGGATGTGACATCTGGATAGTGAAGCGGAGACCGCCAGCTGGGCTCCTATCTATACCTGTAGAACAGGCTTTCTAAAGAGTGCCAGTCCAGTGAACAAAGGGGTCATCTCAAAGAGGAAAAAGCAATGGCCATAAAACATCACTGAAGACAGCTCTTAATAGGAACTTTTGTCTATCTTCCAATTAAAGTCTATGTCCTACCTTTCAAATAAAAATCCTACATCCTGCCTCTCAGTAAGACCTCTATCCATATTTCAGTAGAAGCCTCCATCCATCTATCAGACGGGTCCTACATCCCAGCTTGATACCACATGTCCTTTAATTCCAAATATCCTTCTGTCATTAGAACCCTAAACCTTATTTCACCACTGCCATTTTACCTTGAACATCTTATTGTCCTACCTGTGTATTATTGCGGATCTCATGAATACTGTATAATGTATGCACATACACATACACAGATGAGCCGAAACATTATGATCACCCCAACGTGAAGCAAATAATGTTGACTATCTATAAAAAAAACAGTGTATGTAAAAGTCTGGGATATATCAGGAGGCGATCTAACATTCGGCGCTCGTAGCCGACACATCGAATGCTGAATAACAGGGCAGGGATAAAGATCTGTGTGACTTTGATGAGAGCCAAAGCATTATGGCCAGATGACTGGGTGAAAGCATATGTGAGTAGGTACTCACCACGGCTGATCGTGAGCGCCCCACCAGCCTTGCCATTTTGCAGACGCTGTGACCCAGTCGTCTGGCCATAATGATTCGGTCCTTGTCAAAGGCACTCAGATCAAATCCCTGCCCGCTTCCTCTGCATTCAACATGTAAACTACGAGTATTGAATGGTATCTTACTGCCTAACATAGCCCAGAACTTGATAAACATTTTACCCCTGTACGATGGCAGATGTATAAAAAACAAATTAGTTCAAAATACAAAGTACAAACCAAATAAATAAACTAGTGCTAGTAATATGTTGTCTGTGGTAGTTTACATTCACTAATTATTTTGTGCACTTCTTGTTTCACGTTTCGAGAGGCAGACTCAAGCTTTTCAAGCGTCGATCTTTATAGACTTCAAACGTACTGTGTGCAGCATAGCTTCTGTAGCTAGATTTTAGCCCACTTGCTGCTATTGGGCTGACGGAAGGGCAGCCGGGAAGTCGCGCAGCCAATCAGCCTGCGCTGAAATAATGAGCCAAGGTAAAAAACCAAGGTAATTTAGTCGCGATAATTTGCCTTTTTCTTTGTTGTTCTTAAAGCAAATCTGGGGCCAAGTAGTGACCTACAACACAAATAACCTCATGTTTATAATCTTTGGGAAGAGTGTGTATATACATTCATGAGTCATGGCCTTACATTCGTAATATGGTAGTGAAATAAATCAACAATATGCAACAACTGCGGCAGCAGACTGCAGATACGATTTCGTTCAGGGGCAGCATGGACTGGAGCGGGCCTGTTCTCCTTACGGCCCGTGGATTGGCTGGTGTGGAGTCGCTGGTAGTGTCCAGACACAGATTTAGCAGCTCTGTCCTAGCAAGAACTAGCCTCTCACCAGCAGACCAATATATGAAGGGAGTTTAGGTTGGTGCAAATGGCCCCTACTGGAAAATGCCTGAGGGCCTGAGAGACCAGCCCATACTTGTAAAGCAGCACAACAAAGTAGAGTCGCCCATGCAAGCAGAGCAACGGCAGCCAGTCCTGCCCCACACCACTGGCAACCAACCCTCAGCAACAGCTGCGGCGTGGAGCCGCCCTCAGCTCCATATGAGTGTTATGTAATGCCGCCTTCCTTATCCTGCTTGGGAGTGGGTAGGCTGGCGAGGAGGGGGATGGGAAAGCTGGATTTATACCTGGGACAGCTCTTCAGATAAGCTTGGAAGAGTAAGAGGTGTCAAGACGAACAGGCACTGAAGGAGAAGCTCCAGACTGAACTTCGTCAACAGTGTGGGCAACGGTGCGAGAACCATTACTTCCAGGAAAGCCAGGATGAAAGGTAAACGAGAACAGTACAAAGGGAGATGCTGACAGTTACGGGGCCAACACGGCTCTGCTGGAAAGTGCAGCAAGATGTTTCATCGCAGGTTATGTAGGGAAAAATTACACCCCGTCAGACAGTCACCCAAACCTCACAAATTTACTGCTCATCAAAACTAAAGAGAACAGAAATTCACTGGGTTATGGAAGCATGTTTATTTGTGCTGAACCTGGGACACTAAAAAATGGTATTTCTCATATTTTTTTTTCTCCTTTTCTACCACATGAACCTCATATCTGCTCCTGTTTATTTATGATGACTAATCTACCTGACATTTACAACGTGGGGATAATGTGAACCACCATGAGACCAAATTTAGTGATATAAATAATAATTATTACATCCAGAAACTGAACCATGATTCAAATGTGGCGAGACTTTCCCTGCTTTGAGTTGCAATGGCCAAACATCCATAAAAGTACAAACGAGAAGATGAACTGATGTTCCTCTTTGTGGGCTGGGCTGCCATCTACATGACATAATTGGATGCTATGCTTGCAAATTAATGTTGATAAAACCTGGGAGTCATACCACCAGCTGTGCTATTTGTGACTTAAGTGATAAAGTGGCTAGAAGATGGATGGATGGGTTTATATAATTAATCATGCGTGAAATATGACAAGGTTTGAGATGTTTATAAATATATTTATGAAGCATATTATGAACTTACGAATTATACTTGAAAATGTCTCCAGTCTGATGTTTTGAACGGTTAAATAAGGGTTACCATCTTCGTGCTTAAAGTTGGAAAAGGGGATCACGTGCAGCCGATGATGATGGGGATGAAGACGACGGTGTTAATGGTGAAAATACAAATAATAAAAAAGAAAACTCATGGGTGTTACTTAATGAGGCGAATCAGATTTTTAGACAAACAGCAGACCTGGTCGCCGCCTTCTCCGCTTCTTCGAGCCAAAGAGTTTCACACGGGAAAAGACACTGAGTCGGCTGGGCTTCTCGCAGCTCCCCTTCGCCTTATTCGGGCTGCTAACGCAGCGGCAGGCATTGGATTTCTCCCGCTCCCTCGCCTGCCTCTTCTGCCGAATAAGGGAGCTGGCGATCGCTGCGGCCATTGCCAGTTTGACGGCTTTTTGATGGAACAACTTCCAGACGAAAATCTTTTCCTCTCCCACCCCCCTCCCGCCAGCGCGGGATTTTTATTCCCAGATTATTCCTATCACTTTTAAGAACAGTAATCCCGAACAGATCTCAAACGCGTAGTAAAGTCATTGTTATAATTTACAAAAACGATCCCACGCGCAATGTTCAGATGTGTCACATGTACTTTCCAGTATGAACGCAGATTTAAATGTCTATGATGTTCACTATTATATTACATTTGCTTCTGGGCGTATCTCGGCAGCGATTCATTTTCTCTCCAGGGAAAAAGGCAATCTTCAACAAAAATATGGTTGGTATCAGGAATCTCATTCATACAGCGTTAAGTACACAAATACTCCTCAAATGAAATGCATTGGCTTCAAAACCGTATGTTAGGCTGTAAGACACGCAAGAAATAAAAAACAGCATGTTTTCCAGAAAAAAAAATAAATAAAAGGCGCTTTAATTTATTTCTCTGGATGCATCTTGCCGGCGGCACTCATGAAAGCATGTAGGTGTTATCTAAAGGCTGTTAATGCGCAACGTGGGAAACACCTGCTAACAGGTAGACGGAACAATTTATTTTGTCGCCCAAAAGCTGCAGTTCAAGAAAAGAACGAAACGGGGGTGCGATATATAGAGAGAAAAGAAAAAGGCAAATGAGAGACTGAAAAAATCGTTCCGCCAGGGTAAAAAAATATGTATATTGAGTGAAGTAAAGATGGGAAATAGAAGATATCAGAAGGAAGAATGTCCTCTTCACGTTTTCTTGTTTAGATTTTAAGAAAAAAAACAGTCAATTTGGCTATAGAGAGGACGAGGAGTCTTCAACGGGAAAACACGCATCCTCTGTATGAGTATGATACCCCCCGCTGCAGGTTATTAAGCGGCTGCTGAGAACAGCGTCAGCTTAAGTCCGGGCATAACGCGATCATCAAACTTATTAGTCGTTGTAGAGCGAGAAGAGATTAAAAGAAGGACGGATAAAGGAGGGATGGAAAAAAAGTCGGAGAAGACGTTTTTTTCTTACGCATTATTTACATCTCTGAATGCCGACCATCTCGCCAGGATTGAGCGGTGGGAGGAAGCGCGGCTGCCAGCCGGGTCAGTCTCCTAGGCACGGACACTGATGATAGTTGCGGTTCGCACTAGCAGATATATCCAGATGAGAGCGACACGTATGCTGGAAGACACTGCGTGTCTTTAAGTCAGAAGTCAGGCAGCTGTGGCAGCCCGCTGGGTACCGGATCGCACTTTTTCCCCTGTTCTCGGGGTGATATAGTGACAGACACCCAAACAAACGTGACCGTGGTCATCAAGCAGGCTACCTGGGACGTGCTGGCTCTCCCGGAGTCTGATCGGTTTTATGTGCGAGGCTCCTCCGCATGTCGGCGTCACGGCGATAGGATCACACCGCGTGCATGCAACAGATGAATGGTGAAGTGACCGTGAAGAAAAAATGACGTCTCTTCTATACCCTATAGAGCCGCCGCCTGTGCCAGGTACTCTACATGAAGAAAGACATGTGCAAACGCATGGAAAGCTTTGTCTGCGTGTGTTCTCTCCCAGTGCTGTTTTTCTTATGCAGATCCAGTGCGATGTGTGTGTGTGTGTGTGTGGGGTGTGGGGGGGTTGGACGGAGGAGAAATATTCAGGGAAGGATGCACGATCGAGTTATGTACCGTGTACATGAGATGCACTGGATGTTCCGTTCTTACATGTAATTAAATATGTACTTAATTATTTTGTAGTCTGTGTTTTTATAGTGTGCTGTTAAGGAAAAATGCGTATGTTTGCTAGTGACACTCTAGAGAATGTCTGGCACCCGCACGCATGTTTATAGACACGCTCTGCTGCACACTTACATTGTGGACCCAAGTATTTCAAAACGTTTATTACTTTCTGTGTCGTCGGAATCATGTCAGTATTTCTCGACAGAGTACTTTGAAGGCTGACATCACATTTCTACATTATTATTCTTATTTGAAAAGACCGATCTCATCTGTCCAGCGCCTACAGACGCCACTCCCAGCCTTAATATCAGCGAAGCGTATCCCCGCTCAATCTACCGCGAGGCAATTTTCAATAGTGAGCTAGTTATTACTCGTTTCAGATACATTTTTCATGTCTCGACCATTGCAATGACGACTGGAAATATGGCATCCACAGTAATATTGTACTACCTAACTGCACTACCCAGTTAAACCTCATGATACCTGCTTAATTTACAGGTCGTTAATTTTTAGAAGGGAAGCGGTTAATGACTGTACACACGCGAATCTGGTGCAGGGTAGTAAAATATAACAAGAACTGTTAATTTAATAAACGCTAACAACATTATAGGACTGAACATAACCTACACCAGTACATTTACATTTCTACACCTTTTAAGAGACGGACTTTGTTTTTATTGACTTTTAAGTGCGTGACATGGCACATTCTTGCTACAGTCTGTATATCCAACATGCAGATGAAACAGGGCGCTATACACGAGGCGATGATACATTAAAGTATTAAAGAGTGTACAGGGGCGGAGAAGGGGGGGGGCATTAAAAGAAAAGACACCCCTAAAAACCCGAACATTTATTATACTGTAAGAAAATGGCAGAAGATTTACTCTACTTACTAAAATGATAATTCATAGCGGTATAGAGGTATTATGCTGTCTTAATGTTCAATAATATTGGACTAAGATTTTACCTACGTAGCCTCCTCAGCAAGTCACTAGTCTCTGGAACCTTATTAAAGTCCTGATAAGAGTCCAAGGATAAGAATGCATTTTTCTGTAGACGTGATAATGCGTCAATGTCAGCACTGAGGAACATGCGTAGCACTCATCTCACTTTCGTTTTTTTATTTTTTCAATTAAGAACGGTATGTTAATAAGGCTAGAATGATATAGGCTTCAGTGACATACTGTACTGCCAATCACATGCGTTAGCTAGTTAGCCATTTTGTTTTCACGCTGCTGCTACTGAAGTCGTGACCCAAGGCAGGGTTGTACAGCTAAGGGATATAACTTATCTCACCTGTTTTATATAAATCTGAAATTTTCGTGCATTTCGCTGTATCCTCCTCCACTGCCTTTTTTCGCCTTATCCTTGCTTTCGCAGTATCACCTTCCTCCTTTCTTTTCAGTTTGCCATCCATGCAAAATGCAGTTTAGTTCCACACAAAGCAGGTTTCTGCCGTTTTAGGAGGGGCCGCCACCTTGTCTCCGAGATGGACACTAGTGCGAAGCGGGTCACGTCACATTGACAGGGGTCATCTTTTCATTGATTTACCACACGCATATGCACAATTTGAGAACGTGTGCAATATTCTTATGTGATATGGCTATATTATCAGTGGTCAATGATATCAGACAAGCAACCTGGTTTCAGTATCCGATAGGAACTCACCAGCGAATATCGCCTTTGTTGGGGCTTATGTAGGCTTATGCTGCCTCCAATTTACCTCGGGGGTTGAAAGTCGGCACTGGGAATGACGTCACACCTGAGTTAACCGTGTTCCAGTATGGAAAGTCGGAAAGCCATTTAGCAATACCAGGGACCTGTTTCAAAAAGCCAGGATTTTTAAGGTACCACAAGTTTAAATGGTCCTTAATCTTTGTTCACTTACATTTAACCCAGACTACCTTAAATCCAACAAGTTATCCGGCTAAGCAAGAAATCCTGCCTTCTGAAACAGGCCCCAGTACTAGTCTGGTTAATTGTCAGCCATTGTTAGCAATATCAGTTGATAACCACATATTATGCGGAATTTTGTGCATACGGAAACCGTAGCAACACGACCACAGGTAGCGGTTGGCCAGTACTGTGTGTACGACCGATGTAATGAGCCACAAATAAGACATGCGCTAATAAACAATGTATAACTACATCTTTAAGTTCTGTTCATAAAGGGTACAGCCATCTTGCATTCTGAGGAAGGGGTTGTAGTGGTGCCTCGGACTTTCTGAGTTGGAACTCTGACTTCAGGGGGTGTTCCAGTTAAAATTTTCGAGTAGGAGCTCAGAAAACCAAACTTCCGAGTTATAATGGAACACAGCATTTGGCTACAGTCAAAGCAAGATAACAGAAATGTTATGGCTTTCATTTTAGCTTTCTGTGGTCTGTTTCAGAAAGCAAGATTTCTTGCTTAGCAGCATAACATGTTGGATTTAAGGTACCCCAGCTTAAATGGACATTTACCCAGACTACCTTAAATCTGTCAAATCCGGCTAAGTAAGAAACCCTGCTTTCTGAAACAAGCCCCTATAGCCAACGTTTTCAACAGTGTTTTAAGGAAGCACTGGCAGCTTCTTTGCCATTGGTAGGCAAACAGCATAATACTTTCTGAGGTGGTAGGCAGCGTAAAAAGTTTAGACAGGTTTTAAATGATCATTAAATCAAGCCCGCCGATCGATCGTCTTCCACAAAAATTGCAATAACAAAGCTCATCGCTGCTAAACAGCACCCTCCCCAGGCGACATGTTGTAACGCCGGTTATCTGTATATCCTTTTTCCATGCTGTCATGCGTTTCTTTTGCTCATTGTCGCACGTGTGTGTGTGTGTGTGTGTGTGTGTGTGTGGGCTGTGATGTTCAGCGACTACAGTTTATTGTTTATTGGGGCATTTCTACATTAAAACAACATATATTGTTTTTAGTCATCGCCCAGCCCTAGCCGGCAGCTCGACCAGCCCGGAAACATAACCGTCCCATCGGGAAATATCCGGGTACTCTGGATAGCCGCTCCCTTGGTTTTTAACACTTTTATCTGCAGATCTGGTATCATATTAGCTTCTTCTTTTTTTTTTCTTACCAACAGGAAATTTGCTCTGATTTATTTCTGATTTCTACTTTTTTCTTCCAATGTTTAACAATATAAAGCTTAATGGAGTTTGTATAAACACGCTATTCATTGGAAAAAAATGTGCAAGATTGTTCTGTACTTAAGAGATTATTACATTGAGACCTAATTCAAAGCCCACTTTATAAAAATGTACCCAGAGAAAACATCTTAACATTAAATATCACCATATGGCATAAAAAAACGCATCTTGATTACCTTATGTGCTGACGCACGTATCTGATCACACATTACCTATTATTTTCTCTGGCTAAAGGAACCAACAAACTAATCATATAAGTGCCAGCATAGAACATGACCTTACCAAATAATTGAAATTTCGACTCGGGTACCTACGGGAGCAATTGCTTTCCCACAAATAGACCTGAGGTGGCAATTAAATGCCTATCTCCGGAGGAGTTGGTGCTAATGTATGGGAGAGCATATTGTCTACGGCCAATACCCCACCCCCCCCTCCCATTTGAGAACGCTCCTGTTTCTGCTGTATCTTGCACTTTATGAGAACTTTGCCCCAAATGGCAGCTGCCTGAAGTTCTCAAGTTGGAATTAACCTTTTAGAAAGGAGACTACTTCATAAAATACTTTCTCGTCTATGCTCTACAGTGCACAATACATTCAGAAGATCAATTAATGTCTTAAAAAAACAATAATCTAAATAAAAGCGCCAACCAAAATAAAAATACTGCAGAGGTACAGTAATCTGCTTCGTGTGTTTCCTGTGCTAAAACCGAAATCCTCTCCTAAATGCAGAGTATTTGCATACCAATGCATGGTCTCAAAGCTTCTGGGCCAAGCCACCCACTATGCACTTCTTTATATTCAAGTTCTTTCACTTTTTAAGATGTAAGACCTCAAATATTATTCATGCTTGGTTTCAGATCACATATTTTGTGATTACTTTAATGTTCTGAAAATAATGCACAATTAATTATAAGCAACAGTGTTTATGTAGAAGTTGTGATGGATTATTTAAAGAAATCTTTGTACTTAACAGAACCACCAAAATGGCCTTCAGCCCGATCTCATTTCCATATCAATAAATAAATAAACTTTGTCTATTATTAACAGCTTTATAAATCAGTTCTCAAAAACTACATTTTTGAAACGATGTTTCACATACCCATATACCCACATACCCACATGCCCATCCATGCTCATTCTAGTCACGGCTTTGTCGGCGGGTGAGGCCTGGAGACCATGGCAGCACACATACACACACACACACACACGCACACACACACACACGCACACATAGGTTTGTAATTATATCTTTGTGGAGACTCTCCATTCATTTCTATGGATATAACTCTAATCTCAACATAACGACCTTAACCACACCCAGCCCTAACCTTAACCATAAGTAACCAAACAAAATACTTTTGTTTAGCATTTTTGGTTTTTTGATTGTATTCAGATTTTTTTTTAACTGAGGTTTAGACTGTGGAGACATAAAAAATGTCCCCACAAGCTAAAAAGTAACAGGTTTTACGACATTGCGGAAAACTCAAACCCACACAGTCACACTCTCCGCAGACTCCAGCTAGCTGGACGTCTTTGCTCTGGAGGAGAAAGCTCTGAAAATATGAAACTCGAACCCACAACCCTGGTGTGCTATCCACTGAGCCTCCAGACATTTCGGATATTTGTCAGTAAATCATACAGGGTCAACAGCAGACAAATTCAAAGTCCTCTCTGGGTCTTTGTGCTCTCTATTAAACGAAAGAAAAGAGCATTAGATGCATTTCTCATCCATGAGACGCTAATCTCCGCTGGGCCCCTTTTGTGTTTGTCATGTCAGACGAATCACTTCCACCCAACCAAGGGTGCCCTCTACAGCAAACCACCAGGAAATCTAAACTCTCGATTATTAAATATAATCATAATATCAACATAAAATTAAAGAAATAAAATCCCCTACGGGCTTCACCTGCAGTTCCAGAAAAATCATCATATCAAACATTAAAAACACTACAGTGTGATTATAAATGCAACCTGGGTTTACAATCTGCAATGTCTCTGAACATTCATAATCATTATGCGCCAGACTTAACGGCCAGTTTAAGTCGCTTTTTGTAGTCGAGACATACTTTGTCTTCCCTTTTTTCATTGCAGTTGTACGCCGGATACTTAAAAAGCGTGAAGTGCAGTGCATCAGCCAGGAGAACGAATATCGGTATAAGAAAGTGGGAAATTCCTTAGTGTTAGTGCTCCTCAGCATCCTGGATTTAAATCAACATGTCAGGCTCATGGAAAGTATCACTCAGCACCAGTACAGAGAAACCAGTGGAGCCAACATGAAGGGGCGGGGGTCAAATTTACCATGGGGACCCTTCCACCCCCCCTCCTGGCATCTGAAAGAGTCAGCACCTGTCTTGCGATTGAGGCTACTTTCAGGACTTTAAGCGCAATTTCTAGACCGACCTATTAAAGACATGTAGTTACATAATGATAGGCTCCGGTCCCCCCCGCAACCTCAGTTGGGATTAAGCGGTTTCAGAAAATGGATGAACGGATGGATAGCTACATATTGGCAATAAGGGACTGTCATCCCTTATCAGCCAACGACACTCTTTTATGCTACGTATGATTTATGGAATCCATCCACCCATTTTCTGTACCTGTTTGTCCTACTCAGGGTCGTGGGGGTCTGGGACCTATCCCAGATGCTAGGGCTGCAAAGCAGGGGACACCCCAGGACGGGGTGCCAACTACAATCACGGGGCACACTCACATGCACCATTTGCCTGATACTTAACCGATACAAATCCATTAGGCATAGACCTGTAAGGTATATATATATATATATAAGATACGCAATATTGGTACTGTATATATAGTACAAGAAATCCATACAAACATGCAGGCATCTGGCAGTGTCATGCAAAGGTGCTTATCGTTAAACATTCAGTACATGGGTATATGTAATCCTTCCGTTATACACTGCAGTCCGGGAGTGCTGTTTGCAGTTTTTTGGTATTTATTAAATTTTCTATTATATTTATAAATATATCTATTTTATTAATTATTAAAATATCTATTAAATCGCACGGCACTAGTATACTTTATATACTAGTATACTAGTATATTTTATAACTTTAATTAAAATTAAAAATGTGACTGGCAGGTTAGTTTTCTTTTAATGATTCTCTGAAAACATACTGTACACGTGAAAATTGTATTTAAAGATCAAAATACGGCATTCCATCCCAGGCAATGTCAACATTTTCTAAAGTATATGGTCGTTCGTCGGAGCCACATTTGACGAGAATCAGAACAAGTACGCCGTCTTTTAGTAAATACAAGACATCGGCACATTTGTAACAATACTAGCAGAATTCATCATTTATACCTGGTATCACAGTTCAAAACACATTACGAAATATAAATAAATGACACCTATTAATCAACATTCATCGTGTGTGAATATAAATTAAATAATTAGAAAAATAAATTTAAGAAAACATAGTCTCGTTTTTAAATTGTTAATTCCAACTTAAGAACTTCGGACAGCCGCCGATTGGGGCGTTCTTCACATAAAGTGCAAGAAATTTTCAAATGAAGAAGAAAACAGAAAGTAACAATAACATCTTTTTACAAAGAATAAGATTAATATAGCATACCTGATGTAGATCTCCTTAAAGGAAAAGTCATGCTTCTTTAATGCGTGACTCTGATGCGAACGCGTTTACAGTCCTAAGTGTACTGAAGGAGGAAGATGTTAGAAAGTTTAAGCCACATTTAAAGTGAATCTCAAAGGACCGGGATCCGTCCAGCCACTGGTGATTCGAGATCATTAATGGGCATCACTGATAGGCCATTACGACTTTTAAAAATGTTCATTAATGATTCATTCGAAAGCATCGTCGATCCGGCAAGCATTGATGAAGCATTCTGCAGCCTAAACGAGCATATGAGAGCCGCAAAACAGAAAAGAGTAATCAAACGTGCTCACTAAGACATGTTGCTTAACCTCAAAATCTGTATTAGTTTTTCTTTTTTTCTCAGATTACAAAAAACAGCTGTAAAACGATCCTCTAATGCATCGAGTAAACCAGTTATATCGGCTATCCGCTTTCGAGAAGAAAGCATCAACGTGCATCAACGGATATGACAATGGGCATTAGAGTGGCCATTAAACAATACAGTCTACTCCGCTGGACACTCAGACAAGCTGAATTATTAATATATTCAAATGCCTCAGTCGTTACAGGGAACTCACTGGAAACGCTCATCAGACACGTTGCAGTGTACTGTACACGTCTGCATATCTAATTGATGTAAAAACACAATGCTTCTATAAATAGCGTGCAAACAGCTACTAATCAAGACTTGATTTACTGTATTGACATAATTTGGTGCTGAGCAGGTTAAATTGTACAGCACCTTAAATTAATTTTAACAGTACATTGATTCTGTTTATAAAGGAATGAGTGAGGATTGCATTTATCGCACAATGCACTTTGGGATCTTCGCCTTGAGGTTGGATAAAACCGGAGCGTTGCAATAGGGGTAGAATGAAAAAGATAGTTGACCATAACACAGATTGAACACTAGATGGAGCAAGTCGTTCATAACTGATCTAGAGTCCGATTTCTCGGCTGTCTGTGAATTTTAGTTTGGTTCCAAAGAGCGTGTATTAAACAAAGTTTTGTCTAAAATGAGCAAACATATTTTTATAAATCTAAAATTGTTATTAAATTAAACACATCCTGTCTGTTTCTGATGAGGTAACGGGCCAAAACATCATTTGCTCAAACTCAATATTTTAATTTGCTCAAGGACTAATACTGAAATATTGTATACAGCGCCTCATTACAGACAGGACAATTGCATTTCCCCCTTCCTTCCTTTCGCGCATTGCGATAATGCGAATCAAGAGCAACACAGGATTGTTTCTCTATATTTTCAGGTCCACGAGACAATAGGTCTGTCTACTGTTATTTCCATAACATTCTGCTATCAACCAACAAAACCGAAGAAATGTTACAATTTTAATTTTTAAAAATGTTAAAGATCGTTTAACGTAAATATACAAGTGCTTTAGAGAGCATTTGCTTTCCCGTGATATTTCATTTTGCTACTTTTTAAAAAATCTAATTATAGAGCAAAACTTGATTAATCAAATAAGTTTTATTAGCAATTAATAGTCTTTAGTTGCATTACATTAAAATGATAACATTGCATAGGTACTTAAGCCCATTCAGCATTGTTTGACTTGGTCACATGGCACACACAAGAAACCTTGTCTGTTCACCTTTCTACCCCAGTGTATCGGAAACTGCCTGGGCCGTTTGTCACAAGTGGTCGATGACAAGGGCCTGATCTCAGGTGCTTATTGGGCTGGGGGACTCGGCACTTAAGGACAGGGTTTTAACTGACAGAGCCTCCCTGGAGCTTAAGGTGGAACCTTAAATTTTACTGCCTGTCCGAGGAACCTGACAGACTCACATTTACATAGGAATAACCTCAGCTACCACTGCTGCACAGAAAGAGAGGACACTAAAATAACCGTGTTCTCAGGGTGATTCTGCATTGCTCCTTATGTAATGTGACAGTGAAAGGACAGGATGCTGCTGCAAATGGAAAGTCGGCAAGGTGAACGGTCCTGCATGCTGTTCCACACTGCCCATAGTCTGGGGCCCTGTGTTTGGATGCTAAACCTGATTCTAAGCGCGAGGTACAGCCGCTGCTGTGGATGGACCAAGTCACAAGACACTGACCTAAAATTAAATTATATAATAAAGAAATCAGCGCTGAGCCTTATTGAAGCTGACGTCTTCAGTTAATTTCATAAACCTCCGTTTGTGGCCATTCAACTGAACCTAATAGTTTCTTAGTTTCCATAATTTATGTGACAGCCAGCTTTCCTAAATTCTAATCTAGTTACCAAGTAAACCATCTTACTGTCCATTGCAGAATATAGGCCTTAAATTCTCAGTATATAAATATTTTATTCCAAGAAACATATAATTTATGTGTGCCCTGTGATAGGCTGGTGCCCTGTGATTGGTTGGTGCCCTGTGATGGGTTGGTGCCCTGTGATTGGTTGGTGCCCTGTGATGCGTTGGTGCCCTGTGATTGGTTGCTGCCCTGTGATGGGTTGGTGCCCTGTGATGGGTTGGCACCCTGTGATGGGTTGCTGCCCTGTGATGCGTTGGTGCCCTTTGATGGGTTGGCACCCTGTGATGCGTTGGTGCCCTGCGAAGGGTTGGTGCCCTGTGATGAGTTGGTGCCCTGTGATAGGCTGGTGCCCTGTGATGGGTTGGCACCCTGTGATGCATTGGTGCCCTGTGATGGGTTGACGCCCTGTGATGGGTTGGTGCCCCATCCTGGGTTTTTCACTGCCTGTCCCCATAGCTTACAGATTTGGCTCCTGCATAAGACAAGTGGGTATAGAAACTGGATGGATAGACATTTAATCCATAATGGCCTTAAATAATTGGGGCAATGTTGCTTAGTTCAGAAAAGGGGGGGGGGGGGGGGTGGTGTCGTCAGTTTGGTCAACCACTAGGGGCCCTGTTGCGCTGTGACAGTGAGTCTATCAGTGAGTCTGTATGGGATGAGCTGGACCAGTGTCTGAGGCAGCATCTGCTGATATTCGTTAATCCTGTCATGTCGCCATCCACGACATAACAGAAGATCCAGCAGGTGAATGTGACTAACTCAGGAGAAGCATTTCTTGAAGGGCTCCATCTCCATGGCAACACTTTGCTTTATACCCTGTAATAATATACATGTATACATCCATTTGTATATGATTAACCCTAGGGGGTTTTGCTATGCTCTTGCCTTTAGTTCAGCACTGTTCTCACTATTTGCATGCTGCACATAAAAGTAGGCTATAGGGAAGACAGCATTTCCAGGTCAAGGTCTTCATCTGGTAGCCCAAGCTCATTTCCAGCAATGAATTTATACTGTTACAGGAACGCCAACAGAATAAGGTTCCCATTTTTTACCGCACTGGGGATTACTTTGAAGTGTAAAGCGCACGCTACATGTAGTTCCTAAAATAACATAAATTGAATACTTCTTATTCTAAAGGGAGAAAAAAAAAGTTGACGAGAAATGCATCAAACAGACGAAGAACTGCAATTTGACGGCTTCTAATGTCGGTCTTTTGATCCGCAGGCCAAGAGCTTACCTCAGCATAGCTGTCAGAACATTATGTGACCACACAGAAGAACACAAAGAAGCGGCCTGTCTCTCATGCCGCAAAATCATGACTGGCACTAAGATCAGGGGACTGATCACCTACTGTAGATAAACTCCAGCACAGTTCACAGCTGCTGCTGTTACATTTTAGGTGAAAAGTGAGTGTTTTGTTAAATGTCCAAATGTTCTGCCTGTTCCACTGCTGGAGGCCCGGCCGTCCCAGGGCATTTGAATATGGTCAGGAGGTTTACAAGCTGACAGCATTTGCAGGTGAGTATCAAGTAATGACTCTGCAGTAGGCCAACAACACCACCCACATCAAAAAGCCTTCAGACTACACGATTTGACTTTGATGTCAGTGGTGTCTTTATTCTCCTTCAAGTTTCAGCCTTTCGTTTGCGGCGTTAAAGATCAAGTTCTAATTCCGAAACTGAAATGGATGGCGCATCCGGTGGAAAAATCCTAATAATGCTAATTAAAGAATCCGACACATTTCCATAGCCCAGAGGACAGGGGCCTCACAAACCAGCACACTACACTGTTAGTAAATGCATTAGATGGCCAATTCTACTATATACTACAAAGTACAGCAATCACTTTTAGAAAAACAAAGTAGAGCAGGCATCATGTGATTTGATCACAGCCCTGGCATTTCTTTGGAATTTAAATCGGAGCGGACAGGCAGTGTGAAGAGTTACTTTGTGCTGATAGCAGAGGGGTAACAGACCGGAATGAGAGTCTAAGGATGTTTTCACAGCGCTAACCCTCCAGGCCCCCCGAAGCCAGTGACGGCCGTCCTGACTATCTGGCCGCCCCTAAGAAATCTCGGCATTTATGTTCCCATGCATCCAAGAAATTAAACATTTAAAGAGTTGGTGTGTGTCCATATGTGAGGCGCACGCTTCCCTGTTTCTTTGAGCATGCGTATTCTGTCAAACACAGCTCCGCTGTATGACAGTGATGATCACTGTGAACACATACCACAGAATGATACTGACAGTCACAATAAAGAACATCAAGCATAGCTAAAAATGTCCTTAATGCCTCGTACTGACAGAACGTGATTTTTCCTTCTTCAAATATCCTGAAATATTACTCATAATGAAGAAATACTTTCTAAATAAATACATTTCTAAAAAGCTGAAACTTCACTTTTTTTTGTTTTAACTTTCCCCACCTTTAATTTTTAATGCCGTTTATTGTTTAAATAAGCTGTTTAACTAAAGAGCTGTTAATTGGAATTTTTTTATTCAAATGATTTAGGGTTTAAGGAGACTAAAAGAGGATCTTTGTGGAAGGTATTTTTGGTAGTTAAAGAAGGGCCGATTTTAAAGATGACAAGAGTGTGTGCCTGATAGTATTTATACACGAATGGACAGGGATATTAACAGAACGGATTTAGTTTGCACTTGAGAGAACTTTGCTCCTTTTAGTGAATAAACAACTACTGAATTCGAAAGTAAACAGTAAACCATCATGTTCTGAAATTTAAGACAAATGAATCCTGCCACCTAGTGGACAACAAATATACCACAAAGTATTACAGGCTTGGAAAAAGAATTTCTTTTTGAATCCTCTGGAAAAAAAAAAACATCATATTTTACAAAACTCCATCTGATTGTACATATAGCATGATATAGTGTGGATGTAGAATTGGACATTGGTAGGCCCGGGAGGAAAGGCATATTGGGGCTGTTCTGTTTTAGGCCTTAGGCTAGAAGATATTGTTTTGAATACTGTGTGACCTCGCTTTGTGATAGCTGCCTGCGGTTAGCTCCGCAGACCCTGAAGAG
>JAODKC010000051.1:7666951-7679350 GCA_026777985.1 Mormyrops attenuatus | reverse complement strand
CCTGAGGGTGACGAGAGCGCTTTGCTGAATTGCTCGAATAAAAAGAGATTCCTTTACTCACCAACTGAGAGGTCTGGCCTTTTATTCTAAGTGACTCTCTGAGGTATCAGAGAGACTGATTTTAATTTATCTACCACAATAGAACTACATTTTTAGGCTGCACAAGTTCTTCTTTCCTATAGCAGTTCTCAAGTAGAATGTATAAATGTATAAATTTATGTATGTATGTATGAATGTATAAATTCATTTTATTCTATGTACAGTTTGAGTATTTGTATGTGCTTTTGTCTGTGTTCATATTCAAAATTCATTTCTGTATGTATGTATATGAAACTTCTGTCTTTTTCGTATTTGCTGCCATCTTGGTCAGGACTTCCTGGAAGAAGAGATATTGTATCTCAATGGAACCTTCCTGGTAAAATAAAGGATAAATAAAATAAAAAATAAAATAAAGTATCCGTCTTCTTTAACGTGCCTATTTACACGCATGGCCAAGTGCTGATACTCTAGAAATTATTGACAAGGTTTTGTGAAACTGAATCAGATGAAATGAAATACCTTTACACCTAAATGACTGTCCCGCTGTGAGTCCTGTATGTCGCACAGAAAGCGCTCCCTCTCAGCATTTATTTCCTCCTAAGCTGATACACTTGGCACAGAACATTTTCACACTCTGACCATGCACAGACCATCGGGTAAGAGTGTCTGCTCTGTGAGTTCAACATGCCCTCCAAAAAGTCACCCTGAAGACTCATAACAATGGCTGAAGTGTAGCTGGCAGGCTTGCGGCATTAAGAGTCTGTGCTGTGCCAAAGGCCCCGATTTAGGAATATGAATTATCTGTAGTTGCTTTGTGCTGGTCAAAAGTGTTTTTCCCAAACGGACGCAGTCCAAATATGGATTCTAGTGAAGATAAAATGTAAACGTGATATTAAACATAAACAAAACCCATGATCTTTGAAGCCACATAAACGTCTAGTTGATTCTAGTTGTTGATCATCATTAGCTGAAATAAGCAGAAGACTTGCCATGAATATACATCTCTTAACGTCATATAGATGTGTAAGATGTGCATTGTGTGCAGAATTCTGAAAACAGCTCGTAGACATATTTTAACAAGATGAGCAAATCAGGCTGTTTATAGCTTAACTTTAGAGATCTTAAGAACAAACGCAGCGTGTTCTTTACATCGGAAAGAGTCACAAGGGAGTCTGAACCTGATCCCATAACCCACTGGGAGTGCAGGTGTCTCACAACGAAGGGGATAAACACACCTGCCATTGTTTCAGTCCCACAGAGCCTGATTAATAAACACATTAATGTGTGAGTGCAGCTTTTTGCTTTCTGTAACTAGACAAAAATGAAATTGCGTCACATTTTAATAACTAGATAAAAAATTGATTTTCCGAAGAGCTTCAGCATTTTGTCTCGCTTTATTTACCTGGAATACCACCAAATACCGGGACTATATATAAGCAACATCAGAAGGGATTCATGATAAAGAATTATGTTTATATAAGATGGATGGCCTTCACCCATTCATTCAACTTCATTTATTACACAAAGTGCTGTGATACAATCATTATTTTTTGAAGAATTCTATAGTATTAATGTGAGGCATCTGATAGCAATATGTAGACATTTTTGTTGATTCTGAGTAGTTCAGGTTTTTTATGCCTAAATTATTCATCTTATCCAGCCCAGTGAATCTCTCCATCCCAACACCCACCGAATACCAATGAGTGAAAAGCTCCCTGTTCTGATCTCTCTCTGACATGGGCGCAGAGCTCATGGGGTTCATACAGATCAACTGCTGCTGTCTCCGCTTCTGGACACATTTTGTCTTTCAAAAAGTAAACGATTTGAATGACCAACAGGAATCGGAACACTCGCGGACCCACGATGCCCTTGCGTTAGTGATCACAGAGGGTGATCTTACAAGGCCTAACTAAAGACAGGGAAAGAAGAATCACGGCACCTCTGGGAGTCTCCAAAGGACACTTATGTACTGTGCTGTATATGAGACGTTTGCAACACAAATGTCAGACTAAATGTTTTGATGCATATTAATGAGATTTTTGGATAAAAATTCAGAAACTTCTGAATACTTTTGTTATGTTATATTTCTGAATTTGGGTAATTACTTAATAACAAAAGCAAATTGTCATGCAAAAATCAACTCTGGATGATTTTAACATAAAAATGTAAATAAAACTGTAAACGAATTAAGAAAGAAACAAACATAAATTGTAACTATAAAGCTGACCTATCTATTTTGAATGCCTGGAGCGGGGGTGGGGAACCTGTTCCATGGAGAGCCAGTGCAGGTTTTTGGGATGACCTCTAAATCAGCCAATAGCAGTGGGTCCCCAGGACTGGAGTTGAGAACCACTGCATTATTATTGGTGGATAGCCAGTGGATAGCCGCTGTTATTGGCTGATTGAGAGGCTATCCTAAAAACCCACACCGGCTCTCCATGGATCAGGTTCCCCACCCCTGGCCTGGAGGATAAGCAGTACGTCTCCCAGCAGATATCATATATATATAAAAAAAAAAACGACAGAAACCGACATCCAGGCAACTTCTCCCAAACGTTCTTTGAGTTCCAACTGTAGTGAAATGAAATACTGAAATGTTGATTTCATTAAAATCAAAGGCAATATAGTGACGCTCTGATTGTACCGTAAAACTGAATGGTCTTCCTTGTATTTCTAAAGCAGAATAAAAGCTAAGCCAGAAATAGATAATAATTCCTGATAATGGAACCCTGTTACATCAGAGAGACTCTGATGTAAAGGTCAGAGGTCAAGGCTGAAGCCTGACACAGGAAGCTGATTGGTTCGTTCGTTTATCGTCCCCTCAGCCCTGACAATTCATTATTCATCACACATAATTAGCAGAAAACCTTGTACTGCTTATAAATTTTATACCCCAAGTGCAGTAAACCAAACTGAGCTTGTTCCTGTGGCCCCTACAATCATTCCTTGTTTATAGCTATTTGTCTGTACAGTAAGTGTATATTTACACCGAAAGAAACACTTACTTTGTAATATATATATAATCAAACAGCTCTAGGGTAAAATAGCAAGAATTTCTTCTGTTCTCCGAAAAATGACTGATATCTTGATGGGCGGCTAGAAGAACTTTGCTTCAGTTCCCAAACTTCTCCTCAGGGGCACCTCAGCCATTCCATATTTTTGTTAAATTTCAACGCCTTAATTCATTTACGCAATTAGTTATCTAATTACTGAGCTACTGCTTAGCCAAACATGGTGCAGTAATGGTTGAGTAAACAAGCACATGAATGTATTGGATGGTTACTGCAAATCCTGGGGTGACTTTAGGAGAAGAGCTTTGGAAATGAAGCATCCCGGCAAAAAACCAAAATGCCCTTTTCAGGTTGATTAATGTAAATTACTGTGTGTGTAACCGATTAATACATGAAAACAACACGACATGAAGGAGCTGCAGTGGGCTTGATTAATATATCAAGCAGAATCGGCATTAAAGATAAAGCAACTGAATACTATCTGAGCAGGGAGGACAAAAAAAGCAGAATATCTAAAAATGTGAACAGCCCACCTGTGTGTCTGATCCCCCATGCAGTGTGCTTTCAGCAACACTGCGATAAATGGATCACTGGATGGCTCATTGATGCAGTGGTTACATGGAAGGCTTTATACTGTACCCAGCTATAAGATAACTGTCACCTGCATTCTGCTGCAATTGTCACTGAAGGAATAAAGAAGAGAGAGTGTGTGGTTCTGTGGGATAGGATATACATGCAGTCAGATGGTTGCTGGTTCAAATCCCCTGGTCAGCAGATTAATTTCCTTGTGCTTCCAATGAATCCTGATCCTGTGTTTGCATGTTGTTTCTAGGTGTAAGAGCTAAAACCCTGCATAGCAGGGTCACACTAGTATAGTCTATCTGATGTCAGCGCTTAGGCATAACAGGACATGCACACCTTGTGAGTCTTGGTCTAATTTCCAGAATTCCATCATTCTTCAACATTGTCTCACTCTACCCAGAAGTCACTTTAGGGTATATTATAACATTTTGAGTTCACACAGAAGACACTCAATTTAACAGAATATCACACCAAGCTAAACTCTCAGACAGTGCAGTGAATTTAGGTTACTGTACATGGTGCTCTCAATATGGAGCATTAATGGGAGCATACCTACGTTTTTTTGCATTAAAGTTCCAAATAGTTGCTAATTCTTAAAGGCCTGTAATGGTAGGTGCCATGAATCATCTTGGGCTGGATAAGCAAAAAAGATTCCCCGATGTAGGCTGCAAAAAAAAAAAAACTGGGGCAGACAGGAGCCCAGCTCTGCGTCAGTTGAGATGTTGCTGAAGATTCCTGAGGGAATTCTGGGAACTAGGTCTAAACCATGTGACTTATAGTGCAATACTTTGACAGGATCCAAACATTCATAAGGCTGCATTCTGCTGGGGGTGGCAAGAAGGACCGTCAACGTGACCCTGATTCTGTGCATGTGTCAGATGGTGCTCAGTGCCTTCTGGGAAGCACCACATGACTACCAGATATTTGCATGTTGACATGGGCACCCATTTGTTCATATGCAGTCTGACTGTATCCTCACTGCAACTAAAGAAGCGTGGGTTGTAAATGGGGTGGCATCTCAAGGCTGCAGAAGCTTATCACTGAAACATCATGACTCAAGTTGGCCTCCTGGGGAATCATACTAAGTATCTGGATGTTTCATCCTTGTCCTCATGAGACAACATGGCTTGAAGTGATTAACTGCATTGCGGTAACACTTTACTTGACAAGGCACAAATAATATATAGTATTTTACTATTACTTACATATTAATTAACCACAAACTAAGTCTTAATTACATACTGATCTCATGTTAATTCATCGTTAATGAATTGTGACGTATCTCAAGCAGTTATGATATTTGTTACTATATCAGTTCATTCTGTAAAGCTTTGTGAACCACTGAAGGAGCTACTGAAGAAACAAGTAATGAATAGCACAAGTTATATACTGATCTCATATTCATTCTCATATCATTACGAATGACAAAACTGGGTTATGAGACAGAGCAAAGGCACTGTAGGGTGTAGAAAAAGTTGGTGATACAAACTTGGGAAAGATAATCAACAAGCAAAAACACAGGATGATCAAGGAGGTAAGAATGCAGTAAGGCTGGTCAATGACAAAATAGCTGCACACCTTAAATATTAAAATATCGCTGAATTAGAATATGTTCAGTAAAGAGTAATAATAATTCCCTGCCTAGTACTGCTGCCAGACATTTGCACCTTAGACATAATAAATGTCTTTTCTCTGTAAGAGAATAAAATTGCCTGGGGGTGTCAATAATAAGTCAATAATTATTTCCTGAAAGGATGGTGGGTTTAGAACAGGGGTGGGGCACCTGCTCCATGGAGGGCCGGTGTTGGTGCGTTTTTTTTTTTTTTTCTTGTTGAATGGCCTCTCAGTCAGCCAATCACAGTGGGTCCCCAGGACTGGAGTTCAGAACCTCTGCTTTATTATTGGCTGATTGTGAGGTCATACCAAAAACCTGTGCCCACATTGGCTCTCCATGCAGCAGGTTGCTAGCCCTGGTTTAGCATTAGCTTTCTAGTCGTTTAGGCGGGCATACCACAAATGCATATAGTGTTTAGAGCACCACAAGAGATGTACCCTCCCAAAAAACTATCAATCCAAAGCCATGCATACCCTGACTGATACCCCTATACTGCATTGAGCTGACATGTAAATAAGACAATAAGCTGGCTTTGAGGAGGTCTGGGTGGGAAAAAATGATGCTATTTATGATTTACTGATTTCTATATTTACCTCGTTAAAAGCATGGCTCATGGTTGGGGGAGGGCAGAGGCAGTCTGGAGTGTATGTAAATTAAATCTCATGGAGAACAAGAATAAATAAGACAGACCATAATCAAAGGCCGACGGCATCCAGAAGTGAATTATTCGACTTCTGTCAGCCCTGAAATGAGCTCGCATCCTGGGTCCCATAGAGCTGAGGAATGTGCGCCTCTGAAATGTAATTACTCTGCGTCCTCCAGCTGGGGATAGCTAATCCATTTTGTGTTTGTGGCTACAGCAACAGCATCTGCAGTGATCTCGCCACCACAGTGGGACTTCTCAGCTACTACTGTACGGGCGAGCATCTTAACTATCATGCAATGCAGAGTACTACCACAGCCAGTCATGCTATAGAAAAAGAAGACTCTTTGGGTTCTTCCATGTCTAAGCTACCTTAAAATGTAGCGGTAAAATCGTGTGTGTCGGGGTTACGAGGACTGGCTTAGACACACGTCACCATGGATTTAGTCATACTCCCGATTATACATTTCACGTTTCCTTCTCGAGAGAAATCCATCGTTCAGGACCTTAGCACTGAACCTTTCACATCAGTCAGCTCTTTGACTTTGTTTGAGAGGCCCAACAACAGTGGTAGGTTATGAAAAAAAATTAAATTTAATATTCAATCAGCCAACCAACCACATAGAACAAGATATAAAGAATGAAGGACTTTGCTTTAATCAACAGCAACCTTACAGTAATTTCTTTGGCTATATATTAAACATAGGAATTTGACTTATATCCAATAATGGTATTCAGAGTTAATGTCGGCATTTTTTTTGTTTGGAGTTATAATTCAAAAAACTGATTAAGAGGGATATATTCAGAAGCATATGCAGAGACCAAATGCTAATCTGAATTGCTTTTTATGGCTGGCTAATTGCTATGAAAGTTTTACATAAATACTTCAGTTTAATAACTGTTAATAAATGGGGTTTATAGAGTGACAGGTTCAATAGAGACTCGGGCCAAAACAGGCTGGTGTTTACTGACTGTGAAGTATGAATTACAGTGATGTTAAATAGCTTCGGACTGCTGTGAAGCCTGTCTCGCTTCGCTGGCCATGCCTGCTGTAACCCATGGATTATTAAAGGGGTACGTGCAGTAATGTGACTATAGGGAGCAACAATGACAGAACTAGAAACCAGCGCCACCTACTGGTAAGCTGAAAGTCAGACTTCGCTCATGTGTGGGCGGAGAATTGTCTGCCGGCGCCTCTGATCCACCTTCTGTCTGCAGCTTTTTTATAACAAGAACCGCGACTCGGACAGGCCTCTGGGCTTAAGTGGTTAACAAACACTTCACAGTAGGATTTTAAGACTGGATCAGTAAGGATGCCATATTAAGATTGCTAAAGGGTGGAGGGCCATTGAATAAAGGACCTTGTTTGGGATAACCCGAGACCCGGCCTGGTTAAGAATGAGCAGATGTTCCTAGGAGGTATATGATTGAAACAGATACGGGAAGAAGATACCTTGGAGGGTACCTGTACTGTAGCGCGACATGAATCTCTAAAACATTAATAAATATAAATGACATAATGAATTCCCTCTTCCTTTGTAAATTTCGGTCACGTCGGAGCAGAGCCGCAGTGAAACGAAATAATACGTCTGTAGTACGCCCTCTCGCTCTCTTTCTGTCTCGCCCGCTAACTCTCTCCACTCTCCTGGGGAGCAGAAAACTAACCCGAGTCATTGCCACTCCCTTCTGTGATCCTGAAGTGTGATTCAGCAAGGACAACGTACACGCACGGCCAGAGGAGGTGAGACCCACAGGTCTGCTTTACATTTGACACCAGGGAACTGGCTGATGTCTTTGTGTAGCCTTCAGCATAGCTGCCTGCAAGAGAGACGTCTTTTTATTCCGATGCGTCAAACAGCAGACGCTGCACGATGGTACAGGTTGTCTACATCACACAATATGCTAAAAATGGGTAAGCAAAGTAAGAAGCAGGCTTAGGTTTATTTAGCATTGCCAAATTAAGAACAAGAAAAGAATCGCCCTAGAGGATTGCCATTTTCATAGCTTACAGTGTTTCACCTTTAATCTCTTTGTCTGTGTGCTGATCCCTAAGGGGGCTGCAGTTTGGAGTGGGGGATAAAATGAGTTTTATGTGCTGCATTGCTCAGAAAGCTTATCTGTACCATCCTTTGAAGTGCCATTGGCTTTAAACTGACCCTGTATTTTACTTGATCATTTCTGAATTCTAACCAAAACCATATTATTGTCAAATATTAGCATACACACGTTCCCCAAGATATCATGTGTTTCCAGAAACCAAATTCATGCATTTTCATGCCTTGCCAACCAGATGGTGACGCATGATGATTCAAACACTGAATGAAAACAAATGATTGGTCACAATCTTGAATGCAATTAAAACTGAATGCTTGGGCTATGGATCCTAGCATGCAGTAAATTTGATTGAAACAAACAAAAACTACATCTGATTCGGACTCCTTTGGGTGTATATATATATATGATTATCCATGGCGCTTTCAATCAGTTCACATCTGGGACAGGGTTGCAGGGAGGCCTGTAGCAGTAAGGGCACCAGGAAGGGTGGCGCCCTGGATGAAATGCACCGGGAAGGGGGTAGCCTGGATGGGACGCACTGGGCAGGGTGCAGCCAGGATGGGAAGCACTAGGAAGGGTGCAGCCTGGATGATATGAACCGGGAAGGGTGCAGCCTGGATGATATGAACCGGGAAGTGGGTAGCCTGGATGATATGCACCAGGCAGGGGGTAGCCTGGATGGGAAGCACCGGGAAAGGTGCGGCCTGGATGATATGCACCGGGAAGGGTGCAGCCTGGATGACATGCACTGAGAAGGGTGCAGCCTGGATGGGAAACACCGGGAAGGGTGCAGCCTGGATGATATGCACCGGGAAGGGGGTAGTCTGCATGAGATGCCAGTCCATTTCAAGGCAGCCCCACACAATAACACACACTTCAGGTAATTCACAAATCTTTATACACAATCCTAGACGTGTGAGCCACCCCCGTCTCCATGATGAATATGAATATAATGTACAAACACCTTATGCTAACAGACTAATGTCATCTCTAAACATTACTGTGTGACATTAAAAAGTTGCATCTAGAAAAAGGTGTCCACCTTTAAAATAACCTTGTAAAGTTCTCTTCTGCTGTTTCCTGACCAGCAGCTACTCTGCTTACTTGGGAGGGGGAGTTTTCCCACTAGGAGTTTCGTTTTGCATGCAGAGCAAAGGCACCACAGTGGCATTCGGGTTTCTGCTACATCTTTTCGTTTCTTCAGGCTGAAGAAGGCACCCACCTCTGTAGTCTCGCTTAACTGTTTCGTAATTTTCTACTATCTGTTTTCCTCGAGTGCCACATTTACATCTCGCTTCTCACCACGCAGCAGCAGTGCAGCTAACGAGCACAAGTGAACCCTGTAGAGATCCCTCACTGGATATGTGGTCAAAACACAAAGCGGTGAGACCATGCTATCTGCTGAAGTCACATTTTAAAATAGGCAGAGTCTATACAGTGTTAATATATCACCATTTTCAAGCAATAAATTAATATCAGCTGACAGTAATTGGAATTCTGAATAGATGATGCCCCTTTTTATGACTTGGTTTTATGACTGAGGGCTGAGGGAAAGTGTTGAATTACTAGCAGCGATATACAGTGTGTCTTAGTTTGCCGGCCTGCCTGGCCGCCTGAAAGGGAAAGGTCTGTGTGAACCATTAAGCACAGCACTGCATGACTGTCCAAAACAAGCAACTAATAAATAGAGGAATGCAGCAGCCCTACGCTTGGCAGGCAGATCCATGCAGTGTCCCGCCATATGCAGTGTCCTTCTACTGCATAAAGTAAACAAGCCTGGGCATCGGCTTGCAGATAGGCAGATGCTACGTATGGAGACTCGGGCCAAGCGACCACGAGCTGGCGACGGCAAGTGATGACTCAGCGAAAAGCCATGTGCGAAAGCCAGGGGAAGAGGAGCGGGGCCAGGGGTGGCACTGGGAAGTCGGGATGGGAGTGGGATTCAACTACGAGCCAGGATGGGCGTGCTGGAAATTTTCTTCACCTGGCACCCAGCAGGTATTGCCAACAGCCAAGCCGGGATTAAACGCCCCAGAGCGTCTGCTGAGGAACGAAAACAGCTCCGCGTTCTTAAACAAATCGCTAAAACGTTAGCGGTGTGCTCATGGCCGTGACAAGGGCAGGCGGGAAGAGAAGGAGCGGGATTGCGGCAAAAGGCCTGGTAGCTTTGGCCGGCACACCTGATGCGATGCTGCTCGTGTCAGACAATGCACTCAGCTCCTCATACATACAGACCCAGACTGCGAGGCCCACAGGAGGGATGCTGATGTGGGCATGTTTCTCAGACAGGGATCTAGAGGAACGATGCAGCCTTTGCAGACGTTACACTCAGCAGGCAGGTGCTTGGAAGAGGCACAAACACAACACAGGGATGGCATCTCCCCTGGGCATTCTCCAGGCAGAAGGACACACACACACACACAGACAGTCACACGCACACGCATGCCCTCAGCATATCCTGCAAAGAATCAGCACGGACGGATACGATGCTGTCCAAGCTGGGCAGTGGAAATGAAATTCAATGTACCTCACTGAGGAAGGCAAGCATAGCAAGGAAAAGAGATAAACATAACAGAGGCATCAATGGGTGTCAACAGACCTTCAGGCTCTGTACTTTCTTTCTGGGTGACTTGCTTCAGTGGACAGCAGAAGATTTCATGGCACTTAGTGCGAAAGGGAGACTCTTTTTTCCTTATATCTGCAGAATGGATGGAATCCTGCCGCAACATAATGTACTCCTGGGTACCAGGGGCAGCGTCATCCTGGACTGTGGTCACACCATAAGAAAAGGAACCCAGGTTAGATAGTCCACTGCAATAATAATAATAATAATAATAATAATAATAATAATAATAATAATAATATAAGAAACAATTGCAAAGGAGAAACAAGCATCAATAACAATGACAGTAACAGACATAACAAGGAAGTTAACTGCTTAAGAGAAACAGTACACCTAAATAATATAGTAAATAAAACCTAATAATGGAATAAACAGATAAATGAATTATGTTGGAACATGGGGGAAGGTTTATGCAGGAGAAAAGTGGGGCGAGGAGGTGATGTTCAGGACAGGACTTTATGACAGAAGCAGCCATTGTAGGTGGGGATTCTATCACCTTTCTGAGGTAAAAACACAAATATATTATACATAATGTGTGTGTGTGTGTGCGTGTGTGTGTGTGTGTGTGTGTGGATTAGATTTATATTACATTGTGGTGATCAAATGTCCCCCATAATGTAATAAAAACCAGTGATTTTGACGTTGTGGGGACCATTTTTCAGGTCCCCACAAAGGTTTGTGAATGCAATCAAAAAGGTAAAAATAACTACTAAGGTTGTCATGTTGGGAGAAGAGTTTCCCCATAGAAATGAATGGAGAGTCCCCACAAAGATATAATTACAAACCTGTGTGTGTGTGTGTGTGTGTGTGTGTGTGTGTAAATATACACTAATGTGAAATACAATTACACAGGTATGTTGCCCTTTCTGGATTGTTTTGACTGCATCGATTTTATTCATATTTGTAGAGTTCATGTTAATTGAAATATGTGCAAGCCTGAATGACTTTGGTGCATAATGAATTAAGCATGCTAGTTAATGAGTTTTGTAATGTGCTTGTTAGAAGGGGGTGTGCCTGGGGCTCCAGGTGGCAAAAGTTACATTGTCAACTTTATTTCTAATGGACATGGACATTTCTCAACTCTCATTCGTCATGTACACACAGAGCAGTAATTGCAATGAAATGCTTACTTGAAAGTTCACTCTCTGGACAATGCGAATGCATTATAAAGGAAAAAGGTACGTTAGGCATCATAATATAAATACAATACAAATAACAGGCAAAATAGACTGTATTGACATTTATTTATAATTGTTGCAGTACAATTTTGTGCAAAGATAATTAAGGTGTACACAAAGGAGTGATCAGGATATATTATGCATTATTTTTTACTCTAATTTCTCTTAGATAATACTGATGTGTGGATCAGGTAGACTGAGCCCTGACGTTAAACAGCTTTCCTTGGTAGTACTTTGCTTCACCTTGATCCTGCCTCTTGGGTTAACTGTAAAGATAGACCTTGGGTGTTTCTCAATACCAAGAACACAAAGATCCTTCTTGGGGTCTTGGCAAGAGCGGTCTAGGTAACTTGCCTCCAAATAATGAACATGGGCCGCAATGAATCATGGGATTGGTCTCATTTGGCGAGGATGCAAGCGATGTATGCTTGATATTTGGGATTGTGCAACAACGACATCCGGGTGTACTTTTGTTCTTAGTATTAGAACTGTACTTAGGCAATGGAAGATGACGTCAAACAGGCACACGAGAATGCCCAAGGACGCGTATGATAAACATCCATTCACTCATTCATTGAAGATGACGTCAAACAGGCACACGAGAATGCCCAAGGACGCGTATGATAAACATCCATTCACTCATTCATTGAAGA
>JAODKC010000051.1:7650367-7666851 GCA_026777985.1 Mormyrops attenuatus | reverse complement strand
TGACGTCAAACAGGCACACAAGAACGCCCAAGGACGCGTATGATAAACATCCATTCACTCATTCCTAGCTGGTGCAATTTTTATGTTTCCCAAACAAAACCACATCACATTTTGAGTTTTTTTTCTTTCAATTTTCATGTTCTTTTCCATTTCTATGAAGAAGAATTTAATCCAATCAGTTGAGTACTATTTTACTCCCCATGAGCAAATACCCTTTTTGTCTATATCGTCTAGCTCTCCAGGAGACATACATGGGAAGGTCAGCCAGTGTGCAGTGCCCCTGGAGCTGGGGGGTTAAGGGCCATGCTCAGGGGCCCATAGGTGTGTCACTATTCCACGAAGGCTAGAGTTTAAACCAGTGACCTTCCGTTCACAGACACAGGTTTCAGCCCACAGAGCCACTCACGTACTTCATGTCACACTCTTTTGGTCGCTACTTCACCTAAGGTGTTTTGTTTATTTTTATTTAAGATCTGATATTTATGCCAAGGTCATGTTAGGCTAATAAACAATACCGGATATGCTTTTCATTCATTCCCTTTTATTAACTCTTCAAGCTTTAATATCAACCCTCAAATTCAGCTCCAACAAAATTACTTAGGTCAAACATCCGCCCATCCTACCTTCATCCTGGCCAGGGCCACCTGCAGCCTGTTCCAGGAAGTACTGGGCACAAGGCAGGGGGGCAGCCTGAACAGGATGCCAGTCCATCACAGGGGACAGGACAGGGGGCAGCCTGAACAGGATGCCAGTCCATCACAGGGGACAGGGCAGGGGGGCAGCCTGAACAGGATACCAGTCCATCACAGGGGACAGGGCAGGGGGACACCCTGAACAGGATGCCAGTCCATCACAGGGTACAGGGCAGGGGGGCAGCCTGAACAGGATGCCAGCCCATCACAGGGTACCGGGCAGGGGGGCAGCCTGAACAGGATTCCAGTCCATCACAGGGGACGGGGCAGGGGGACAGCTTGGACAGGATGCCAGTGCATCACAGGGGACAGGGCAGGGGAGCAGCCTGAACAGGATGCCAGTCCATCACAGGGAACTGGGCAGGGGGGTAGCCTGAACAGGATGCCAGTGCATCACAGGGGATAGGGCAGGGGGATAGCCTGGATGGGACGCCAGTGCATCACAGGGCAGGGGGACCACCCTGGATGGGACGCCAGTGCATCACAGGGCACGAGGACACCCTAGATGGGACGCCAGTGCATCACAGGGCAAATACAGTGTAATCTCAACATAGACAGAGTGGAGGGGAGATTCAGACCCCCCACCCAGAGGTGTGCAGCCATAGCGAAATGCCGAGCAAACTTGGCACTTTATGAATATCGAAAAAAAAGAAAACTGAATCATTTAAACAGCATTGTCTGACAAATCAGAAGGCCATACTGGTGCTAACTGACCCCCCTGTGGGAAAAGGACAGGCTCCAGCCCCTACAGCACTGCCGAGGGGAGACTTTCAGAGCAGGACTGTGAGAGATTAAACCAGACATGCTGCTGAGCTGGCCATTCTGCTGCTGGTATTCACTCCCAGGTAAAGATAGGGGTGCCAATTTACCGCCTTGTCCATTTCCCATTGATGTGGCCACTTTCTATAGCCTTCGGATATTTCCACCAAATCTGCCTTCCTTAAAATGGCAGAGTGCAAAGACAGAAAGATAAAAGATAAAATATTAATGGGTCTTAGAATAGCGCAGCTCACCCTGCAGCACCCCTCCTGAAATCTGACCCAGAATAATGCCCCCCACGTTTCATTTTGACAGGGTAACCATTCACTGATTCTGATTTTCATACAAAAATAATTTCCATTAAATTTTAATGCGTTTTGTGCACATAAGCTGTCAGCGTATCACACTTTTCAGACACAGTAAGTAAGTGTATTGGTTTTTTGATGTGTAACAAAACCCCAAGTATATCAGCTACATCAACAAAACCAGCATAATGCCACGGCCGCAGTGCTTTCAGGACTTCTGCACTGATGTTTTTGGGGCTACGCTGCAGGTTTCTGGGAAGGACCGATGTTCAACTCTGATTCCGTTAGCAATTGTTGCCATGCGGAACCCAAAGCGCCCACTTTCGTAAATGTTTTCATTGTGTAAATTGCACCCTGAGTCACTAATGGTAGCCTTTGAGGCACCAGAATAGCGAGTGAAATTTCTGTGTAGATTTACCTCAGTCCCCCACCCCGGCCCTTCACTCGCCCCCCGATTTGAACTGTACTGCTGTGTCGTGCTCTGGCCTTCACTGAAAAGACCTTGATGGAATGGGGGGTCTGTCCCTAGCCTCTATCTCCCGACTGGGCATGAGTGATCAGACTCGGCCTCAGAGCTAAAGACTGAGATATCGCTGGGGTGGACGTCCATGGCCTCGATGCTGAAAAGTTATCACCCGTCATTCATACTAAGAGAGCAGCAAATTAAGGCGTGATAGTGCCTCTGATCTTGCCTCAGGTGTCTCTGCTAATCTGGTCATTGAGGCTATCAGGAGGGTCTTAGAGTAAGACCAGAGCTAAGGCAATTGAATTCTTTTATTCTTTAATCATGACATGCAGGATTGCATATCCTTATTAATCCACCAGTGCTCCTCATGGATTTAAGAAAAAGAGCTGAACTGCACAACCCACACGACTTACTTAGAATTAACATGGTGGCAGGACTTTACAGAGACATCTGAGCACACAGTGAAGGAGAAACTGTGAATGATCAACACTGAGTGCTGTGAAGGCCCCATTTGTAATGTAAGGAGACAGACTTAGGCATGGCGTCTCATCTGCCTGACATCCATTTTGGTGATGCAACAGGCTGTTCAAAGTTGCTAATACGTTATGAGCTCTGTTTGACAGTTTCAAATTGCTATGTCAAACAGAGCTCATAACGTATTAGCACATACCTTCCACATAGACATTATCTTTTTATTAAGTGTCATAATTTTTAACAGCATTTCGTTATAAATTGCAATTGTAGTCATTAGCTAGGGATACTAAACAGAAATGTTTGGTGTTTCACGTTATTGCAAAGGTGTTACTGATTAAAAAGCACCAAGTGCAACTGCGTGTAACTCAGAACAGCTCTATTAATTTGGGTTTCAATTTACTACTACTTGAAAGTAATGTTATATTTAAACATACTAGATTCTAATGTGATCTATATATTTCTAAACAAATGAAGTAATGATTTTTGTTATAAAAATGTTAATTTTACAATACTTTTTCCTGAATTAAGCAGGCACCCCAAGACTTTCTGCGAGCACTGAACCTTTTTAAAATGAACAAAGCTTAAGTCGTCTATCCAGCCATCTTCTAGGCTCGTGTCCTGGTCAGGACCTGGTGTCTTTCCCAGAGAGATTAGAGGACCGAGCTGGAGAATATCCTGGGCAGGATGAAAGTCCGTCATAGGACACAAACGCTCACACAGACAGCCATACAAGCAATGGAGAGACCCTAAATGCATGGTTTAGGACCCCCAACCCCAGAGTCGTGCGGTCAAGAAAGGGATAAGGCATGCCAATGCATTTATTTTAAATATACAGTACTTTATAATTTCAGAATCATTGTAGAACCAATTCACTGCTCCTGGATAATGCAGTGTATTCATATTGGACCTGACAGAGCCCACAACAGTACGATGAGGCTGCGAATGTATCTGCGCATGCAAAACAAACAGTGACTACGCCATCTGTTCCCAGGATGACCTGAAAAACTGCACTGATCACAAAAAGCAATCCGAAATGAACCTTTAATACAGTAAGACAGGCGAGGTGCATCATCTGGGATTCAACAAAAGAGCCGTGTTAATTCAACTAGGCCCAAATCCTATAGGCTACTTTGAAAATTTGTGCGAGAACCTTTCCTTTAAATACGTGAAAATAGAGGAAAGATGTTCAGACGGCAAAGGCTCCAAAATCCAAAGAAATTATCTTTTAATTTCCCGGTCACATGCGGTGATATTAATAATACCGCATGTCATAACATAATCCATAATGGAGAAGCTCCATAAATCTTTTATATTATGTGATATAAAATTTCTCCAAACTGTAATTAGTCTGTGCAAATTCAGGAGCTCATACAGAATAAAGGAAATGCCTTCATTCAGTGTGAAAAATCAGGTTTTCAGAACAACACAGAGGATTATTTAACTCATCTCCAGTGTTACCAAACACTCATCAGGTTGCCGTCTGCCTCTGACTCTCTATAGTAAGCAACACTCTATTCCAGTGGGATCATTAAACACACAAACATATAGAGAGTTCCAGGAAGTTCCTGCAGAGAAACTGTATACATTAGTAGAACAGGGGCATCAGCCAAATGCAAGAAATTGCAGAGGCTGAGCAAACTGAGACAGCTGTCTGCTATTAAACTGTACACTGCACTGTGTCTTATTAAGCAGAAATGCCCAGTTTCATACCAACATTCATAGTTACTGCTTATGGTCTAGAATGCGCAGCAGGGAAACAACCCCACCCCTAGCACCCCCCACTGGAACACTGACATTCCCATCTTTGGACAAGGCCATCACTGCGCATGAGGAAATCAGGAGTACCACATTTCAGGAGCTGCACAGCATACTGATTCAGACTTCGCCTCCATCCTTTCCTGTATTCACCCGGCAGCCCTCCATAATGACTGCACTGCTGTAATTGCAACGCCCTTGGTCCATTCTCAAGCCAGGCCCTCAAAGACTGACTGAAACAAATCCTACACAAGCATAGTCTGAGTGCCATATGTCCATATTGTTCAAAACAATGAAGTGTGTCAAAGTCATTTGTCTGTCTCATTTGCCACCGTACCCCTCTAGAAAGAAAACTGATCAGACTCCAGGGATGCAGGCTGGAGCAGAAACAAAAGCCCCGAGAATAATAAAAACAAAAAAGAAAAAAAAACACGCTCACTGGCTGTATTCCCAGTGCTGAACTCAATCATCCCTCTACAGTATTGACTGATAACATCCAAATTAATTAAGATGTGCTTTATTACGCCTCTACAAGGACCATATGAGCAGGGCTGGCAGGGGAAATGCAGGTAGATATGACTGAGACAGATGCTAAGATGATAAACATCTGTGACTTTAGAAAGGGAAACAAACTAATCAGCATGTGGAGTGACATTACAGTGACGGCAGACGCTGATGATAAAGACGTCATGAGCAGTATCATTATGGTGGTGCTTTTCCTGCCTCAGTCTATTTGTAGCATCTGGTTAAATAATTCCATAATCTGATCTTAAGTATGGGATGACGCCTTAAAAAGTTTATTTTTAAAATGTACAGATTAATAAATGGCTTCCGATGTTAAAATAAAATGACTGACAGTGACAGTGGCTATGCATTTACACACACACACACACACACGCACACACACACACATACATATATATATGGCTCTGTATATATAGGTTCCAGGCTCTGTGAGACACTGGATGTATGCATGATTCTGCATTTTTGATTGTATTCATATGCGCTACACTCCATGGGGAGGGCCAGAGTGGGTCAAACCCAGCCAAGAGGGTGAGAGAGACAGAGAAAGAAAATTTGTGATATCAGAAGGATATATATTGTTATTTTGATATTTTTTATATGTGTATGTATGTATACAGAGCATACACACACATTATATGAACAAAAGTAGAGTGCCACATCTCTAAATCATTAAATTCAGATGTTTCATTCAGATCCATTGCTACAGGTGTACAAAATCAAGCACCAAGCCATGTAGCCACGCTTACAAACATTTGTGAAAGAATGGGTCATTCTGAAGAGCTCAGTTAATCCAAGTGTGGTAGAGTCATAGGATACCACCTTTGCAATATGTCAGTTTGTGAAATTTCTTCCCTGCTACATATTCCAGGGTCAACTGTAAGTGGTATTACTGCAAAGTGGAAGCATTTATGAACGACAGGAGCTCAGCCAGACCATGCAAAGTAACAGAGCGGGGGGTCGCCGAGTGCCGAGGCGCATAGTGTGTAAAAGTTGCCAACGTTGACTCAATAACTGCAGAGTTCCAAACTTCCTCTGGCATTACCCCCAGCATAAAAAATGTGCACTGGGAGCTTCATGGAATGGGCTTCCTTGGCCGAGCAGCTGCATGCAAGTCTCACATCATCAAGTGCAATGGCAAGCGTCGAATGGAGTGCTGTAAAGTATGTTGCCACTGGACACTGGAACAGTGGAAATATGTTCTTTGGAGTGATGAATCACGCTTCTCTGTCTGGCAGTGTGATGGATGAGTCTGGGTTTAGCGGATGCCAGAACACTACCTGCCCGACTGCATTGTGCCAACTGTGAAGTCTGGTGGAGGAGGGATAATGGTATGGGGTTGTTTTTTAGGGGTTGGGCTATAGGCCCCTTAGTTCCAGTGAAGGGAACTCTTAATACTTCTGCAAACCAAGACATTTTGGACAATTCTATGCTTCAAACTTTGTGGGAAAAGTTTGAGGAAGGCCATTTTTCTATTCCAGCATGACTGTGCCCCAGTGCACAGAGCAAGGTCCATAAAGACATGGTTGGGTGAGTTTGGTGTGGAAGAACTTGACCGGCCCACATGGAGCCCTGACCTCAACCCCATCAAACACCTATGGGATGAACTAGAACAGAGATTGCAAGCCAACCCTTCACGTCCAACATCCGTGCCTGACCTCACAAATGTTCTTCTGGATTAAAGGACAAAAATGATGTTTTATTTCAAGCAGTTACTATATTCGTTACAATATCTGTTAATTCTGTAAACCTTTTTGAACTTCTGATGGAATTACTGAGAAACTACCAAAGGAACAAGTCATAAATAACATAAGTGAAATACTGATCTCATGTTTGTTCATCATTAATGCATCGTGACGGATCTTTTATCTCAAGTAGCGACTATATTTTGTTCATGATTTGCTCGTGATTTGTACTTCAATAGTGACTGACTTATTACTGCCCCGTCAAGTAAAGTGTTACCATGGAAAGGCTTCCCAGAAGAGTGGGGGCCTATATATGGGATGAGACATTGTAGATGAACTGGTTGCAGTCAGGCATACAGCATATATCACAGTCAGACCATCTCCTTTGCTCACTTTACAGTTGATGACTGAGGAAGTATCTGTGCTACGGACACAGGGCCTGGTGCAGGCAGGGAAATGAAGGTGACGATCCACTTGTGGCTCCAAGAGATAACAGGGGCTTATTGGGGAAACTGAACACACAGGGGTAAACTACAAAACAAAAGAACCACAAGGGGTCAAAACGAAAAACATGAAAAACAAGGATTAACAAACTAAAGAAACCATACTTAACACGACTAGGAAGCAGGACTAGGGACACCAAGCAGACTGACATATACGCAGTGGCATGAGCACAATCACAGGAATTAAGACACAAAATAAACAATGAGGAACAGAAAACTAGCAAACACAAATAACTGGGGAGGCTGGTCACTGGCCTGCTTCAAACCCATGACCTTAAAGAATCAATCGCACAGGCAGACACTCAACCCAGGGAGCTAAGCAGCAGTGCAGGGAACAGAGGAAACACACAAGGATGATCAGACAAGGAATGAGAAGAGAGGATGACCAGCGACTCCTGCTGGCCAAACGTGGAAAAGGGCAGTATCAGACGGGTGCTGATCCTGACAATCTGTGACTAAATGTGAAAAAATACTTTGTATTAAAAAGTAGTGGTATTCAGATTCACTTTGAACAAGAGAAAGAGCTCGTTGACTTTCTCATTCATTTTTCTGAAACTTAAAAATAGTACTTTTGCTTTAAATTCATGATGTAGTGTGGAAATAATCACTCTGACAGTTTTTTATGACTAAATATTCTTTAGGTGTATTTTTCAGTGACTAACCCTCCAACAACTCTGTCAGAGATTGTCTTGTAATCATTAATACACCAGTTTTGCATTTCCATTCTTTCATCGGCATCAGGAGCGGAAGGAAGGCATTTTGGAACATTCTTGTTTATAAACAATGTCTATACTGTGGTTTCTATAGTTCTGCAAGACAAATGGACCACAGAATATTGCAGTTGTAGTTCACTGATTTAAATCTGTGCTTCTGGTCTGAAATATTTAGTATCTTAACTTTGTTCCTATACCCACAAAAAAGGTCAGCTGTTTTTTGTACTTTTGTTATTACTTGTATTATTATTATTATTATTATTATTATTATTATTATTCTGCTTTGCACCAATAGCCTCCAGGATACACTCTGGACCCACCATGACCCTGAACAGGATAAGCGGTTTCAGAAAATGGATGGATTCATATTATTATTATTACTATTGTTATTATTATTATTATTATACATGGGCATACTTACAGAACACCAAAGTAAACTCTCTGCAGCCATCCTAAAGTAGCAGAAACAACTGCTGCGGCCCCAGTCTGGTGTCTTAACACAGAAATAAAACTTTGCCATTCCTGGCTTCCCAGAGTCAGGCCTCTCTGTCACAGAGATGAGCATGAGCTTCATTTCCAGGCACCCTGGCTTGCTGAGGCCCTTTCTCACATACGCTGTTCCTCCATAGCGCTCCAGCTAAACAGCCGTCACACGCTTGGATTATGGCTCTCCCCGTGCTAACATACCTCATGCTAAAAAAAAATGTTTATCTGCCTTATTTTGGTTCCCATTGCAAAATTGTGAAGAGCCACCTGTTGCTGAGGCTCACTCTTCAGTACTTTGGCAGAAACATAAAAATAGACTTGAAAAGCTTCATGATGATGATAAACAGCGATTATTCTGGGTTCATCCACACAAACCTCCTTCAGCAAGCCCATCGCCTCTGAGATCTCCTGATCTCCTGACCCCTCTATTGGTCGACGGCCAATCTCCGGCAGTGTCGTGCCATTACAGTTCAACATGCAGCAGCCTCCACATCACTGTAGTCAATTTTGGCATGTCTTGGTTTTCTTTCTCCATGTCTTGAATACTGTCAGATTCCCTTTCCCACCTCTTATGATTATTGTCAGCGTCTCAGCATAACTCTCAGCGTTACTCTCAGCGTTACTCTAACATACTGCATTAGAGATCCATTGAGTACGACTCTATAGACTCAGCAGATCATGTTGTGACCTCACTATCAAGAGTTTCAACAGTTACCTCTCTTGAAAAAAATGACAGGTTATCGTCAACGGATAGAATATTCCAAGTTTTCTGTTTTAGGCTTGTAAACACAGAGTAACCACAGTACAGACATTCCTAGGCATATGGACTTCAGGGAGGCGAATGAGGGACGTCCAGTGGGGGGGCGGGTGCTGGCTAGGCTTCAGTGGTATTATGGTAATACCCTAAATCGCATTATTTTCCTTCAACCCCCCCCCACCCCCCTCCCCCTGCCAAATTATATCAGGAAATGTCAGAGTACCATTGCTTTTTAAAATACCATCAAAATGCTGTATACTGTGCCAAATGTTGGGATGGTACGACAGCATTAAAAATTAGACGTCGGCCAAGCCTGGCGCAGGCATGGGTTGCGGAGGTGAAACTTCTTGTCACCTAATTTTCCTGCCGCTGAAAAGCGGAACGACAGATTTCCGGGACATTGTGCATCATTGCGTCTGGGAGCTGCTGCCAGTTGGTGGGAGACGCCCGGAAGTTCCGGGAGAGGGGAGACGTCTGCATAGTACAACATCTAAAGCCCGTGAAACAGGTGCTGCTCTGGTCTAGCTCATATTAATCATGATACTTAATGTCAGAGGGGCTGAGAGAGAAGCGCCTTTCAGCGTCGTGCTCAGCACCGACGCGCGCGGCTTTTGCAGTCAGGTGATGTAGGATTCAGCAAGAAAGGGAGGAAACATTGCTTGGGCAAATTCACTGACCTTGTCAGTGACTTATAACAGTCCTTCTCAAATCCAATTATAGCCTAATTACAATTTCAGATTAAATTAACCCGTAATAATTAATATACTACAACAATGTTTTACGGGGAAAAAAGAGACAATGAGGAGTAACAGTCTTAAGAAGATAAAGTCGTTTTCGATAAAATAATCTGCACCACGCCTTGTCCTACGAGCTGAGGGTGGGCGCTCTGGTGGAGGTTTAACCCAAATACCGAAGCAGTACACATTCCCTGTATGGATGACAGTCCATCAGAGAAGGAAAACATGCATCCTCCTGAGACTCTGAAGAAACAGCACTAATATGGCCTAATATGCAGTCGGCAGTCACATTTAGATCCACACTGGGATCTCGCGTCACTTTAAAGCCATTATGGTCTCACGTTTGCCCAACATCATGGTTCGACACTAACAAGGAGCACGGAGTCAGTAGCTAAAAGTGACACGGTTAAGTGGATGATGTGCAGCTGGGCCACAGGGCAGTCATGTTTGTCTTAGCACAGGACGTCCTGTCGCTGCTATGGGGTCTCCAGGGTGGGGCAGCAGGGCCACGCAAACAGATTGAGCACCTGGCACAGCGTGTCAGTGGATCCCTCACGCTCTGGACACATTCCTCATACTCCACTCCCAGCTGCACCCATCTGTCAGCATTCATTTGATCAGTCATCACTTGCTTAGGTTGGAACTGAAAAAGGCGAGTGTGGGCAGCACTAGCTGTGTCCCTCCCGATAACCTGAGCCCCCCTCCAACATCCCTCTTGGCCCACTAACTGCTTTTGAAAAAAGAGGCACCATGGAGACGGGGAGTATTGTGGAAATAATCACTTTGTCAGCTTAGTCTTAACCGAATCTCGGTGGGGGCAGCTGGGGGATTATGGTGACCATCCAGGTTTGCTACGTCAAATGGATGCTGTTAGCTTGAGGTCACACACACACACACACACACATATCCAGCACTGCACTCTGTATTCTACATGGACTGGCCATAAACAGTGCCTTGCTGTGCGCCCCCTGGTGACCAGGAGGACCCGGCTATAAGCTGTGAGTGCGGCTCATTCCCTGACGCACACTGCCAGGCTCTAATGGGCCGAAAGTAAAGCGTACAGAGCACCACCTGAATAGAAGCCCGTCTGTCATCACAGGATATTCCCCTCACCTTCCTTCCTGTATTCACCCCCCCCCAGAGCATTACAGTAATACACATTCCAAGGTTTAATCATGGGGACTGTGCTCAGAGAGGTTGCGGCTAAGGCTGACCGTGTCCAGTTCTGCCTCTTGCAACTAAAAAAATTAAAATAAAAAACGAAAGCAAATTTGGGCATAAAACAAGTCACTAATATGCACGGATGCAAAAGCCATGCTCCCCCTCCCCTCACCAGCCCCCTCCTGCATCACCCCCCTTTCATCTCTCCCTTTCCCTATCTGCCTCTCATTTCTGTGTTTCCATGGGTAACACGCACGCACACACACATGCACACACGTCCGCATGCCCTCGCGCACCAGGCCTAATGTGCTTACATAACCGCGGCCTGCCTGGGCCATCTGCCTGCTGACTGCAGGGCATTCCGAGGACCAAGCATGACAAAAGCCCTGCGCTTCTCCCCAGGCAGTCTGCCGGTACCGGCCCTGAACTTCTACAGCTGCTTTTATGAGCTGGATTTCTGAGACTGGCTTCAGCACAAAGCCGGGCGAGATTTTAGGGAGGCGTGAGAGAGAGAGAGGCGGTATCGCTTATCACCTATTCAGAGCAGCTCCTCTGATACAGCAACAGCAAAGGCTGACCGGTTGAGATGCTCAGGACAAGTACTCTTAGGTGTTCCCAGACAAAACTGGCACCAAAACACGAAGTAAATCTGTCGTCTTTGGGTAGCACTCGAAAGCACCGTTTCCCAATCCGGTCCTCCAGGACCCACAGCCGGTCCACATTTTTGCTCTCCAAGCTCCCTGGCAGACAGTCCACATTTTTGCTCCCTCCCAGCTCCTGATAGGAGCAAAAATGTGGACTGCCTGTGGGTCCCCAAGGACTGGATTGGGAAACAGTGGTCTACAGCATATGCTGAAGGTCCTACAACAAAAGCTGACCTCTGTGTTATTTAGTGCATATTCCGGATCTCTCACACCGAGCGGTCCCTATGATATAGTGCAGGATCACTTTGGTCTTGTCCCAAAGAAGCAATTATGGAAGATGGATGGATAGGTCACATACGTCAGAGGTGCCATGCATCGATTGATTTAATCGACACGACCTTGTGACCAGCTTTGTAATGCTGCTAATATGCGCTGCCATTATTTGTTCTGTGCCGTGGAAGGCGGAGCCACGGACGCGGATGGGGGTGAAGGATCGTCGCCACCGGAGCTGAACCTGCCAGGAAAGACGACTATCACGCTGCTCAATAGGTAACGAAAAGGAAGGAGGCTCAAGACTGGTAAACATGTCGACAAAAGCCAACAAAGAAGCAAGTTCGTTTACCTAGTTTTCAGAACAACCTCATTCTGTCACATAATTAATTAAATTAAAGGGCGAACGGGAATATTTTCAGGCCTCAACTGAAGCGTGTACGTTGGGTCTGATTGAGCAAACTGTGCTGCGGAGCCTGGGGCCAAACATTAGCAAACAAAGGCAATGTGAAAAAACTCGCATCGCAATGGTGTGTGAAAATGACTTTAGCAGTGTGTCCCAGATGAGGAGCAAACAGCGACTCTGAAAAAGTATCTGAAAGCCAACACATTAACTCTCCTTTTTAAAAGAACAAAAATAGTCATGGCTGTAAGCAATCGTAGGTGTCCCGCATAACATAATTCAAAATGGACACTAGAAGTTTAATAAACTCTGCAAGAATGCTCAATGATTCTGTCAAGCTTTTCTGTGTGATTTTTACTGATTTATGCTGGTTGTATAGGTTTAAATTCCTGGAAACATAAAAGATGGTATTTATCATACTGTAAATGAAATATTTCCTTTCAGAAAATCTTCTAAAAGTTTCCTGGCAATTTTTCCACCATCTACCTTCCAATCCCAGGGCAGGGGAACACCCTGGATCAGAGGTCAGTCCACCTCACACACATACATGGCTGGGCACATCACAGACACCAGTTCCCCCAACCGCACGCCATTAGACTGCAGGAGGTCACTTGCTCAACACGGAGAAAACACACAAACCCCTTACACTGAGTAAGGGGGGAATGTGCCAGTCACAGTGCCACCCACCCAGTCACAGCGTCACCCACTCAGTCACAGCACCACCCACCCAGTCACAGCACCACCCACCCAGTCACAGCACCACCCACTCAGCCACAGTGCCACCCACTCAGTCACAGCACCACCCATTCAGCCACAGTGCCACCCACTCAGTCACAGCGCCACCCACCCAGTCACAGCACCACCCACTCAGCCACAGTGCCACCCACTCAGTCACAGCGCCACCCACCCAGTCACAGTGCCACCCACCCAGTCACAGCGCCTCCCACTCAGTCACAGCACCACCCACCCAGTCACAGCGCCACCCACCCAGTCACAGCGCCAAACACCCAGTCACAGCACCACCCACTCAGCCACAGTGTTGCCCCTTTTTAAGCTGTGTTCCATTTGAACTCGTAATTTCTGAGTCCGGCGTCGAAACTTTCAACTGGAACGGCCCCCTGAAGTCGGAATTCCAAACTCCGAAAGTCCAAGGCACCTCTGCAACCCCGACCTCAGAATCCAAGATGGCTGTCCCTTTGATGAACTTAAAGATGTAGTTATATACTGTTTATTAGCACTTACGTCTTATTTGTGGCTCATTAAATCGGTCGTACGCGCAGTACTGTCCAACCACTGTACATGGACATATTGTCACAGTGTTTGTATGTGAAAATACCGCATAATGTGTTGTTATCAACCGGTAATGCTAACAGCAGCTAATAATGAACCAGGCTAGAACTGGCATTTCTAAACGGCTTTCTGACTTGCTGTACAGGAACGGCGTTAACTCGGGTGTGACATCATTCCCGGCTCTAACTTCCGACCTCCGTGGTTAAAGAAATGCAGCATTAATACAGTTGAGTCAATTTCAACTTGCTTCCCTGCCTTCGCGCTCTTCCCCTTATCACTTCTAGGGAAATTGTCAGGGGTTCTGGTGACTCACACCTTTTCTTTTTCACACGGTAAATCGCCCAACACCCGGCAGGGGGACCGCTGCCTGGGGGGGGGAGACACACTTCATACTGCTGGCAGCCAGAAGCCTGCAGCTCCATGACAGGCCTGTAGGGGGCAGGCAAGGCGGCCCAGCTAATCCATCCAACACTACCAACACCTCTTCAGCACTGGCGTCCCTTCATGTCTTGGAACTGCTGGAGCGGGAAGCAGCATCACCCAGAAGCCCCCAAAGGGGACATTTTAAACGTAGCGTGACCAGAAGGATGTGCCTTAAAATCTTTCCGAACAAAACAGACCTGCACATATGATATGTGCTTATGAAAATGCTGACCAACCCAAAAAGTCATAGAGCATGGGATGGCTTGTGGCTGTACAGATTAGGATTCGGTGCGCGTGATCGGAAGGTCGCTGGTTCAAATCCCGGGGTTGGTGATGTCATGACACTGTTGGGCCCTTAAGCAACGTCCTTAGACCCAGTTGCCCCAGGGACTTGCTGACCCTGCTCTCTGATCCACAGTTTTATGTCCCTTTAGACAAAATCATCGGCTAAATAAATGTAAATAAATAAAAAGTAAACAGCATACTGTATACATATGCTAGATGTAAAAGTATTGGTCTCCTGGAAAAACTGCCGCCCCTAGGCAGCCTAAGAGTGACCCTCTGCACATTAAGAGGGAACCTCCAAGGGTTTCTCTTGTAAGAACACAAGCTTGCTGTGGAGCCTTTTGAGAAACAAACAGCGTTTAGCCTGATCGCGGAGCGGGGGGGCAAAAGTCCAGGTCTGACGATAGCAGCACTGATCAAACTCCTCTTCCATGTCCATGAATTATTCACCATTATCATCAGCAAGATCTAACTGTATTTTTCATGAATTAAGTGCATGGGCTATTAGGGAACAAAAATATTACGTAAATATAAATAATAAATGTCAAAATGTAAGGGTATCAAACATATGGTACAAGCCAAGCAAAAATAAATCTTCAGAGAACTAGGCTCGTGAAATTATTTACACCATAATGGGATGTTATTTTTTTCTTCTGAAATGACTATTTTGGGAGCTAGCAGATGATTTGGCCATCTCTGCTCATGTCCTTAATCCATGCAAAATGAGTGCAGCTTGAGGGCTGCGACACAAAAGGGGGCTTAGGTCACCATCTGTTTTAATACGCACAAGAATGGGTCATTACCTATATCTCTCAGGACCAGATTCGCTGCTGAAAACTCAGAATCTAAAATTATCCTGCTACTTGCCGGTTCTTGAGAACATGATTTCGGGGCAAGCCAATATAGGAGAAAAGGACAGAAACACCATCAGCCGCCCTCTCTACAAAACACTTTTAAAACATATAAAATGAGTAAGAAATTCTATCGACAAATACCAGTGAAATAACATGGAGAAATATTGTTTTGCCTTGCTGGGCTACTTTGATTTGCTTAGTCTCTCCACAAAGCCCTAAATGAGAAGTCACACTCAGACCACGGGGTTGCCAGCTCTCATGCATGTGGTGTGATGCTCACGCTTTCAGACTCTCACGCTCACCCAAGAAATCTTATGGCAAATTTATATTATTCCATTATAAACCTAAAATTAGCTAAATATTAGCTAAATCAAAAGCCTTGGGGCAGTTTGCAAACCCTACAGACCATTTACAAGGTAATAAAACTGTTGCATACACATAAATGCAGGTGCATGTGTATGTAGACTTGTTTCAGGTTGAAAATGTCACTCCAGCCAGCTGACCAAATTTGGCAACCCCAAGACCAGCACTGCAGAAAGAGTGTGACGTGCCCTCCTACTTTGGGGTGTTTTCTAACTGTTGACCACGTTTGCAAATCGGTGCTACAGGCTAACAGTGCATGCAGTGCACACACCACTGCGTTTTATTTTGCAACACAGCCCAATATAGCCAGATTATGTTACAGTTTTTCTCAGTCACTTTGGAACATCTCTCGAAACATCCTCGAAACATTTGCAAAGCAGTAAGTGCATTTCTCGAAACAATTCGTACAAACAGCACCACATGATTGACTGATTACCTGCAAAGCCTGTAACTTTCTCAAATTCCTTAGTTTATCCCTCAAAAGTAAATATTTATGTCAATGAACTTGTCACCAGAATGACAAGTCCTTGTGTCATCATTCACAGACATGATGGTCAAAATGCTCAGCCATGTTGTCACAATAGAACAGTCACTCGGTAAGTATTTTCCAGTGTAAACTATGGCTAAGGTTTAATGGCAATGTTTTGAAAATTGACAAGGTTGTACTTTTGCAGTATGGTATATATCAATTTCAACAGTACACAGTTACATATACTGTAACACACAAATACACTCATGTGGAGTAGTTATAAGAATTTCATTACTGATCTGAGAAATGTACCAAAGTGACTGAGAAAAACTGTAAGAGCTGGCATGTGAGAGTAAGTCAGGGAGAAAGGTGTATGTGAGTACACGTGGCCTGTGAGAGTAAGTCAGGGAGAAAGGTGTATGTGAGTACACGTGGCCTGTGAGAGTAAGTCAGGGAGAAAGGTGTATG
>JAODKC010000051.1:7608688-7633407 GCA_026777985.1 Mormyrops attenuatus | reverse complement strand
CCCTCCCCTAGTTACACTGCATGTTACCACCTCCCTCTGAAACCCTCCCCTAGTTACACTGCATGTTACCACCTCCCGCCGTAACCCTCCCCTACTCACACTGCATATTAACACCTCCCCCCTGTGACCCTCCCCTACTCACACTGCATGTTAACACCTCCCCCATAACTGTCCCCTATTCACACTGCATGTTAACCCCTCCCCCTGTAACCCTCCCCTGTTCACACTGCATGTTATCACTTCCCCTCTGTCACCCTCCCCTATTCACACTGCATACTAACGCTGACTGTGGTACCCGCAAACATCTCCACTATATCTGTCCTCCTCATCTGACATGGAGCCACTTTTCTCCTCCCTTGATCTTCCTCTGTTTATGCTGCTCGTTTCCTGTATATCTGTTCCACATGTTTTATATGATTCATGCGGATAAACAGTACACACTGGTGCCCTTACAAGCACACCCACTTCTGGCTCATATACGATTCGTATGAACATCTCTCTTCCCAAGCCAACCATGCACATGGTTGCAGGATCCTCATTGCTTCAGAGTGTGTAAATTTAGCTTCGGGGAAATCATTGCTATATTTAGAACATTCCCCCACATTTTCCAAAATTTTCCCAGTGTAAAGGCGACAGGTCTTGTCACCAGAAATCTCTCTCTCTCCCTTTCTCTCTCTATATATATATGGGTGTGTGCGTATAAATATATGTATATATAAAATGCAGTCACCCTTTTCCAGTCCACACTGACTTTCTGACTGGATCGAGATGTGACTGTTAGTAGATAACCTTTATCTTATAAGGTTACAAATCACTTATGCAAATGTGCAAATGCAAACGAGAATTATGTTACGCAAAACTGACTTCCGTCAATGTTTACCATAAAAACACCTTTTTAAATCTAGCAGTTTAGTTTACATTTGAAGTAGTTCTTTCGATCAATATTCAGCAAAGCATTTTTGTTTTACTCAAGGGTTTCATAGTCTGCCTGTGGTGTGCTAATGTACGTAATCTTGGCATCGTTCTGGATGCAAGCCTCTCGATAAAATCTCATATGGATGCAGTATCAAAGGTATACTTCCTACAGTTGCAAAACATTGCCAAGCTATGACGTTTTCTCACTACTCAAGACACTGAGAAGTTATTGCATACAGTCAGTTAGACTGTTGTATCGCCGTTCTGTCATTGTCAAACACTGGACATTAAACGTCTCAAAGCGTGTTAGGAACGCAGCGTCTAGAATTCTTACTAGGAGAAGTACGTAGAAACACATAACCTCTGATCTTAGTTCCCCTCACTGACTTCCTGTTAGATTCCTATTAACACTGACTTCGAAGTTCTCTTACTTACATATAAGGCACTCAAAGGTCAAGCTAACAGAGAAGATTCATGGCGATAAGCCACTTCATGCACTCAGATCACAGAACGCAGGCTTCCTTGTCATTCCACACATAAATAAAGTAACAGTTGGTGCTAAGCCCTTTAGCTATAGGGTCCCTATATTATGGAACAGTCTGACATTTCATGCATGGGATGCTGAATAGGCCTCAGTTTCTAAATCCCGACTGAAAACCCATTACTTACATAGCATAGGGGCGGCGTGTGCGATCGCAAGGTCACCGGATCAACTTCCAAGGGTGACTGAGTGATTTCACTGTTTGGCAAGACCCTCAACCCCGCCCAAGTGCTCCCGGGACTGTCTGACTCTGCTTTCTCAAAAAAATGTGTGGCTTTGGATAAAAACATCTGCAAAATAAATTAAATGTAAATACTACACAGTAACTATGGCTGCAGGCACATCAAAATGTTTATGCTTGTTCTGACCAGCCATGTCTATTCTTTTCCTCCCTACAGTGGGCACTGGCTGAACTAGAGTGAGATGCAGTTCAGTCCCATGGAAGTATGACACCATCTTACAATCTGTGACATCGTGGATTCTGCTTTCTGGTCTGTGACATCATCAGTGTGGCCGAAAGTCTACTGGCTTACACAGACCTGCATGGAAAATTGGTTCACTGATTTATAAAAGCACAACATTTTTGTTTATATTATATACTGTTAGCATGCCTGGCATTGTTTGGCAGCCAGTCACCCTTAGACCTCTATAATCTTTTTTCTATTTTCTAACCTATAAATCTGTTCCAAAACTAATACTAAATTCATTTATTGTTTGACTAGTTTAATGTCAGTCTGAAGTCTAATTTGAGCTGATAAAAATTTTAGTTGTTTTGTTTAGTCAAACTGTTGTACCTACCCCCAGCCAGCACTCCCTGCGGCCACACTCAACTAGACCACACCCAATGAGACCATGCCAAACTAGACCACACCCAATGAGACCATGCCAAACTAGACTACACCCAATGAGACCATGCCAAACTAGACCACACCGATGAGACCACACCCCGTCCAAAACGCACACACCAAGGCCACGCCCTTCTAGATGACACCCAAAAGGCGATGCCTCCCATAGACCACACCCGACTAAACCATGCCCAATTAGACCACGCCCTTTCTGCCTGAACATTTCTAGCACATGACCACATGTCCTGATTAACTTAAGGGTATAAAAAAAACTCTGAAATAAAATCATTGTGGGGTACTAAGCAGGTCATTGCTGTTGAACCGTTGATTCCTTGGCCCTCTGATGTTTTCATTTACAGACCATAATTTTGATTTGGTACACATATTGCCCTAGGTGGCTTTCTGAATTTAGCTTATATATTGATCCTGATTCCAGGATTACGCTTCGCTGCTTGTCGTTACTTGTTATGAAGACATTATCTATCCATCCATCTTCCAACCACTTATCCTGGTCAGGGTTGCAGGGATCAAGACATATTTATTACCAGTCAATCAGTCTTTTAATTTTTTAAATAGCTACTTTTAAGTGGCTAAATATAAATAACAATAAGATGATGCTCAAACAATGTCTGACCTTGGAGTTGAAGCTCATCATAAAAAACCCAAGGCTGCACACACATGGAGCAGCTCACTACAATCCATGCAATTTAAAGTTATTGCTAAGTTACTATGCCAACACAGCCAACATGCGTTGTGGACTTTGTGAAAGAGACACATGACGGTGGGAGACGTGGCAGGAATATGGCATCCTGGGGTTGCTATTGCATAGTACTTGGCTCCTGTATGACTGTAGTTAGAAATAAAATGGTCTGAAAATTTAAAAGCACGATTATGGTGACCAAGATTATCACGATTATCGGCATTATTGCAGCATTGCTAAAATGTGCTGAAAATGTTTAAAAAGTACTGATACACAAAAATTGAAATCATCTCACCGAGTTTTCCAAAAAAATCCACAAATAAAATTAGTATGACTATGCATAAACATTAAAATAATAACATGGACAATCTCTTATATAAACTCATGAAAACCATATCAAATGTGCATTAACATGACGAATCTTACGCCATGTTTTCACTAAGATGAAACAGACTCGTGCTGCATGCTGTTTCTGGGAAACAGTTGCTAAGATTTATTGATGCTGGACAGCATTTAACTTGAGTTATTCAAAGAGCCGGAATCGCCCACAGTTTTAATGACAATTAAAATTTGAAATGGTAATACTGACGGTCAGGAATTTTGCTGCTGGTTATCATGTAACCATTCCATCCCTTATTGTAGTGCTCTGTCTAATAATTTGCCACAAAATTGAAGTTGTTTAGCGTGGATGTTGGCCTCAAACAAACTCCTGTTTGATATCTTGAAACTGCCACAGCTGAATTGCATCTTGTAAAGGGAGCTTGAGGTGACATCACTGCTATTTACAGATGATGTCATCCATTTGGCCTGAACCATCCAGGACCTTCAGTAAACACTTACGTGATTTAATGTGTAAAGCAGCAGGAATGAGAATAAGCACCTCCAAAATCAGGGCCATGGTGTTCTCAGGATAGAGGGACTGCTCATATCATCTTCTAGGGAGAGCCTGCCCTGAGGGGTTTAAGTGCCCTGGCATCTCGCTGATGAGTGACGGTAAGAGAGAACACGGCCGGTGGCTTGAGAACTATAGTTTTGCAGGCACCTGCAGAGAACCTTGGTGGTGAAGAGGCTGAGGCTTGCGATTTATTGGTCTAGAGGTAACTTAAAATAGACCTTCTGCTCTGAATCGAGAGGAGTGAGCTGAGATGGTTTGGGCGTCTTCTAGGGATGCCACCTGGACGGGCAGACCCAGGACATGCTGGAGGGACTGCATCTCTCAGCACTCCTGGAAACATCTAGGCATCCCCCAGACTAAGCTAAATCCTGTGGGATGTTGTCGCCTGGACTCTCACCAGGAAAAGCACGGTAATAATGACGGACATTGCAACTCACAAATTCCCTTCTTTTATTAAAATGTCTCCAGGTTTATCTACTTCCTTTGCACATGGTTTAATCACATTTTTTAATTTTACAAACTTTAATTACTTATTCTCCGTAGCAATGATTAATCCAAACTTTAAAATTCATGGTGGCCTTGGACAACAACTCCAGACATTAACACCATTGTGAATACACTCATACCTGAACATATACACAATTCATTCTACACCATTCTTCACTGCCCCTTTTTCTGTTCAAGCAATTCAGCTTAAGCAATGTGTACAGTACATGTAGGACAAAACAGTGATTCACTAAAATGACATTTTAATGGAGGATACTATGTAACATAGTATGTTTTATTATTTAGCAGGACTCAAAATACCATTCAGTTAGTTACAAGAAGCCCTGACTAACTCCTTATAACAAATCACAGAAAAAAAGATTTTGCAACAATTAAGTTACAAGTGTGATAAAATTTCAGGTGCAGAAAGTAAAAACGCAAACCAAGGAATTGCTTCAACCAACCACTTGAGTACTCAATGGAATGGCTGAGACAAAATCATGTTCTGGATTTTTACTTTCTGCAGCTGAATTGTCCACCTCTGTAAAAGAGTCTTTGCTATTTATGGATGGTCATACAAAATCGTTATAGGAAGCAGTGAAAGGCAGAAACTGCCAGGAATAATTGTATTCCAGATCACTGAACTTTAATTGTTTCCACTGTATAACACTAACAGACATAGCAATACCCTTCATAGTAGTTCTACAGCTATTATACTATACAAAAGGTACTTATGATGCTGCTTTCTCATCAGAGCAAAGCTATTGTAAATAAAAAAAGCTTCACACATGGTTTCAAATTCATGAAACGGGACAGAAGCCAAAGGACATTTTGAGCTCATAGAAGCACGAGGATTTCCTGACCTCACCACCAGTAACGTGATTATGACAAGGCCACGGCAGAAGTGGAAGGGACAGGGTCTGCGCGAAGCCTGGCATTTCAGCACACAGTGGAAAGATGAAGGTACGGCGGTGCTCGGATACGCGAAGGGCCCAGAGGTCCACATCAACGTTACTTCATTAAACGCAACAAGGCCCTTTGACAAGTGCACTTCAGTGCTCACTAGTAAGTGATCTCCAGGGACACTGGGGAGACAAGTCGTAATAACTGCCAAGTAAATATGACAGCATTATAATAACCAGAAAGGATGATGTCGGAACGACAGCGATGTATTCCCCGGACGGCCCCGTCACCCCCTCCCTCCATCTAATCCCTACTACTCCCACAGCCAACCTCTACAATCTCTAGAATTATTGGATGGATCAACAGGAAATGCGAAAGCCCATAAATGCATTTTTACCTGAATGCTCTGAGTCCTAGTCGTGACACATAACTCTGAAATTACACCTACTGCACGTTCCACTTACATACCAATTTGCACAATATTTGCACACCAGTTAGGTGGTTAACTGTATTTCTTTGTTTACGTCTTAATGTCCATGTCTTAAAATGTAATGTATATTACTTATATTCTTTATCTCTATGTCTTATCTTTATATATAAATATTTATATTGTACGTATTTATCATTTGCACTATGACCAATATTTTCGGTAACAGAAACAGCAATGTATACACAGACCTGGAGGCGCCAGTTTTTCCCTGTGCGCAAAATTTAATGTGACTATGCATGAAATATTATATCAAGCTCATGAAATCTCTAAAATGTGCACACATTTACTTTTTCCGTGCTCTCATTTTGCTATATTGAATTAATTATTTAATTTGCTTTAATTTAATGTCATACTCTGGGTTTCACGGTAGTAAATTTATTTGCTGAAATCTTTGTAATAATGCATAATGTCTCCCGGTCCAGTTCTCCCAGTTGCTTTTGATTCTGCTGGATCTGGCACTTTATCCAGTGTCCCTCAAGCGCATTGTGTGACCTGTCTTAATGTAATCATGTTCACCGGATCTACGCCTGTTGCTTCATGTGCCACTACTGGCTTGTACTAGGCCTAAGTGACATGATTAAATTCCCCTACAATAACTATGACAAATTTCGCCGACCAACTACCAGACCGCTACAAATAAAATTTGGCAAGCTGGGGGGCTAGTACCTTTTTTCAGTACCTGAAGAAAGTCTGCAAAAAGATCCATGGAATAGGTTTAGATGGCAGATGGCTGTGTTCATAAGATGGTGCCTGCAGGCTCCATATTTGCTCTGAGCTGCCCTCTGTCATTCCAGTTTTAATTTTGGGGCTCAGGTCTTAGGTGTATCAGCTGTACATTTTCATGCATATAATGTTTTTGTAAAGTAGCAATAACATCCATCAAAGATCAAATACGGTAAATTGAGAGAACAACAAATAGATTGATCCTATTCACAAGGATAAGCCTCTAGTCATCTCATCCTTCACTCTGCTGTTACTAATTTTGGTGTGATTCGTCTCAAAATTTGACCATGTTCAGATCTCTACCCTTACAACATGTCTGCAAAGGTCTGCCTAATACTTTTTGAGTTATTGTGCTAATGGAATCAAATATATAAACTGCCCTTTTTTGGTATCACCATATGGCAAAAATTCAATTTTCATTCATAACTTCTAGGTTGTAACCCATGCAGTATGTCTGCAAAGTTTGAAAAATATCCCTTAAAATCTTTTAGAGTTACTGTGTTCAGAAGGCAAAATGTCTTCTACAGCTGCCATTTGCGTCCTTTGCTGCCACACAGCGCTGCTGCTTCAGTTTTGGGGCATTTTGTCTTGAAATCATGTGTATATTTACATCCAAATAATGTTTTGTGAAGTAGTAATAAGATTCCTCAAATACTTTTTGACTTACCACATTCACGGGGTCAAACGTCATCTAGTTTCACACTTCCCTTTGCTGCCACTTAGCGACATTTTCTCACCCATACAATGTGTCTACAAAGTTTGAATAAGATCCTTCAGCCTTTCAGTTATCACTCTAACAACATACCCTTTTCTTTGCTATCACTGTGCAACGCTGCTTCAACTTTAGTTTGGTCCGTCTCAAAATTCAGTCAGCTCCAGTTCTTTACACAAACAAAAAAATATCCATCTAACACTTTTTGAGTTATTGTCTTAACGAGAAAGTGTCTGCGGTGGTGGACCAGTCCTGAATCCATATGTATTCCATGTCCTGGCGATACAAGAAGCTCTCATCACTACCTAGCCAAAATTATTTTTTTTCAGTTGGGGAGTGTTTTGATTCATTTAATGTCAAGTGAAAAAGCAAGAGTTTACTTATAATCTCTAATATTTTAATCTTTTTTTCAATAAGAAATATAGAGATTCCCTTTTAAAAGGCAGAAGTGGGAAGTGCCATAGTCCTTCATTTCTCTTTAGTTGTGTCGCAGTGAGCTGTGAGAAGGGGGTGAGGGGAGGCACTGGCTGGGTGTCTGGGGAGCGTCAGGTTACCATCATTGTTACTGTTTACTCATTACACTGCTTTCTCATCCCTTTCTCTGTCATGTCTCAGAACCGGTCCCAGCCTAGGCGAACATCACCGCCGGCACCTCCTGTTTGAGGTGGAGTGAAATTGGCTGGCAAGTCAGGACCCCAGGCAGCTGCCTATAGAATTGACTGACCCTGTGTTTTCTGCACCCACTTATCCTATGTAGTTCTGCAGAGGTCCAGAGCCTATCCCCAGAAGCCGCGGGCACAAAGCAGGGATTAACCAAGCATGGGGCACCAACCCATCACGGGGCACACAGACTGATGACACCTACGGACAAAATGTTAACTCCAGTTGACCTTAGTGTGTTTTAGTAGAGAAAGCAGAGAACCTGTAGGGAACCCCAGGACGACACAGGGAAAACATGCAAATGCTACACACATGGAGCCCTGGCTGAGACTCAAACACCCACTCCCACACGTGTGAGGTGACAGGGCTAACCACCTCTTAAAACAGATTCTTAAAACAGCTTTGATCAAGCCCCTACTCAATGAGATTAATCTGGACCTATCTGATCTAGCAAATTATTGGTCTATATATATTTATCTATATCTATATTTAAATACAGAGTAAAATCATATGTTGCGTCAGTTTCCTCAGTAGCTAAAGGTGCTTACTGGAGAATGGTTGAAGGCCATATTACCATGACAACTGGACATCAGCCCTGTTTCAGTAAATAACCCAGCTGACACTGAGAGGACCGATTACATCATATGAATACATCTATAGTCTTATGGATGACATTTCTTCATTGATTTTAGATTTCTATGAATTTTATTAATTTTTATTAGTCCACTGGAGTGTTTGGAAAAGGCTAAAGCTAAAAACTATCACAAAATCAACACCTAGCAGCATATCTTTCGGTGCCTTCCACTGAGAGTATGTTTATGGACCATGTACAGTTTACACTGTCCTGCCAGTGTTGTAGACAGCTGTAAATGTCAGGAATGTTTCATTATTGCACAGCTGGAGGACGGGACTCGCTTGCTGGAGGGACACGAGCGCACTTTTAGATATCGGATGGACTGAAGAATGGATTAGCTTAGTTCGTTCTGTTTACTCAGCTATATCTGACGCGACTGTCTGCAGTTCAGCGCCGGAACTAGCAGCAGCTAAATCCAAGCCCTGGGTTAAATTGCAGGTTCATTATCTTCCTACCACCAGTTCACTTCTGGCAGGGATTTGGCATCCCTGCAATGATACATCCCATAAATTATACAGTCATTCTGATCTGGGCCGTATCCAGAAATATTTTGCCAGGGTCCCATCCACCAATATGGGCCCCTTTTGCTGAATAGGCAGCCGCCTAGTTTGTTTCCTGATCCTAGTATAACTAAGTACCACCAAACATTAGCTATATCTAGATTATATGATGGATGTCCCATTAAATGAAATCATGAATCTTAAGTCAAACTCAAATTATTCTAATAAAGTAAATATCAAATATTCACTACCGAATGCCTACTCTTTGGGTAATAAAGTCATTTTTGCTAGGAATATCATGCCAGTCACCTGATCTGACATCTGCCAACTAACAGAAATTCGGTTAAGTCAAATAGATACAACACCTCCATCAAAACCTGATCCTTTTGGCTTTACATATTTACACTGCAGTTTAGGGTGTGCAGTGCCGTGGTGGCCACCGTTACAGTCTAATGCTGTAACGGATTATCCCTCATTTGAAGCAGAGATATTTAATATTGTGTCTAACTCGGCCACATCTGTTCTCTTAGTATATAAATCTCCAGGCCCATGCTTGTCATTCTTGCCTAAGTCTGACGAGCATCCTTCTGATTTACTTATTAATTGTAAAAAAAAAAAAAAAAAAAAAAAAAAAGTTAGAAGGTTTTATAAGGATACTTGATAAAAGTCTTAGTAAAACCAAGAAAATGGCAAATAATCACAAATTAGACTTTTGCATTAAACTTTTGACGTCAAAAACTTCAAAAATTCCATTTTTAATTTTGTGAGTGTACTAAAATAACTTTTCATCTACTACTGATCTACTCCTACCCTCAATGACAGACACAGCACCCCAATAGCGGCACTTTTTAAAATGTCACATTTACCTTCAGTTAGGTCAATGTGACATTATTACCTTATTACCTTGAGATATCATGAACAACTATCTGTCCACCAAGACCTGAAAACACTGTACCTCTAAAAGCAAAAGTAACCTGAAGAAAACGACACTCCCCCGCGGCTTGATGATCAGACTCACAGCTCTTAAACTGAATTGCCTCAAACCCGAATATAAATATAGAACAAATAACCTGCAGGTATTTCAGTCTGCCTGGTATAACAACAGTGCATGATGCAAGAAATCTCTCTGTACTGCCTGACCAGCCTTCTGTTCCCAGCTTATTAGTAAGTCAAATAATTTTCCCAACTTCCTTTATAGAACAATAGCTAACCTAACTACTGAAGCTGTCGATTCATCTTATGCAGTTCCTTCTATTTTCAGCAGTAATAGTTTTACGAACTTCTTTAAAAACACAATTAGTATAATTGGACTTCAAATACAGTCAACTCACAAAGCAGCCTGGGTCACAACAGACTGAATTCCACAACTTCGATGAACAAGATTTATAAACTTGCATTAGTTGATTAAAGCCCTATCATTTAGTTTACCGATAAGCTTTTAAAAACGTGGACAAAATAACATTGAATTAATGCTCTAATCTCATCATGCTTTAAGTAACATTTAACGCATGCCCAGCCTTGATTAACTGTACTTCTAATGACTAAAACCATCTAAAACCCAGGTTATTAAAAAGTTCATCACCAACAGAGTAGCCATATTATAGCTCAGAATTTCAATATTTAACATCAAGGAGAAACACAACTTTCTACAGCTAAATGTTCAAGTTTTCCGGCTGAGCCAGATGGAGGATGAAGCACAGAGAGTGAGAGAAAAAAACTGTTCAGTCTCAGTGCAGATGGTAGAAGGAACATGGAACTTCCACAAGATGCGACGGACCCTTCATTTCCTCCCGGTGTCAACACATGTCAGTTCATACAGATGCAAAAAGGCACTCGGACAGGTGCAGCCCCAACAACGCTTGCTGGGAACTCAAACCTCCAGAGCTATGGGGAAATAAAGCAGAAATGTGAGGAGCGTGATCTGAACGAATCAACATACCATTCAGTCGGGAACATAAAGGCCAATATTACCAATCGCTCACAATGAATCAATGACAAAAAGGACTGAGATATGTAACACTTCCCTTATTTCTGGCGCTCTAACTCTATTTACAGGTTTAACTTGGGTCCTTGTGTACTTAACAATTATAGACCTGTCCAAATGTTCCCCTTCCCTTAAAAAACATTGAGAAAATAGTTGCCACCCAACTTCAGACATACCTGGGTGCTAATAACATACTTGAAATTTCAGCCCGTTCCTGCCAAAGCCACAGCCTTACAAAGGCTTTCACTGCAGTTCTGAACCATGCAATACTATCCTCTGCAACTGATGTTCCTAAATTTTTCAGTCCTCACCAATACGCTATGTAATAAGCAGACTGTGTCATCAGTATCACAGGTGAAAGATGGAGCCCCACAGGGATCAGTGGTGGGACGTTTATTGTTCTCTCTCTGCATGGTGCCTTTAGGAAGGATAAAGCAGAAAATTACCATTTATTCGTAAGCTGATGGCACAAATACACCTGCTTGAGATGACCATATATCCATAACTGCAGTAATAAACACCTCCAAGGAAGGAAGGCCTGCTAGCAATTCCTCACAAACAAAAAAAGATGATTTTAGACCCCAAGAAGTTCCTGCTTTACCTGTGTAGTGTTGCTTTCTCCCCTCCAGTGTTTTCTAGTCTCATTCGCAATTCATTTATAGTAATATATATGAAATGGACTGAATCTTTCACACAAAAGAAAACTGAGCAGGTAGCAGATCTAACTTGGATTCTATTAAGGTGACTCTCCGCTAATGGCAGAAACCCCCTTTATTAACAATAACAATAAACGGTAAATGTTGCTGACATTGGCCCAGACAGTCTTAGTGACAGATTGCACGGTATGCCAATGTCATTGAGGAGGCAATCGAAACCTGCATCAGATGTACTGGCTGAAATCTTTGCTCCAGTATTAGAGAGCGTACATGGACCCACAACCTGTCTAGTTCAGAGAAGTAATGATTCAGTTTAGCATATGTGTTCACATCAATACTGTGCAGTCTATACAGAAGCAACAGATTTTTTTAAGTTACATTTTGAGCTCTGAGAGAACAGTTTGTTTATTTGGCGTGAAAAGTGCACCCAGCTGAGTTTTGATCACCCTTCTGAAATAATTTTTTCATCACATGACATTTTTTGTTGACTCGTCTGCATACATTTTAGAAATGTCTGTCTAAACTTTCTACAGTAAGTGTATAACTAAGCCCCATAAATCAGTGGTGTAAGCTACTGTGTGATGTCTTGTGCAGGACGGTTATAATATGTATGTGGAACATTATTACCATATGAGTGTCACAAATGACACATAACAACACGGAAAGTATCAGTATTCTGTATTATCTAAACACTCCATAACAGTAAAATGGTCAAATTGAGGTTAATGCAAGTCACATTTGTAGTTTTTTTGTACATTTTGTGAGAATGATACTTGAAATGTTATTGTATCTGTAGACAAGTATGAAATACTTACTTATATATTTATGCCGTTTATCTATGACCATGAACACATAACATGATTATGCTGCAAAAGGTCTCCGTGTTTTAATACTGCAAGACTGAATTAGGACATAATCGGTTATTGGTTACGTCTGATAGGGGTAACATGGTCTCGTGGTAAAAAGGGGGCATATTTCGCATGCTGCAAAGTCATTGGATAGCGCGGTCGTTGTCTGGGAAACGGAGTAAGTCCTTACTGAGGGATATTAGCGTGATGCTGCCAGTGCCTATTGGATATATTGTGCAATTGATATACGTTTTTGCAGTAAAAAGTAACGTGTAACAACGATAAATCTTGTTTTCGCTGCAGTAAGTAAGTGATTAGCTTTCCCGAGCCTGGCAAGTCGCCGTTCGTCTTTCAAAAGTTTCTGTGCAAACTAAAACGACTACCAAACGTACCAAAATAGAGCAGGAGTGCAGACGAGCCGAGTTAAACTAGGGGATTTGCTCGGTAAATTCATCCCGAAGAAGCTGGCTCAGTTCTGTCGGATGAAGTCAGTAGTGTTTCGTTTCGCAACTCTCACGTTTGTCTCCATGGCGATGGTTCTCAGTTTACATTCACTTTCACGGCGTGGTTATTTTAAATACACCTACGGTGCAGTTATCGACAATTTGCACCGACTACAATATGTTAGTTAGTTAATAAATAAGGATCTCACAGGCACCTTCGGATGCCGACATGTCACACACACACACACACGCTCTCACACACACTAACACAGCTGCAACAGGATGCAAGTGACATCACAGCTTCTTACTATGACGTTTAAGCGACCACGCTCCCATTTCACTCAAGCGTGAATATATAGGCTACTGTTGTATTGTGTCGATTGGATATTGAATATAGCAAGAAAACATACAGATCATTTTTTATTTTTATCCGTCATTGATGGCACGTCCTTTCGATTATACCAATAAACTACAAAGTGCAATAAAGGAAGCAAAAATTAATTATTAATAGCATGCGTGACAGGTACTGGACACGTATACTTTAACAAAAAGAACTGGGTGCTCTACAATAGCTCGATCTTAGGCTGAAACGTAACCTCTCGGTGCCCCCCTGATGTATTACATTTGAACGCGATATCTCACTTAACAAGAGTACACTAATTAATCGGTGCCATTGTTCTAATGGGGTAGACAAGATGAAAAGGGTTTCATTTACGTCTGCTCTGTGAATGTTACAAATCTCCGCGTTGTGAGGTACGGCTCTTACCCTTAGAATCATCCCTTTCGTCTTTAGGTTTCGCCACTTTTCCGCTCATAGATCCCAGTTTCTATGTGTAATTCCCGATTAAGACTATAAATCAATTCCTTTTTTTGCACACTGCTTCTTCTGTGAAATCCTTGGGAGTCACTCCAGAAGACGTCAGGCTTTGAGATAAGGTTTCTGTAAGAGGAAAATGAAGGAAATTGGAAAATTAGCTACGTTCAACCAAATTTATACAAAGGGATCACGCTGATGTTAATGGACGCTAACCCCCACCGTTCGATCAATTAGACCCATGCCTATTGAATGACTGCAACCAGTTCACAGAAATGTAACAATGTAAAGAAACATTACCTTTATATTCCTCAAATAAGCGGTTTAGATACAGTTACTGGGGAAAAAGACTGCTGGGATATGCCATTTGATACACGTATATATTTGTGCAGAAAACTCGCAGCAAATCAGATCCATTATTAACAACGTTATTGTCGATGTAACGATGTTTCTTTGTTTATACTATTACTGATCTTACCTTATCCCTTCCACGTTTTCTGCTACATCAATGGACATCGGTAGAAAAACACATCCACCAAAAATAACGCCTCGTTCCATACAAAACGCGATGTTATCAGTCGTAAATATATTTTTTTTATGTATAGAAATGAAGAAAATTAGAAGAGGAAAACACCAAATGAAACGAGAAGGCGCTTATTGTGTAGCTCGTCGACGTCACACTAGACAGGCGAATTGTAAATTACAGTAAAATTACACGGGTACCCAGGAACATCCTAGAACTACGGCGGTGTGCTCTCAAGTATAAATACTACGGAAACACGGGGAAACATTAATCTTAACGACGTCAGGCATACATCTGATCCGAAAAAAATGTCATTACACGGGGCTCATTAATATGAGTCGTAGGATGTTTCATATTACGGAAACGCCGTTGAAAACACGCAATCAGTGCATTGAGTCCGTATACATATTTTAATAAAACGATACACGTGCAATAAAAATTAAGCCAACTGAATGGTCAAGCAGGCTACTTATAAAAAGAAGAGAAGCTGGTGCTGCTTTATAAGAGTGTAAGAAGTTTGTCCTCTATAGCGGAGCAACAGACGTTCGGCGTAAGCGATTTTTTCAGCACCGAGAAACCATAGGCAAGTGTTTTAACCAAATCTCTGGTATAAATTGTACAGATTATTCAGGATTTTACGCACTGGAGTTATTCGATCGTCCTTCTCCGTGTGCGTGCGTGCGTGTTACATTTACTTCTCGAAACTTCAAAAATACGATCCAGCATTAAAGAGAAAATAACTCCGAGAATGACAATGGATTATTTTAATATATCTAGCTCATGTCTCGCTGTATATTCGATATATATGCGTATATGTTACAGGGGGATTTGAACGCTCAACACCGGGGTAAGAACGTGACCGAATATAGGTACCAGTATCGTTCTCATGTTATGGTTAGTAAGAAATGTAATACATGGGTATTTTTAAAGTAATTGAAAAGATGTAACTATTTTTCCATAAGACGTCAGAGAAAGAGTCCCTTCGGTGTAACCTACCTCACATGAATGCAATGAATGTAATATAGACAGCGAAGACGTTGGCTTACATTTGGCTTGTATATATGATGAGTAGAAAATGCTGTCTGGAAATTTGGACATATTCCCCAAATATACGCTGAACCCCGGGCCGCAGTCCGGTTTACGGACTTACCACGACATTGTTCTGCATAGAGCCTACCGTAGTAAATAAGACGGCGAAAAGGGTCTAACATAAGCCCTGCAAAGTTGTATACAGCAGCGATTGCCTTTTTTGACTTTTGGAGTGATGAAACTCAAGATTAACGCCAGGTATTACAAACCGAAAGATGCTTACCTACTGTAAAACAACTATGCCCGTGATTTGCATTGTTCATACACTCTTCTCTGGCCACTTGTACAGCGTTGAACCGTTTCCCCCATTTAATTCTCCAGGTTAAAAAAAAACCTGGATATGTCATATATCTAACTGCAGTTTATCACAAAATGCCTCTTATATGGTTTTACATTTATCTGGCAACACTGGAACTCGGTGATCTCAGGGAAGATGCAATAGGTATTTGCAGATTGTTTCGTTTATTTAAACGACAAATAAGTACATAAAGCCAAGATAATGACTAGTCTGCTTATATACGCGTGCGTGTGTATATGTCTCTGAATCCTTTGGCTTATTGCTGAAATGTGCGATGAATTAAAAAAATTCACAACAAAAACGCAGAGCCGGGAGTGCTTATGTTAATACACTTACACGTCGCCCGTTTCCCCTGTCTCACAAAGTGCAATACCGAAAATATAGGCTAGTTCCACTTCCCGACTGTTCAGTTTTCAGTCTCTACTTCGAAATATGCAATGAACTCCGGGAGTTGGACTAATCGCATAGGAACGGAAATACTGGAAATAGTATGCACTAATTGTTTAAAAATATAACTAGAATGAAATGATTATAGCTATAATTAGTCACTCATCAGAAAGCAAATGCCTTCAAAAAAAGCCTGCGGAGCTCAATCGTACCGAAACTTTGTGCAGCCGATCAGTCTCATGGGTATCAGTAAGACGGTGTATCGTAAAATGCTACATAGCTGCGGAAAACGCTGCAGGGTCTGCTTACCTTGATGGGTGAGAAGGCTACGCAAATATATAAAACAAGGCAATATTATTCCAGTCCACACATCAAATAGAAAACAATTTGATTATGCCTCTTCAGTTTGTCTCCTGCATGATTGATATATAAATCCTAGTGCAATGCAACGATTTAAGACTAAGATTTCTAGAATACTACAACTAACATATCCGTGCTGAAGTCAGTTTTCTTTTAAAAAAAAATATAAAGCAGTATACTTGATTCAGCGCAATCCATCACCTGATTTTCTGCAGGTCTGCGTGTCCCTCGAGGGTGACAAAGAAGTTGCGGTTGTTGGTCACAGGGTATAGAGACGTTATTTTTAGGGGCAGCTGGACTCCTTTCAAAGTTTCTTAGCACGTCAAAGGCTTGTAAGTTTAACTCAAAATCGCACGTAGCATCACCTTATAGTTCTATATGAAATTAAACAAAAAAAAGATTCGTAAATGCAACACGAATTTTTTGGTGCACCTGTAGTTAGCGTTGAACTGATGTCAAGTGTCAAGTGCTTCAGAACATTTGAAGTTATGTTTTCAATCTAATACACGTCAGTGTCTATTAGATTAAACAATAAACATTGCTAAAAGTAGTACCACTTTACAATAAGGCTCCCTTATAAATGGTAGTAACTCATTAAATAAAATAAAACGGTCATATCTTGTTTATATTTGTGTATTAAGGATTTAGAAAGTCTTATAACCTAATTAATAACAGATTATAAGCCATTCATAAACCATTTATAAGGGTAGTTTTATTGTAATGTGGTACTGTAAAAATTAAGCACCTGCATTTATCCCTATCAGTAAGGTTTAAAGATCAAAGGCTTCTTATGACGTAAACTGTATGACATTATAGTTACTGTGTTTGCAATTATATTTCAAAATTCTATAACATTTCAGTCATTTCTTGCTGTCAAGGTATGAGTTTCCTTTAATACAAAACATTTTACTGTGTATCTCTTTGAAAGTCCCAAAGTTTGCTGTCACCCTTTAGTAATATATTTAATGAAAGCCATATTTGTAAAAAACCTGCTGAATCACAGATACTCAGTCAAGGCTGCATCCATTATGTGGTGGATAACAGGTATTTATTCGCAGTGCACCTAATTGCTGCGTAGGACAGAGTGTGCAACTAGTCTATCTGGTATGAGCAGAGAATTTATGCCTGGCTCAGCAGGTTGGGAACACTGTGCTTGTGATAGCAAGGTCACCGGGTCAAATCCCAGGCTCAGCAGATTGATTTCACCGCTGGGCCCCTGAGCAAGGCGCTTAACCCCCCTTTGCTCCAGGGATTGTCTGACCCTGCTTCTCCTCAAAAATGTATGTCGCTTTGGATAAAAGCATCTAAAATAAATTAAATGAAATTCTTTGAGTCGGCATCTAGAGGGGGTGCAGACACTATTAAGGATATTGGACATTGCTTAATAGCTTTAAATACAATGGGATGTTTGGGAGTATTGGCAAGAAGTGCACGAGCCACCGATCGCAACACTGTCAGGATACCTCCAGTCTCGTTAGCAGAATAGATCACATTGAGCCTTTTCCTAAAGGCCCTAAGAAGAATTAACACTTTCTCAGGTGGGTGTTCCCATTGAGAGTGAGGTCCATCGCATATCAGCTCATCCAATTCACCTCCCGTCTTCTGCATAACCTGTGTCATCAGTGGGGGTGGCATCAGAAGACGATAACTAGCTACCATACCCAGACTAACCTCACAGACCTCAGAACGTGATGATTCATCCCATGTGGGAGAGAAGCTCTGCTTTTGGGGTTGATGGCTGGTGGAGTCTCGCTTTGCCATTAATTCAGCGTGGGGGGAGGGTACAGGGCTTACGGCTGTGGAAGAGGCTCTGAGATGAAAGCTCCAAGGTCTGCTAGGTCCCCTGGTCCACGAGGCAACAAGCTCAGATCAGGATGCGGGTGAGATGGCAGCAGGGAGTAAACTGGGAGGTCGAAGGGAATGTATCACAGAGGCAGTTTAAGTAGCACAATGCAAAGAGGAAGACTGAGCTCTTTCAAGAGAATGATCCGGCTTTGGGCGTGACCCATCCACAGCCTTGGCCTTAAGTGCAGCATACTACCAAAGTAGCTGTATTAGTGCCATTCCTAGACTGCCTACAAGAGGAAGTTCATTATGCTAAAAAGGTGGGTGGTTTACTCATTTTCTTTTGTGATGTTTCTACGCAGCCACTATGAGAAGCAGGTTTTAAATCTGTGCTTCCGCTGAGCAGAAGTATAAAAGAATGAGCGCGTACAGTGGGAAAGGCGAGTCATACCGCATGAGCCCGCAGCTGGATGCCTGTACGCACTGCACTGTTCCCTTAACATTTAGACCCATTATCGTTTGACTAACTTTACATGTTTCCACCCACTACATGGGCTTTTTTTTCCCTTGCTAGTTCCGCCAGACTGTGTAAAAGCTTCATACCTCAAGCCATCAGAATTCTTAAGGCACGTTCATGTTACAATCTTTGCCGAGCCAAACGCCATTCTAGTACACCGCCTCACTGCACACTCCACAATAATTCCATTATAATCTCAATGGTACTTGCACTTTACCTGTAACACTCCATTATATAGCCGTTATATTTTCCTTATGTACAATAATTGATATCCAGTATGCTGCTACGTGGTTCTCTAACACTGACATGCTGGTTATAATTAAATATTTGTACAGAAAGTACTTCATTACCCAGTGGCCATATATTGTATATTATTGTTTTTGTTCTTGTATCTGTTTTATGTTGATGCATGTTGGATTGCGGTCCATGGAGAAACATTGTCTCATCCCACTTTGTACATGTACACAGCTGTTGATGATAATAAAGAAAGTTTGCACCTTGAACTTATTCTTTGGCCTCATACGTCTGCATCAAAAGCATTAAAGAGGACCCAAGGCTCTACAATTCTCGGTAAAGCATGAATCCTGATTTTTTTTTCAAGCAGAATTGAAATTGTAATTTTTTGAGCAATATATTTCTCTCGTTATAATTACTTTGCATTACACATTGTGTTTAAGAAGATGGAACAAACAATATGTGGAGATGCACAATATATCAGTTAACATAGTGATATTGTCAGCTGTATTTAAACTTAATCAATATTAAAAGGTAGCAGCACCAGAGCTAAAGACACAACTACTGAAATAATGGAGATGATTACATTGGACGATCAACCACTCGCCGTAGTGGATGACGAAGGATTTTGTCGGCTTATTCACCACATATAAGAGGTCTCAAAGTATCCGCTCCTGATGGACTTGTGATTCATTTTTTAATCTGGCCTGTAGATCGATCTTTCAGTTTCCACGGAATACAAAATTATGTAATGTCAATCCGCTAATCAGCACCGGCGAGCTTGACAACTTTCACCACTGGCAACCCCCTCACTTGGCAAGTGGCTCAAAGATCAAGGACCAAGGATTTTTATTTGTTATTGTGCAAGTGGATTACACAAGTACATAAATAGCACGCATATATACATAATCGAGTATAAAATAAATACTCAACAAAAATTGGACATGAATATATATGTGGGAATTATCTGAGAGATATTTTCAATAAATAAACGACTTATTACACTGTTGTGAAGTAACATGTAAAACATGATGTATACAGATTAAGGTTTACACTGTAGTTTAAGGAACTCAAGGTGCCATAATAATTGGTTACGTAATCCAAGGTTAGCCGTTTATCAGTATCAGTGATATTAGACAAAAATATATCGGTTATCATATCAGTCAAAATTTCCACATTGGTGCAGGTCAGGTCAGGTTGGGGGGCATGTACTGGTAGAGTGCATTGCCGTGCCCGCCAATGGACAAAAGACCTCAGGTTCCCAGTTTGCAACTCCCTAGGTCACACCCTCCAGAAATGGCCGTCTGTCTGCCGCAGCCAGGTGTTATGTGGACATCCCCTCGGCCTGGTCCAGCCGGTCAGGTCCTCAGCAATGAGGATCCTGAGAGCTGGATCACCCTCAAGGAATCGCGCCACATGGCTGTAGTGCAGTAACTGACACTCCCTCACAATGCAGGTAACGTTCCTCATTCGGGACTCCCTGAGCAACTGCTCGTTCAACACAAAGTCAAACCAGCAGTACCCAAGGATTCTCCAAAGTGACACAGAAGAGTCCAGTCTTCATCTCAAATCACTAGATAGCATCCATGTCTCGCAGCCATACAATAGGGAGCACCAGGACTCTATAGACTTGGACCTTCGTCCTCTTGCAAAGATATCGGGAACGCCACACACCCCTTTCCAGCAACCTCATGACCCCCATGCTCTTCCAATCCATCTGCTGACTTCATAGGAAGACTCACCAGAGACTTCTGAATGTTGCTGCCAATGTAAGTGAATCTCCCGAAGAGCTCAACATTCCCTCCGCAGACAGGCACACTGCTGAAGGCTGTGCCCAAGAGGTCATTAAATGCCTGGATCTTGGTTTTTATCCAGGACACTCACAATCCCAGACACTCAGACTCCTCGCTCAGTCTCTCGAGAGCCCTGATCAGAGCCTCCATTGACTCTGCGAAGATCACAGCATTGTCAGCAAAGTCAAGATCAATAAATCTTTCTTCACCAACAGATGCCCAACAGCTGCTGCACCCCATGACCCTGCCCAACACCCAGTCCATACAAGCACTGAACAGAGTAGGAGCAAGAACACACCCCTGGCGAACCCCACAACTGGGAAGAACGGGGAGGTTCTCCCTCCTCTCTGCACAGCACTCACAACACCAGTGTACAGGCCAGCCATGATGTCCACCAACTTCGGGGATCCCACAAAGTCTCAGGATATCCCACAGGACAGCTCGTTCAACTGAGTTAAACTCTTTATGAATACTGACAAAGCCTGCAAAGAAATTCTTGCCAATATTTGTATTTGCTATCAATGAGAAGCCTCAGTTCCAGGGTGCAGTTGATGGTAGGCATCTTAGGCATAAAACCAGACTGCTCCCGATGCTCATAGGCGAGCAGGTGATCGCGGATCCTGTTGAGAATGACCCTAGCAAGGACCTTACCTAGCACTGAGAGCAGCGTTATCCCACTGTATTTGCTGTAAACTCAACTAACCATGCAGTTGAGTATAAACAGTCACATTCACACAGTATTCAGTTGGTTGGTTGAAACAAAATCTTGGACTGGATTTCATCTTTCTGGACTTGAAATTTCCACCTGATTTGTGTATTTACCTATATGTAACTGTATTCACAGTTAAATAACACAATTTTAATTGATCTGAAATAAGGTAGTATCTTAATGGATCAAATAAGATGAGTGATTTGAGAATAAGTACCAAACTGTTGCCGAACATTTTATTACGTTTTATCTGAATTAGCTAAATCTGAGAACATAACTGGAATTACTCTCATCCCAATTTCTCTGAAACAATAACGTCAAGTGTGGTTTAATGGTATGACCTTCGGTGGGATTCAGGAATGATATGTTTGCGAGAAAATGAACTGAAATCGTTGGTTTAAATGCGCAGAGAGAACACATCCCATGATTGCCACCTCTCTGATCAGTCACACTGGAATTGTTACAAAGAAGAACTTTAATAAAGTTTTGTGCAAATCCTTCTTTTGTAGACCTGTCCCAGTTTGTATGACATCATAGTGTTTAAACAGTAATTGCGTATAACATAAGCACGCCATGGTTCAGGGTGGTTTTAACGATCTGTGGAATATTGCAGGGCAGAAGCCTCCATGCTTTGTCATGCAAAACACAGAGCACTGCAATACTGCTTTGTAAGGTTTGGTATGGTTTAAGATTGGGGGCAGGGTTTACAGGGTCACTGACACAGAACTGCATGTGTACAGAAGCTTTAGTGCTTGTAATGAGCCAGAAATGCCATTCTCTTTGTTTCGGGTACAATTAACTGACAGTGCCATAGGGTACACCTTATTTATGACTATTTTCCACTTACCAGGTTAAGCTGTTCTGCCCTGCACTTTGAAATGCACATCTGCTGCACAGAATAAAGCCACAACCATCCAAGGAATGAGAGAAGGAGATGAGATAGACTGTGGGGAAACTGAAAATCACAAAACATTCAGCTCAAAAGCTGAAGAAAATCCTCACGGTGCAGTGGTACTGTGGCCTCTCACTTGCAGTGCTGCTGAGTGTCTGCAGTTTGCATGTTGCCCATGTGTTTATCTGGGTTGCTGCTAATGGTACACAAAGTTTAATTCAGATGATTTTATCTAAATTGCCCATAACTAAAGGTGAGCCCTGAGATGGACTGGTGTCCTATATGAGGTGTCCCCAGCTTCTTAACTTGGCTCCAGGGTTGGCAAAGCCCATTAAGTGGTAGGCAACAGCTCAAACTGTCACAAGTGTGCAAAATGAAATTACAGCTCATAATTTAATCAATTAACATTTTGCAAATATAGTATGGCAACATATGTTATGCATGTTATGAATTATTATGACATATTTGTTTTCACATTAGGTATACATTACATTATGAGTTGCTACATGGATGGATGGGTGGATGGATGGATGGCGTAAACTTTCATCTGGCCAAACTCTATAATAAGCATCAAGTTCAATCAGATCCACAGGAAATTATAAACTTTAAAGTCCGAAAAGGTCTTGCTTGGGGTGATGGATAGAACCGTCAGACATGGGGCTGTGCAAATAGGGGGGATTTATTTTAGCAAAAAGTGTCAAGTGAAAATGCAATCACTGTCAGGTCTGGAGCAACACAAAAGAGAGAATCGGAAACTATGCAGAAAGCATAAAGACCGGATACAATATGTACAATGGCACAACATTATCTGCTGTATGCAGAGCCAAAGTAATGATTCTTCAGTCAGGAGGTAAAAACTTTAATCCACCAGCATAACTATTGACATATTTCCTTCATCACATAAAGACATAATTTCCTGCGTTAGTTAACACAGTTTCAGTGCAATGAGGTCAATAGAAGGTAGAGTGAAATCTTTCTAGATAATTATGTGCCAGAATATGTACTGAGTTGCAATACATATTTTTTCAGAATATTTGAAAGTAAGGGTGGGTTTGACTCTGGCCTGTGGTTAAGTATGGTTAAAGATACACATTCAGTCTTTATGGTAGCAGTCGGATTACAGGCACAAATGAATGGGTACATTTACGATGGTTAGAATGGGCTTAAGGAGAGCCAACAAAGATTCCTTAAGCAGTTTAGTGTAAACTGGGTCCAATGAATAGGTAGTGGGCAACATTTTTTTTATTATTATTATTAATGACCTCACTTGTTCCTTCTAATTGCTTGATTTTGGTAAGCCAATGTTGGGGAAATGTGTACTTCAGATAATTTCAGAATATTTAGCTGTATATTTAATCAGAAATCTTCTTCTGGGGGCCAGCTACAATCTTAGAAAAATTAGTTTAAACGGTTTATTGTAAAAAAAAAAAAAACATTTAAAGGAGCAGAATTTTAAATCAAGAAAAACATCTGAAATGTACTCCATTCAAGGTTTAGTTTGCGTACTTGAACTCTTAAGCTGTTTTTACATGCACTTTAATCACTGTTATTATCTGAAAAGGCTGCATTATACAGTACAGTATGTGGGGTGTTCATAGTCACTGCACAGATCACACTTAACATTCATACTACAGACATATAGCCAGACACTTTAGCATAAACATCTTTGAATGTCCATCCATCTTCCAGATGATTATCCAATAGGAGACAGGGAAGCCTGCCCCAATCAGCACAGTGCACCTAGAAATGGAAGCCAGATGATCATAGGGTACACCCACGTACTATGGGCAGGATTTAAACTCTAAACCCTGCATGAGAATGCTGCCCATTGAGGCATTGTGCATTCATAGTGTATCAGCTTTAAAATGATTAAGCTTAGACATCAGCTTATTATTCAACAGGGATTAACAGAAAGACAATGAGGATAAAACACAATATGTGTCACTTGTAGATGCCACTATACATGGCTAAATGTTCCTATGTTCATAAGTCACACATTCACTTGCAATACAAATCTTTAAACACCATTCACTGGCTCCAAAGCAGTATTACTCATTGGACACCATTCACTGGCTCCAATGCGGTATTCCTCATTGGACACCATTCACTGGCTCCAATGCGGTATTCCTCATTGGACACCATTCACTGGCTCCAATGCGGTATTACTCATTGGACACCATTCACTGGCTCCAATGCGGTATTACTCATTGGACACCATTCACTGGCTCCAAAGCGGTATTACTCATTGGACACCATTCACTGGCTCCAATGTGGTATTCCTCATTGGACACCATTCACTGGCTCCAATGCGGTATTACTCATTGGACACCATTCACTGGCTCCAATGCGGTATTACTCATTGGACACCATTCACTGGCTCCAA
>JAODKC010000051.1:7595574-7608588 GCA_026777985.1 Mormyrops attenuatus | reverse complement strand
CTCATTGGACACCATTCACTGGGTCCAGTGCAGTATTACTCATTGACCACCATTCCCTGGCTTCAGTGCAGTATTACTTATTGGACATCATTCACTGGCTCCAAAGCGGTATTACTCATTGGACACCATTCACTGGGTCCAGTGCAGTATTACTCATTGACCACCATTCCCTGGCTTCAGTGCAGTATTACTCATTGGACACCATTCACTGGCTCCAATGCAGTATTACTTGCAGATGGGGGGGCCCTATAGTGATATAAGAAATACTTCTTATATTCCAGGGTACCTCTGAGTGATGTAGATCAAGGTCTAATAAATAGATGAATCATGAATTTAGTAGATGAGACATGAATTACATGAATGGATTGTATGAACTGAACTGTGTTTTCTGCCTTTAAATACAAAAGACAAAAGTTGTTTTGAATCTGCAGGTACAGGTCATCACCTCCAAGTTAATTCATCGGTTACTAAATACGGTTATCATCTATAATAACCTATTTGTCCGTACCTACCCTACAATGTACAATGTATTACTGTAAAACAATGAACACAATGTCCTTAAAACTCTCAATGCTGTGGTTAGAAACAGAAGCCCGACTGTTAGGAATGCCCGACTGTTAAGCCTTAAAACCATGTCCGATGGCCTTGGAGAAAAACCCCAGTTTATACTAAAATGTCAGTAATGATGAATTTGCTGGTGCATCTCCAGGGTTTAGCACAGTATCTTGTTTGGGATAGAGAAGATAACAAAAGCTCAAAACTAGCTGACATCAGAGCTGGAGGTGGGGACATCATTTAAACTAAATCCATGCATATTCCAGAGGGTGGAAAGTCAGGGTACAATGACTGGGTGGGGACGATGACCCTTCTGTTGTACACACCACAATAAGAGAGATGGAGTCCTGCAGCACTGCAACACCCTGATAAGGGCTGCATTGTATCCTGGTATAATTTCTGCCTGTGTGAATATATGTTCTCCGTACTATGGGACAAGGTTGTCTCATAATGCATGGTCACCTCTGTTCTCTAGCTAATAATAACTCTTGTTCTCAACAGATGTACTGTACTTTACCAAAAACAGATTCCAACTTAGGAATAGCTTTCTTTCCTTATTTTGAATTGGAATTAAATGGCACCTTAGTTTTACAAAAGCTCTGAAAAAGCTACAGAAATTCAGAACTGTGAATGAAATATATAACATATATGTTTGTGTATTGTGAGATTTTTCAAGACTAAAAATCTCCAATTCTTTGAGGGATAAAGGAAGTGGAAATTTACTTCCAACTCTGTGCTGCAGAACATCCAAGTAAAAATTCTGTGATGTTTAGATATGGATGATTTAGGAGGCTATGAAAAAAGCATTTGATTTCATCATTGTGTTTATGGAATTGTTTAGTAGTGATTATTCATGAGAATACAGTACTTGCTCCTGTAAAATGGCTTCATATTGTTTTGGGCATTGTATGACCATGCAGGGCAATCATCAGAGCAAATGATCCCAAGAGAATGGCTGACCACACCAACCATTTTTAGATGTATTCCAGATTTGTAAGGCTCACAATATACATCAGAGTCTGTCTATCCTTGGAGGTTCCACATGTGACTGCTGTTCCTCTTTGCTGATGCAGTTTGTCCACATCTTATGACATATGATCATTATAAGTGTCCTGGGGTGTGGAGCTGTCACACCACTGGTTCCTGCACAAGTTGCACTCGCGCATAGTTGGCTGCTTGTGAGCTATATGCTTTTGAAGTACTACCTCCCTCGCCTGTAGGTCACATCTGGTGTTCTCCAAAGCTCAGTACTTGGTCCCCTCAATACATTGTATCTCTAGGTTCTATCACCCAATCACATGGCTCCCACTACCTACCACTATGACGCTGATGACATTCAGCTCCACCTGACCTTTCCTCCAGAGGACACCACAGTCTCTGTTCCGATCTCCACTTGCCTAGCCCACATCGCAACCTGGATATGGGATTGTCAGCTTCAGTTAAACCTCTCACAGACTACTGCAACTCTGCCGGCAGGGCTAGCAGTCTGTGATTTCAAACCACTGCAAATGTTTAAAAATTCAGCAGCACATCTGGTATTCAATGAGCTAAAATGCTCTCATGTTACACTCCTCCTTGGCTGACTTCACTGGCTTCCTTTAGGCGCTCGCATCCAGTTGAAGTCCTTACAATTTCTGGCATTCAGAGCCAATAACGGAAGGGGATCCATCTCCATCAAGACCCTGTTTGTTCATCATGCCAACCTAGCTTGGAGATCCCAGCGCCATGAAAAAGTTCAACGTGAAGTTCAATCATTCAGCCGCTGACCTGCTCTCTCATATTTAATCTCTTAGCTGGTCTCTTGCATATTCTGGTTGCCTATCTATTTTTGCATTTGACTTTAACTTGAATGGCTCTCATTAGGTTCTTGTAATGTTTTTTACAAGGTATGGTACAGTTCCTGCACCAGTTGCACTCCCGCATAGTTGCCTGCTTGTGAGCTATATGCTTTTGAAGTACTACTGTACCTCCCTCGCTTGTACAGTAGGTCACACTGGACAAAAACATCTTATAGATTGATACGCATTCAGCTATACCAAGTACAAATAACAATTAGCATTTGTCACAATGTCTCGTCTAGGGCCTGAAAACTAGAGCAGATCTGACAAAAAGAGCAGCACCCAGCCAATCAGAGTTTCAGCACCTTCGTCTTGGACCAGCTGTCACTCCACCACAAATGCCGCATGTGTGGCCCCCACTAATAACCCCAGCTGGCTCACATTTGGAAAGGCTCCCTCAGGAGCATAAAGGAGGCCTCTTGCCGAAACCGGGTAGCAAGTGGCTAATCTGCTGCCTCCAGCCAAGCTGTAACTCCACAGCATCCAATCTGGAGGTGTGAGGTGAGACACAGAAACACACACACGCACATACACACGCAGACACATACACAGGTTTGTAATTACATCTTTGTGGGGACTCTCCATTCATTTCTCTGTGGAAAACCCTAGTCCCAACATGACAACCTTAAACCCTACCCAACCCTAACATTAGCCATAAGTAACTAAACTAAATACGAGACATCTGGCACTTGTGTGCATTCACAGATCTTTGTGGGGACCTGAAAAATGGTCCCCACAACATCTATGTAACAGGTTATTATGACATTGTGGGAAACCTTTGGTCCCCACAATGTAGTATGAACATAATCCACACATTACACACAAACACACACACACACACCCACACACACACACACACACACGCAAGGAACCTTAAGTAGACATTTTTTCAACAAAGCACATTGCAACATTGCCCCAAATAAAGCCGAAGATCTTATAGCACAAAAACATATCTAAAAGCTCAACTTAATATTAACTGTCTGAAGATACCGAAATGTTTGTGACTCGATAGACTTTTGTACTTCCATGTGGGGAGCCAGCAGCACAGAGAAGAAGACTAATTTGCTGCTTTTGCACAGATGTATTTCAATCCAGCAGGTTTATCCTGCTGCACCGAAGGCTGTGAAATGTCATTACGTCACTGTGTTCCCACCACCCCGACCTGCCACCGTTTACGCTGACTAAGGCTGTGTATTCCTGTACTGTATACGATACTATGGCCATTGATGAGGGGACACTATCGAGGGGGGAGAATGAGGTACGTCAACCTGTAGATTCTCCAGGAATCTACTAGTATGCAAAAAAATAAATAAATATTGGGATACATTCAAAATACACCGGGATACATTCAAAAGAAGCAAACAGTGAACTCAAAGACTAAAGAAATGTCTAACCGCAATGCTTCATATAGGAATAAAACATTTGCAACACATTTTGACATACATACAGTATAACACAATGTGTAGGTTTGTAATGTAATTATCTAACAGATAGTCTCTCTCTAACAGAGAGAGAAACCTTCTTTCGTTATTACTACAGATTTAAAAATAACACTTCTAATCCTTATGGTGAGACACACTAATCTGGATAGAGACACATATTCCTTTCCTTGGCTTTTCTTTTTCCAACTAGCAGGCGCGTTTTTAATATGCTCTGTACCAAATAAAACAACAAAGAGAATTACAAAGGTGCATGAATAGAAATAGCGGACATGTGGTTTTGTGTGAGCAGAACTCAGGGGCACAGGAGAGAAGGGGCTAGATAGCGACAGACAGAATGAGCTCAGCCCTGGCCTGCACAGCAGCTGGGAGAGATGTATTTGACCTGTCAGTATGAAAACAATTCATTCAGGCGAAACCTTCTGAAACACTGATCATCTGAGCGACAAGACCCTAGGAGACGATCCTATAACGCTGAGATTCCAGTAGAACCTACACTGGTGTCAGAGATGAGCTCAGGTTTGGTCATTTCTGTCTGCATGCAGAATCCAGGAGAGGTATAGCACCTCTGGGACTGCCCTCTGACCACAATGAACGGTAGCAGTAGACAACTACGCATACCAGGCAGAGTCAGTTTTCGGGGGTGGGTTGAGGTTCAGCTTTTTACTTATAAGAAATGACATGCACAGTCTGTAAAATGTTCTAATCATGCAATAGTATTTGTGCTTTTCCTGGTATGTTGTCCTTATTACAATAATGTATTATTATTATTGCTATTCTTTGCTTAGTAAATAGCAAGTAATCAATTAAAATGTCAAAAGCACACAGCTTACAAAAGAAGCAGTCCCAGACTGAAGGGAGAATGAAACGTTACCCTTTTGAATAATCAGAAAGATTGTGCTAATTAATTACAGCCTCCCTTTTCAACCAGCACATTAATGTCAATGAGTATGCTGGGGGGGGGGGGGGACTTTGAAGCTTTGATGCTTACAGTTTGTCCTTTTACATCTAACTGCTGGTACCAGGGTGACAAAAACGGGGGGAGGGAACATTTCAAAGGAGCTGTGGGGGATGTCCACAGGAAAATGAGCTGTTTCCATCACGATGGTTCCCAGTCTACCATGATGCATCTTTCTCTGAAACTCTGATCTGTGGAAATGTCCCTTTTAAGGGAGCATGCAGAGGTTTCTTTATTCCTTTTCTTTTTTCTTTTTCAGTCAGAAAGGAGTATTTCAGCTGTGGGCCGTTAAGACAGGACATCCCAGAATTCTCTATTTAACAAGCCCTCTTGCTTTTTCGGTCTGTGCAGTGCAATAAGAACATCTGAGACCTCTCTGTGGATCCCACATCTCAGCGATCACATTAACTCCAGAAAATACATGATCCCAGACAAGCATTTTGGTTTTGACAGTGCTATCATTTCAAGACTTATCAAATACATAGCAGAGTGAACATTTTGAAGAAGAGCAATAGGAAAACTAACTCTGAATTTATCTTAAACTTGTTAATTGGTGGTGTGCTTGCTCTTTAAGCAACCCTTGCATGGCGAGATGTCAATAAAGAATCTGGAATGTTCTTCTTTAGACGTTTCATATGGAGACTGTATGTGGTGCTGCTGTAATATTTTTGTCTAGTTTTCTCTTTTATTTCAAATACCATATGCCTAGTAACACCTATAACATTAAGATGTCTTTTATATTGAATTTAATCTGTACTGTTTTGTTCTATTGTATTTTAATGTACTGGGGAGACACCAGCTGCCCGAAACAAATTCCTTGTCTGTGCCACACTCACACTTGGCCAATAAACCTGATTCTGATAATGCAAACACCACAATCAACTTCATCAGACTGCTCTGTCCCTCACAAACACCTGCAGTCATGGTTTGAGTGATTTCATCATGCACAATATTGTATTATTCTGTCTTAATGAACCACAACTCACCCATGTAAAGCACCTTGGAGTGACTCTGTTGTGAAAGCCGCTATATATAAACAAATCAAATTGAATTGAATACTGTTCTTTCCCTGTCTACGGCTGCAGAGAGTGTCAGTGGGTTTGTTATACTATATACCATGTGTCTTACATATTTAATGTATCCAGGAGGAGAGATATGAAAGAGCTACAGTAACAGGCGAAATTCGCCCCGATCTTTAATTAATATGGATGCAAGACTTTATATCCAAAGCCACATTTTGATTATTTTCAAAGAACTAGAAGCTGCAGCCTCTACTCCTTAGATTCAGTGTACAGGTAGGAAATCCATTTCGGATTTAACAGGTTTAGTCCAGTTTAGTTTAAAACACCACCTTCCCTTTGCCTCTGTCAACCTGCACAGCAGAAGCCCCTGGTGCTTATGGGCTAACACCATCAACCCATAAAAGCTCCACCCTCTCCTGTCCGCATCCCAGAAATAGTCACTCTTCTCCATTTCCACTGAACCCAAGCGATTAGCAATTACCTCAGGTTTTGTGTTCAAATGGGCAGTCATCTTAGAAGGACTGTCTTTTTTGAGTGCTGCCCACTGCTGTAATCATCTTTATTAGCCTGAGAGATAGATTTAAACATGTAAATAATTACATGGCTGTTAATCACTTCGTTTTAGTTGGAGTTTCATTTCAGATTTTATCTTTTTCCTTTTTTTAATCAAAATATTTCATGTGCTTACGAAATTACCCAAGATTCAAATTGGTGTGTAGATTTACAAATCCTTCTCTTCAAGTGGTTTCTCAAGGAATTCACCTGATACCCTTCGGTCTCCGATGACCAAATAATTCTGTAATGGAGGGGTCTGAGAATCCCGAATTGGGAAATATCACGATCGATCACTATTGACGGTGAACTAAGGCAGCCTCACCCACACGTTGTTTGATTTAACCTTAAATTGTCAGTTCATGGAATTTTTTTTAAGGAGCAGCATTCTTACATAAGATGCTAATGGATGCCAAAGGGCTATTTTGTAAACAATGGTAAACACAGCCAGGCTGGGAGCGCATTATTGGAGTGTAAGAAAGGCTAACAGAAGCCTTATCACCTCATTACAAGACCACTGTGACACAGAAACACTAACACAGGCTCTTAATGCAAAATAGATGTGAAATTAGATAAACTGGGTCTGTTGAGGGGAGATTAGAAATATTACCAATTACCCTGGTGGAACTCTTACTGGACGTTAACAGAAGCTTATCTGATGAGGAAGAACATTGAAGAGATAGCAGAATGAACACTGAAAAAGACACAAGATCCAATACAATGACCTTCCTTCATAATTCTTTTGATTGTTTTCAACATTTGAGCAATTAGTACCCGGATGCAACAGATATAATGAAAACTGTAATTGGTTATAGAAGTGAGACACAAACCCCCACACATCCTCCCCCGCTGAGACAGGGACGTGGTGAACTCGGGAAGTAAGGTCCATCCACCGCTGCCAAGCACAATAGTACTGTTATGAGAAGCTCGCAGTAGTGCCTGTTTTTTGGAAGATACTGTCCTTGTGCAGGGATCTCCTCATTGAGGGGAAAGTAATCCTACATGTACTCAGACTGGGGCAACAGTACTCCCACATTGACTGTGCCATTTTTCCTAGGATAGGATCCTTGGCTTTGAAACTCAGGGCATTGGAAAGACTTTTAATTACCCTTCTGATCCCAGGCCTCTGGTATGACTTTAAAGGTCCTTTAATGAAAATCTTACAGCAGGCATGGGGGAGTGGCAAGGAAGGAGAAACTGGGTCTGAGAGACGGATCTTTATGCACTCAACCTGACACTAATGCATGAGTGACAATTCCCTCTCTAGCTGTGCAAAACCCAAAATGGGTGTGGAAATTTCAGCTTCAATGTGGCGTACATCCACTTGCCGCACTTCCTGTTCAGGGTTGTGGGAGGTCCAGAGCCTGTCCTGGAGGCTACAGGCACAAAGCAGGGCACAATGTAGGACGGGGTGGGCAGTTTGGTCATGTCAATTAACCTCAGCATGTTTTTGGACTGTGGGAGGAGGCTGGAGGAAAGGCCATAATGTTACAGGGAGAACAGGCAAACTCCACACACGGAGCCATGGTGGAGACTTGAACCTGTGTCCAAGAGGACTGAGGCAACAGCACAAACCACTACACCACTAGGCTGCCTCTTTTGACAAGGCAGTCTATTCAAATTATATGTTCAGATGAAATAGGTCAGATGACGACATGTTTGGAAAAAGAGTTTTTGGATATTACTTCTTACCAAGATGACATCTTTCCAAATATGAAAAAGGCCTGTGTAGTTCATAATTGACAGCTGCTATTTGATAGACACAGAGAGCAAGAACTTCACACCCAAACAGCTGTTCACTAATAGGCGTGAGTCTTCCGGAGTACTAAAGGCATCTCTGTGGCTGCAGATCAGTGTTTGAACTTACCTCCATGCAACACTGTGTGTACATTAACTGCCACCAAATGGAGACAAGCAGTACAGCAGGCTTACCCAAACATTTTTTGCCGTGTAAACATCTTAGGCTATCGCAGAAAATTTAGTTTAAACTATTTTTATGTTGGTGTAAAACTATGATTTTATGCCTGTCAAAATGTTTCAAATCCTCAAGTCACCACAGTAATTACCTTTACCGGACAGTAAATCCAAATATTAGCTGAACTCACCCACTAGCACAGCATGTTTGGCTAATCAGTTCTTCACGGCGTATTTTAATTAAATACGTTCATCAGTTGAGTGAGCTGGTGGCAAAATTAACAAATACATGGGAGAGGTTTGTGAACCGTTCTTCTAGCCATCCAACAATATATCAAGATAACTATTTGGAGGACAGAAAATGTCTTAGTATTCTTCATTTTATTAATGTTTATTAGTACATACCTGTATTCTTATTTTAAATAATGTTTTATTTCTGAGCAAATATGGACTATATGGACAAAAGTATTGGGACACCTGGCCATTACACCCACAGGATATTTTATGACAACCTTATGACAAAGAAGACCAAATTCTGACAGTTTGCCTCCAAGCATCAGTTCAGCTCTCAGGCCCAAAATAATCTTAATGTTAGAATGTTAAATGCTATCTCCGCTCTATTCCGACCACATTTGTCTGTTTTTGGGTCCTTCTCAGTCTCTTTCTTACTTTTTTTTTAGACTCTTTTGCCCCCCCCCACTAGTGGTTTACTGCTCAATAGTCAAAGACAGGGCGTCAGTACGATCCCCCATAAATCAGCGTCTGTGAGAGTGTGTGTGTGTGGGGGGGGGACACTTGTATGCTAGATGGACACGGTATGCTAATGGACACTTGTATGCTAGATGGACACGGTATGCTAGATGGACACTTGTATGCTAGATGGACACTTGTATGCTAGATGGACACAGTATGCTAGATGGCCAGTCCAGCCCTGCTTATGGATTCCTCAAAAGAAGATCACAGAAGAACCATTTTTGTAACATTACATTCCATATTTCTTAATCTGCTTACGCTATTTCCAGGGCGTCATTAAGGCCAATCCTAACAGATCACTTAAAGATCGTAGACATGTTGTGAGGCGCATACAGTTGGATTGGGAGACTGAGTACCTACAGTAGCTAGTCGTTTTATATCTATGCCCTGTTCTCTTCATGTATTGTTCTGTATAAGTGCAACCGGCTATGATAGAGCTATCCTCGTAGTGTGTTCATAATGATGTTAGTGTCTGATTCCACCCCCAGAGTTTCTGTGTGTTACTCGAAAGTGTCTAAGAAGCGGGTGGGTAACATTTTACCTGTTGAACGCAAAAGTTTTCACACGCAAACTAAACTCTGATTTTGATATGTAATGAGTAATAGTTTGGATGCGTTTCCAAAGTTCTGTTCCACGGGATTTTTTTTCCCACAAGCCTAGTTATTTTGCTGCAGTTTTATGAGTAAAATGAAAATTACGAGAACGCATTATGTTCGATAGAAGAAATTGATTGATTGAAGATTGACGCTCGTTAGCAACGCTAACTAATTCATGTCTGTATTTAAATGGTGAGGGATGGTGTCTTTACAGGAAGTGAGAATAAATGATGATAAAGAGAATATGAGCCTCTCTCTGAGGCTCCAGTCAACACTGAGCCTCTAAGATTGCGATTCCCATGCTATAAGCAGCCCTGTCAGACATGTGACTCACAGATACCGAGACACCTAACAGCGGCAGGTCTATATATATAGACGGCCTTATATTTACCACATTCACAGGTACGATGACGCCTTGCGATGGCAAGTTTATAAATACGCAAGTTTGCATTTAACAGCTTTGCCCTGGTAACAGATGCTGCTGCTCTGTATTTAAAATAAAAAAAAAAAATACCCTTTCACAGGAAAGGTTACCTAATGTGCCAGTTGCATGTGAACTTTTGCCTATAGGGCATCTGGAAATGGAGTTTGAATTGTTGTTCTCCTCTCTCTACCAAGAACTGGGAAATATCTGGTAGGTAAAGACACACACTTGTAATCTGACACACTAAACCTTGATTGACAAGTGTAAAGATGTTCTGACTCCAAAGACCGGGCGGGCAGAACGATTCCAAGGGCTCCAGAGAGACAGGAGGATTGGTCAGGGTTGGGGGCCCAAAATGCTTTCATGGCATCCAAAATCTCTAGCAGAGGGTCTGCCACAGGCCTTCAGAATAGAAGGGCCGTAGTGGGGTCCAGCAGTTAGTCATATTGACTGGAGGATAAGTGCAAAAACTGGCTGAAAGCACTTCATATTGTATTTCATATTCTACTTACTATTTCTTACTCATTTAAAGTTTGGGCCAATTAAAATTTTTTACTTGTGCTTACCTAGTTGTATCTCAGTATGGTTAAGCGATCTCACTCCAAAAATTTTTTCAGTGGTCCTGCAATCATTAAAAGCCACTGAATCCAGAATGTTCCAGTTTCGCTTCCATGCCGTGAAGCTAAATGCTACTAAAAGTACTTTGGAATAATCTGCAGTTTCAAGACTTAACAGATGTAACAGATATTGTAACATACCTGTTGAATGTTGTATTAACCCTGGAAGAGAGTAAATGCTCACAGTACGGACAGGATTGCTGCATTCGGCAAGCGAAAGCGGGAATTTTGTCTAACCACAGGCTGGCTGTCGTAGAGCAGCTACACTGGCATCGGAAGTATGACACACATGTGCATTTTGCTGACCATAAAAATGGAAGGTAAGTCCTAGAATGTGTTCTGCTGTAAGTGCGTTACCTGAGAGAGTATGTTAAATCCTGAAGCTTCATGTCAAAGGCTTTGCTTATCGGCGATGCAGACTAGCCAATTAGGGGCAGTGTGGCACATGATCGGAAGCTGCTATCCTGGGGGCAGCAGACTGATGCCGCCACTGGGCCCCTTAGCAAGGCCCTTAACCCCCAGCTGTAGGGGGCGCTGCATACTGGCAGACCCAGCGCTTCGTACCCCAGGCTTACTCTCACTTATCCCACGGAAATCAACAAGGTATCATTATTCTATTCACAATGTTTCAAAATGCTGAATCATCTACTGAAATATGCTGTGAATTGCAAACCTTTGTTATTCATGTCTCTCGATATTCCACAACCCTAATTGCATCTTAGCCTCCAAAATTTACACTTATAATACCATATACTGCATAAACTGCTTTTATCAATAAAGATTGATAACAAAAAACTGTTAGAAATGATTGTATACATGAAAAATTCTTTAACTTCATGAGCTAAAGAAAATGGGTTTCATTGTGCCGGCTGCCTTGTCTGTTAAACTCAGTTCCACTGCCACATCCACATGAAACTATCTTTCTTCATATGCCTGTGTGATTACTCTTGGTAACATTCTGTAATCTCAGATTGATTTGGGCTGTAATCTTCAGTCAACATATATAAAGGGGCGGAGATGGATTGAAGAATGATTTAGACACGTAATTGACGTGTATATATTTGGGAGAATTGTATATACAGTATGAGGGAGAATGGGTGAGAATTAAGAAAAAAATGCCAATAAATGTTGGATTCAGTGTGTCGAGAACTGGAATGCAGCTGCATTATTCCAAGTACAGTTTCCTGTAAGTAGTTATAAAGGTTCAGCACTCAAAACACGCCTAGCCAAATGCAGCAGAGAAGAGCACACTTACAAAAAGGTGAAAGGAGGCTGACACACACCATGTGGGTCTACAGTTAGTCAGCAGACAGTCCAGTAAAGGTGCCAAATGATCCATCAAGGAATGCAAAACTCAGTATGCCTTGACGCGAATGAGGTATGGCAGCCAACATCTTTCAGGAAAACAAGAAATGGTGGCTGCGGTTAATGAATTGGACAGACACACACACACACACACACACATCGCATTATAAACAGTCAGTAGTTTTAAGTAAAGCATTAATTCCAAGCAGTAACAAACTGAAACCCAAATTGTAGTCCTGAAAGCTGATCTGAGTTACAAAGTTCATTGACAGGCATCATCAGTGGGAGCTTTTTAATTAATAACATAAATCATCAAACATTTGGGAGCCAATGGCTACATTTGCAATTAATAGCAAAATGGCAAGAAGAGAAATGAATTAGTCAGTCAAAAAAATTATGACACTTAATAAAAAGAAAATGTGTAGCAGATATGTGTGGATACGTTAAACATCGCTTGTCAGTGGACTTTTATTATGAAACCAATAAATCTGCAACATTTTTTACAGAATTAAGCAAGCATCCCTTGATAAAAGTGGAGCATCACTTGAATACCACGGCATATCTGACCATCTCTGTCAATCAGGATTTCGCAGGGGACTAATGTCCCGGTTTAGCTCTGTAAACATGACAATCAAGTCATCTTAATGAAACTGTCTGCCTAGACCTCAGATCTCAATCCATATAGGGATCTGTGAGATGAGATGGAAGGAGCGGTTTGAAATAGCGATGTCCATCCATCCATCCATCCATCATCCTGCGCTTATCCGAGGTCGGGTCGCGGGGGCAGCAGTCTCAGCAGGGAAACCCAGACTTCCCTCTCCCGGGCCACTTCACCCAGCTCCTCTGGGGGAATCCCGAGGCGTTCCCAGGCCAGCCAAGAAACATAGTCCCTCCAGCGTGTCCTGGGTCTTCCCCGGGGTATCCTCCCAGTGGGACATGCCCGGAACACCTCACCAGGGAGGCATCCAGGAGGCATCCTTAACAGATGCCCGAGCCACCTCATCTGGCTCCTCTCAATGCGGAGGAGCAGCGGCTCTACTC
>JAODKC010000051.1:7577047-7591525 GCA_026777985.1 Mormyrops attenuatus | reverse complement strand
GAATTTCTGTATAACTTAAGATACAGACATGCTAGGCTAATTCTAAGCTCAGATTTGGAATCAACACACTCAATTTAGTATATAACAGCTCTTTTTACTCTGGTAGCAAAATCCTTGTTTTCCAGTGTAATCTACCAGCTCTTCACGGCAGCGTTATCGACAAAAATGTTAGAAACACAAACAGACCCATAACTTAAAAATGGGACGTGATAGACGAAAACGGTTTTGAGATTTAGAGTCAGCATGTGGAGTTTGATAAGGTACAGCTGACAGAACTCCAGTAGCAAAATGACTGTTGGCCAGTGTAATCTGAGGATAGACATGCAGTATGCTGCCAATAAAAGATCCTCCATATGTGACTAAAAGAACTGGACAAAGTTGATAAGAAATGGCCATGAATGGTGCTCCCACAAGGGAGTTTGCCCCAGACTATGTTTCTAGCTGAAATACTAATGAGACATGCGACAGCAATGGCCCAAAGCTGCGAATTGCATGCATGTGTTACCGTGCATACAAATCCACTTCTATTTTAGATCAGTCTTTGTGTTGTTATGCTAATACAGTGACTCTTGTGCCATGTGATTACATTATGCTTGTCACGCCCACTTCTACCTTGGCTTCCCATTGACAGCTTCCCTATGGCACTATAGTGTAACAGCCTTAGCTAAAATGTTACCATATATTAATCTTTTCAGTATTCCTTCTTTCTCAGAGGGAGTTTTGGATCAGTTACAGAGGTAAGAGTCATTAGGAATCTTTTTTTTTATTTAAGGCAATACTTGTCAGGCAGCGAATGCTGCTTCTATCAGAGGACTCATTTCTGCCGAGTTTGGGTCAGCTTTTGTTTGTAAAAGGATGTTGCTTTGCAAGTTTTTGCATTTCTGATAGCAAAATCCATTCCTGCATTTCAGATGGGGACCAATGTCTGTCCTCTCCGTGTAAGAATGGGGCAGAGTGCAAAGACGCTATAAGCTCTTACGTATGTTGGTGTCCTGTTGGGTTCGGTGGGAAAAACTGCGAGATAGGTGAGGTCTCCTTTGGAAAACTGTGAAACTACTCATAATGTTTAAAGGGTCCCTATTATGCTTTTCTGGTTTCACCCTTTTCTATAGTGTTATATCGCTTTATATGCATGTAAATGGTCTGCAAAGTCCTAAGGCCCAAAGTACATACCAAAGGGAGTAACTCTCATCACAGAAACTCCTCACTGAAATTCCAGCCCTTACTTCTGTGACATGGTGAGGTCACCCCGTAACACAATCCTTATTGGTCGCCTACCTGCAGTGATCTTTCTGCAGACTGCAAGACAGGGGTGGAAGGTGTAGGGCAAGCTGACCAATCAGAGCACACTGGGCTCATCGGGGCTGGGGCTTAAAGCTATAGACAGATTGAAAAGAGATGTACAGTATGAGAAAAATGATGTGTTTTTGGAAATTGAAGCATATAAATCTATTCTAGTAGGCCCCCAAAATAAATCATAAAATCAAAAAATGAGCATAATAGGGCCCCTTCAAAACTGTTGACTTCAGACCCAGTTTGGGTGTTCTGTTACAGAGTCTATGAGGCAGTGTGATACGGACAACGGGGGCTGTATGCATTTCTGCAAGCCTGATAAATTCCGAGGGGCGGTGTGCGAATGTGCAGCCGGGTATAAGTTAGCGGGGGACAAAAGGACCTGCGATCCTGAAGGTGACATTTGCTTTCATTAACTATATATCCTACACCTCTTTACCCATCCGACACCCAGCGAAATATTTATAACTCACAGGCAGGTTTAAATACATGCCTTTGTACCAGTTCATCAGACACATCAAGCTTAGAGAAACTGTGAATTTCACGCACTTCAGGACTGAGAAGCATGCTTCCTGGATTTGTGTTAGCATATTATTTTCACATGCTTTCCTTCTTATTTTTCCAGGAGACTTTCCCTGTGGTAGACTTGCAGTTAATGTCATTTCAGCTTTATCTAGTCGGTCTGCACAGGCCGACATTCCACAGGAAAACCTTAATGACACTATGAATAATTCTCTACTGCCTAAACAAAGCGGGCATGTTGACATCACTACTAACCATTCTGCAACTAATAACGTTACCTGGAAGCCAACTCGTAGCGAGCTGCCCTCCTGGGCTTTTTCCCCCACCTTGCCCACCATCCGGGAAGAGGTGGCCACAGACAACCGCATCGTTGGGGGGCATGAGGTGACCCCTGGAGAGATCCCTTGGCAGGTGGGAGAATGCTCCCAAGTTAACGGTATCTATATGTAATTGCGTTTCGTATTTGTGGAGAAAGTACACGGCCACTAAAGGCGTGTCATGTCATCCCATCAGGTGGCACTGATTGACAATAACAAAGGAGCGATTTTCTGCGGAGGATCCATCCTGAGTGAGTGGTGGGTCATCACAGCTGCCCACTGCCTGGAGAAGATCACTATTGACTTTCTCTCCGTCCGAGTGGGTAAGAAGTCATTGCTAGTGGAACAGCCATATCTGCTAGCTGCACTCACTGTTATCCACTACACCTCATCTGTTTCCTGCTAATACTAAAAGTTAAAATGCATATAACTGTTCAAGGATGAGTGTTCAAATCCCATCCCCAGTTGTGTGAGCATGTTCTCGTTAGATTACCAGGTTTCAGCCAGGGACACAGGATTTCTATCGCAGCCTAAAAAAAACACAAGTGAATGGGTATCTGTGAATTGGTTTCTGTGAAGTGCTTGTAGTATAGATTTGTGTGCAATGGACTGGCTTCTTATCAAGGGCATCCCCCACCTCAGGTCTGGTGCCTCCTGTGATTGGTTGCACCTGAATGTAACTGTATACTGGGTATCCAGATATGAAAGATGGATGGATGGATGGATGGATGGTTGGATGGATTAGGCTGGTGTGGTGGCAAAGTGATTAGCATGGTTGCCTCACAAGGTTTAAGTGTCCGCCATAGTTCCATTTGTGTGGATTTTGCAAGGCGTGTGTGTATGTGTGTGTGTGTGTGTGTGTGTGTCTGCCCTGCAATAGGTTAGCGCCCCATCCTGGGTTATTTTCTGCCTGTACCAAGACAGACTCTGGACCCTTGTGACCCTGAATAGGTGGTCACAAGTGCTTATAGAGGATGGATGGATAGATTTGTCATCCCACAGTGGCAATAAGCTAATTAATTTAATTTATTCATTTAAGTTATTAAGCTAACACAGCTGATGGTCAACCACTGTATAAACAATACCTAGTCAGAGTATGTAGAGCTTACCAATGAGTAGCACCAATACTGAACTGAAGTACGTAACAACAGCACTTGGAATGATGCCTGGCTTTTGTTGATCTGTAGGAGATAAACGTTCATGGTTTTCCATTAAATGAAGGCAAGATTAATTGCCATTTGATGTCTCTCTGTAACGTGAACAATCCCCCATTACAACCAAGATGAAGAATATAGGTAGTATTTGGTTCTGTCAGCTCATGTTTATTATCTGTTATGGGCTATAGAGGTCGTAACAATGAAAGCCCAAATAGCTTGCCAAGTACATCTTGCCATGATGCTCAGAGTGATGGTGAAAATGATAAAAAAAAAATACAAAAAATAACGTAATGTTTATATGTAACGTATAAAACATTCTGGGCAGCCCCCTAATATTGCGTCGCAACCATTTTTGCACTAAGAACATCTTCAGCTCCTTTGTGCCGAAACCTTCCTCAGGGATGCCAGCTCCTGCGATGCCCCTTATTGCGCTTAGTTGACGGGTAGCAGATTCTGGCTCAGAACAGCTTATCTCATCTCATCCCACAGATGTTCAGTTGAATGGCGATCAGATGACTGGGTAGACTGAAAACATTCCTGGACAATCTTAGCCTTGTGCCAAAGGCCATCATTCTGCTGATAAAATCCGTTCGCAGACTGATACGCTGGCCATGAAAGGATGTGCCTTATTGGCAACTGTGTTCCAATACTGTCACACGGCTGAAATTCTACATTTTTATTCATTTATATAATGCTTTAATCCAAAGTAGAGAGAAAGGTTACAATTTATGTACATTGCCAGGTATTTGGGCCCAAGACCTTTGCCTTGATAGTGCAATGCAATACTTGTTGAGCAACAGGAGCAGTGGGTGCCTTGGAAACACATTCCACCACTACCAGGCTTTGCTGACACATCTCACATGATCTCACATGCTTTTCTACATACCCTAGTTCTCCCATTAGAGTACAACATCAGTATGGATGTTTTTTTAACCTGTCTACTTTCCTTAACCGACATTGACGGTGGATCATAGCTTTCACCTGAATTTATCAGATCAGTTGATTAAAAGAATGAGATGGCGTCCCTAATGTGTTGAACACTGAGTGTATAAAAAATATGTATCACTATAAGGTAAGCACAAGGATATAGACAGGTGACCACTTGAGAATATTTCGGCAGTTTATCGATTTGGTATTTGTAAAAACGCATTACGTAATAACACCCCATTGTGCAACAACTTGACAAAATGTAACAAATTTTCACTTCATTATGTAACAGCATTTTGTAATAGTCTGCCACATTTTGTAATAGACAGTTTGAACGCAATATGTAATAAATTCTCCTGCATTTTCAAATAATTACATATTGTGATGGTTATTACAAAATGTGGGAGTTGCATTTTTTTATGATGAAGATTTAATAACATGGCGCGTTATGTAATCCATCCATCCATTTTCCAAAACCGCTTATCCTGTTCAGGGTCACGGAGGCTCATGAGCCTATCCTGGGAGCTACGGGTGCAAGGCAGTGAACGACCCAGGATGGGGCGCCAACCCATCGCAGGGCACACTCACATATCATTCACCCACACATGCACACACACCTACAGGCAATTTGGTAACTCCAAATAGCTTTAGCATGTCTTTGGACAGTAGGAGGAAACTGGAGTGCATTATGTAATAAACAACCAAAATGGATGTTTTCATTCAGACTTTGTCGAGGTATTACGTAATGCAGTGTTATTACATAATGCAGTGTTATTACATAATGCAGTGTTACAGTATTACAAGCAACCACCTTTAGCACTGCATATAGTACCATCTACGATTATCAGATGCTATTGCAGCTGCTCATGTGCTCCTTCATTACCAGCATGTATGGTGAAATGCAAGCTTCAAATGTTGAGATGACCTTAACAATCTCCACAGGGGAGCACAATGTCCACAAAAACGAAGGCACAGAGTACGACTACGAGATTGCCGAGTGGCACATGCACACCAGCTACAACGCTAGCAAGAGCAGGTTCAACCACGACATAGCCCTGCTGCGGCTGAAGACGCCCATCGTGTTCTCAGATTTCATCCTTCCAATCTGCCTTGGGCCCAAGAGGTTCACCGAGGCAGTTCTAGAGAGCGGTATCGGCTCGCTGGTGAGTGGTTGGGGAAGGGTGCGCTACGCGGGGGCGGAGTCTCCCGTACTGCAGAAGGTGGAGGTGCCGTATGTGCAGCGAACTGTATGCAAGGACAGCAGCAGTAGTCAGATCAGCCGCTTCATGTTCTGCGCGGGCTACCTGCACGAGCACAAGGACGCCTGCCAGGGCGACAGCGGGGGACCGCACGCCACCAAGTACCGGGACACCTGGTTCCTGACTGGCATCGTAAGCTGGGGGGAGGAATGTGCCAAAGACGGCAAGTTTGGCGTCTACACCCACGTCTCTTACTACAACCCCTGGATTAGCTGTATCACTGGGATAAAGAAGAGCCAAAACAATTTGGATGACAAAGCTGCCAGTCAACATTCGTCATGCAATTTTATGAAGAGAAACCTTCAGTAAGAAGGTACACACACTTGGAATGAAAGTTTGTGAAGCCTGTTTAAAGTTTCTGTTTTACTGTTTTCAGTTTTTAATCTTCATGATTATGGCTCATGACCAAAGAAATTCTGAAAGGTTTAATTTAGACAGCATGCTACAGTGGAAGCAGACTAAACACAAAACTGTGCTTTTCCATACATGCCAAATGCTTGAATAATTGGCAAAAATTTGCTAAGTACTGTATAAACCTATTAACCAGGGAGGCTGATTAACAGGCTGCAGAAGTTACCCACACGTAGAACTCCATTAAGGGGTTTAATATAATTAAATTGCATCACTATTGTATTGTTTGATAATCAATGGATCAGAATGTGCTTTATACTGTCTTATTTACAATCTAGATAATATATTTAACACATATACATTTTTCCGCTAAACAAATGTGTTTTTGCCCGTTGGCATAAAGTGGTTAAATCTCTCAGGGCACATTGTGAATCACTCATCCATAATACTGCTGCTCCAGAGCTTAAAAATAGTCATTTTGTGCCATGTACAGAGCCAGTACTTTTCATGTACAGCTTTTGAAAGTACCAGTAAAATATATACTTTATGAAATTAACAGCCAGGAATGAGTCTGGCGTGACACTGTCATACTCTACTAAAGAAAAGGAAAAAAAACTAGAAAAAAGATTATAAAACATTTGGCACCACATGTATTGACATACATTTTATGTAAATATCCCTCTTTAGATAGTTATGGCACATGACAAGACCATAAATATTTCATCAGAGTATTTGAGTTCAGTAACAGAGACATAATTCAGTAGGGCACATACAAAGCATATCTAACACTGAATCTGACAATTTCCTGTTTGGAGATGATTAACAGGCTTCCAATTTTACATAGATAAACAGCCTAAAACAGGTCCATCCTGCTTTGGAAAGGCCTGTTTCGGGGTGTTCTGTCCATATAGGGAGCCTGTTATAAGAGGAGTTGTAAGCCATTATAAGAAACCCATGTGTTTATTAGGCAGGGTGGTAACTATAGGGTAGCCAGGTATTATGTAAGGACTGTATTCCTCATGTGCTTAAGACTAAAACTCGCTTGAAATGTAGAATTAGTGAACCCACTAGGTAGCGCTCCGCTCTGTTTAAGACTGATCAGGATCAAGATGTTTGGAATGTTTGTGCCATCCTTGCATGTGTAATGAGTTCTATACACAGGCTTCCCTTGGCTACAGTATAAGGTAATAAAGGTGATGAATGTTTCCAGAACCACCTTTCCCCCTTTGGTTGCCAGAGCAGGGGTTTACCACTATTTTTCCCCAAGGGCCAAACTCCATCAGCAACACATTTCCAAGGTCCACTGCATCTGAGAAAAAATATTGCCAAATTGGGGGTGCGGGGGGGGGAGATCGATCGTGTGGTCTGGATGCAATCGTATTTCCATCTGTGAGGTGGTGACCACTAAGATGGACTTCCAACAAAATTAGGAAATAATCTGACAGGATCCTCTATCACCTTCAGTCTAGAAATTACACTGTCCAAAAAGTAGCCTTATTCACCGTAGTAGGTCGTTTGGGTTCAAAGGTCACCGTGAATTTAACAGGAGTCAAAAAGCCAAGCTGTACTTGGAAGTGAACTTGTGGTTTCTTTCAGGGTGAGCTAAGTTTCCTGGTTTTCAAGTTCCCTGGGTCTAGGGGACAAACAAGAAATGACACTGTAAGTGATGATCCCAAGGCTGTGACATGTTCAGGACAATTACAAGTGCAGTGGGCCTCATGCAAGAACCACTCTTATGAACAGATTCGTGCATCAGTCGCTCGTGTGAGCCCACTGCAATATTCTCGTATTTTGAATGTTCTCTTAGGTACAATTAGTTGGTTGTTATGCAAACCAAAGTTTCTCAATAACTGTATATTTCATTACATTGAACCAATTTTGACTTTCATATACAAAGACATTGTGCTTCATTAATTATGTTGACAACATCCTATATTTATTCATGTAACCTAATGATATTATCATTAAAAATATAATCATTAATAAATTGGCTATCAGTGTTATAGTATAACAGTACAAAATAAATATGAGCATCGGAAACTGCTAAACTAATTAAAGGTCACTTGATTTCACTGAAGATGCTGCTAAAATGTAGACTTTATTTACAGATCTCCAAAAGCATGACTTCAGTCTCCAAACTTGTAAAAGTTCTTTTTTCCATCTTTAACCCCATTTTCGTACCCCATTTCCTAACATATGGGTCAGGACGTGGAACCTTAGATATTTTTGTTGGGGAGTTAATTACACTAATCTGCAATTCGCGTGCATGCGCACTGGTCGAATTCATCATTTTTACACAGAGAAATTTACGCGGTTCCCTGAAGTTATGAACATTTGCTGAATCCAGCATGGTACACTCATAAGTGCCCATCTTACGAAAAAAAGTAAGACGAATTGAGATCAGACTACAAAATTGTTCTTGCATGAAGCCCAATGTCACCAGTTAACACTAGGACTCACAGGTACACTGAGATCCTTCCTGTACCTCCTATCCTGCTGGGGGTCCCCTTGCTGTTTCCTCCCAGGATCACCTGCAGGTTGTCAACTTGGATCCGGCCCTCCAGATTGCGACTCACATTTTTCACCTGCCTACAAGAGGAACTAAAGTGGGACTGAGGCTCACAAATCAATTACAGTTCTTGTTAATTCCAGCTAACCCTCCACAGGTCCCTGAAAGCACTCACCATACCCCTTCAGTCTCTTCCCGTAACAGATGAATGAGGTCACCGCTCTTGATGATGAGGTCATCTGGCCCGTACTGATGACAGTCCTCCACAGCCCTGTACTTGCCTGGGACCTAAAAAAGAAGAAGCAGAGGTTCAAGCATTAGTTTATTGTTAATTATACCGGACAAATAATGGAATCACTAGGGGCCCAGTATCAGAAAATATGTGGGAGGAAAATAGTTTTTAAAAATCAGTGAAATTCTGATGTTAAACAGAACAATAAGAATATTTTACTACTAATATAATAACACAGAACTGTGCTCTCATGATCAGGTCAGGCTACTAAGGCACAAAAAACAGTTTTTTCATTCTAAAATTGACTAAAGTTGTGAACTGTTCTGAAAAAATACTTAGTCATTTAATAAATACACCCTCTCCTTGTTTACAGACCGAGTTCTGTTCCAACGACCAGGGCTGAGTTTCCCGAAGCCTCCGTTACATTGTTCATAAGTTCTATCTTCTAACATAGAACTTACAAATGATGTAGCATTAAGAAGGCTTCGAGAAACTCACCCCAGGTTGTTAAGTGAAATATTCGCTAAGTGAAAATCACTGTAGCCTAGGCATGACTGTGATTGTGCTTTGTGTTGTGAAGGTCACTGGTTGATGCCGTCTCATTCAGATAAAGTCACACCAGAAATAGTCTCACGCTGGCGAGAATGTATGTTGTCAGAATGGTTTAGATCAGGGGTGTCAGACTCCAGTCCTGAGGGGCTGGAGCCCTGCACATTTTTGGGTTTCCCCTCATTTAACACACTTGATTCAACTCCTTGTGCTAATTATCACACAGCTCTGAAGCTGAATCAAGCTACACAGGGCTCCGGCCCCCCAGGAATGGAGTTTGACACCCATGGTTTAGATTTATGAAATCTGAAGAGGATCTGTCTATTGTAATTTGTATGTTTTGCAAAGACACTGTTCATACAACACAATCAATTATTTTAACCACCGGAAATGTTAGCACCCCAAACAACATGCAATTTTTAATGAAGTTCATTATTATAATGCTACAATCAGTGTTTCACATACAGAACTGCTGATTGAGTGGTTACCGTTACTACATACAATTGTAAACAGGTAAACAAACAAAAAGTATGATCTGGATCATGGATTATGAGTCTAACCAAAAATATTGTGATGTTACATTTTGGCCATATCGCCCACCACTTATCTGATATCGCCTAAGATGTCACTCACTAGCGTGTCCTCCTCCTCAGAATCAGACATGTTGGAGAGATCCGTTGTCCCACTCCAGTCTTCAATCCCCTCACAGATGTCGATCGACTGTGAGGCGCCAGGCCAGCCTGGGACACAGACAGAGATGGACGGTGGCCACACTGAGGGACCGGCCGACCCCACGCCCTAAGGACCCACTGTTCATGTTGCTTTTCATTACAACCAATATTGCAACAAACTGGACTCCACAGAAAGCATGGGGAAAAACAGGCATGTTTGCTTAAACAAAAATACACAATACAGCAGAAAATATTGGGAGTTTAGAATGAATATGAATGTCCTGCTAAAGGAGAAATATCTTCACAGAACACAGAAGGATTTTACCAAACATTACTTAAACTGTGCAGATACATTGACATTGTCATTCAGGTTAATGGTGAGTAAAAATACTCAGTTAACATTTATATGTGTGTGTCATTTGGTAGAATGGCATAGAAGCCACATATAGCAATCTAGGAGGTACGGGAATTTAGGAACATTCAAAGAGAAAATAAAATATGTAAAAATGGTAAGACTTCAATTTAAGGTCTGCTCCTTAATTATTAGTAAACTGTTACCATCCATCCATCCATCCATCCATTCAATCATTCATTCATCCATCATCTGCCGCTTATTCGAGGTCGGGTCGTGGTGGCAGCAGTCTAAGCAGGGATTCCCAGATGTCCTTCTCACCAGTCACATCCTCCAGCCCCACCAGGGGAATACAAAGGCTTTCCCAGGCCAGCCAACAGATATAATCTCTCCAGCATGTCCTGGGTCTGCCCCGGGGCCTCCGCCCAGTGGGACATGCGCGAAACACCTCCCCAGGGAGCCGTCCAGGAGGCATCCTAGACAGATGCCTGATCCATCTCAAATGACTCCTTTCAATGTGTAGGAGCAGCGACTCTACTCGGAGTCCCTCCTGAATGACCGAGCTCCTCACCTCATCTCTAAGGCTGAGCCCAGCCATTGGTTTCATAACAAAAGTCTGTTAACAAGCAGAGTTTAACATATCTGCACATACCTTCCGCACAGACATTTTCTTTCTATAATGTATCATAATTTTCTTGTCTGACTCATTCATTTCTCTTCTTGCCATCTTGTTATTAATTGCAATTGTAGTCAGTGGCTCCCAAAGGGATTCTAAACACAAATGTTTGGTGCTTTATGTTATTTCTAAGGTGTTACTAATTAAAAAGCACCCAGTGAGACTGCTTCTCAATGAACTTCAGTTTATTGCTACTTCAAATGAACGTTTAACTGGTCATTTCTAATGTGATATATATGTTTTGAAAACAAATGAATAAAGTAATGATTTTTGTTATAAAACCAATGAATTTGCAATATCTATACTGAAATGAGCAAGTGTCCCGAGACTTTCTGCAAGCACTGTAAATTCAGGTGAACAATAAGCTAGCAAATTCAGCATGTCACCGGGTTTTAGAGCTATTCTCAATGCGAATGATAGTTGCCTGAAAGAGGGTTTCAGTAAAATCCACTGTTCTACTTAATTCATTCCTATACGTCTCTATGGGACGTCCTCAGTACCCTCTAAGGGTACCCAGGAAGACTCACTGCGGCGGGTGTGCTGTGGCTGAGGCGAGCTGACGACCGGGTCTGTCTGGACCGAGCTACTGTGGTCAGACTCAGGTTCCTCTGAGCCGTAGGAGGATCTCTGCAGCTTGCTGTGAGGAGGGACATCAAAACAAGCTGAGCAGCCGGCAAGCGGGGCGGGGGTCCATGGAGTGCACATCGAGACACCAGAGACACTATCCAGCAGGGTGGCAGGAAGCAGGAACAGAGCAGAAAAGAACATAAACAACCTTTGTCATATTCCAGCTGCATTGCACCGGAGCTTCTTCTCATTGTGGCTTTTGGCAGCTTCATTACACCATAACTTCATCATGACAGCTTCAGCACACTGTTAACTATTTAACTGCTGTTATGTAATGTCATGTAATGTAACTGCTGGGAAAACTATGTAAAGTATTAGCAAATAAATCTACATTCTGGGACACTTTACTTTAGGGGGCACAAGTAGTGATGGATCAAATGACGCCACGCGAACCATTTGCTGTTTTTTGACTCTTGGTTTGCTTTGGGGCATGCTTTGTGCACTTTTTTGAACAGAGAGCAGCATCTAGTGGGGTAAAAAAAAACAGCAAATGGTTCATGAAGCGTCATTTTGTCGATCATAGGGCACAAGTAACTTAGTTACTCAGTTACAACTCAAGTGCAAATCATAAACAAATATAGTGACTGCATGAAATACATGAACCGTTGATTGATGATGAACGATGAACAATGACGACAATAGATTAATAATGAATGAACATGGGATCAGTATGTAACTAACAGTTTCTGATCAATTAATACATTAATTAAGAGTGTACTACTACATTATTTGTGCCCTCTAGTTTTTTATTACAATGTTAATTTACAATGACCATTTGATATTGTAAAAGGAAAAAGATGTCGATATTAAATATTTTTTTCATGCTGTTGTAATGGAAGAGCATGTTAAATTTATTGCCCCCTATTTACACATACAATTTACATATTCACAAAACTGACTTCTGTTTTATGCAGATTTATTATTTATTTACAGCTACGAGACACCACAATCATGTCGTACATGAGAAAGCCAGCCCTGGTGTTTGCAGCGATTTTTGGGAAAACTACCTCTGAACTTTTTGCTTTTGCTGTAGACAGGCTGATGAAAAGAGTTGACTTAAAATAACAGGCACCACAAAGTAGGGTGACCACCTAATCCATGTCAGGGAGGACACTTTGAGCTACTTCAGGTTTTACAAACTACTTTAAAACTGAAAGGCTCCTGTGCTCCGCTAAATAGTTCAGTTCTTCGCAGCAAGAACTCAGAAATTCAGGTCTTTTACAAACCCTGTCCTAGCTCATAGTGCCCCCCTGACATGGATCAGGTGGTTACCCTACCACAAACGTAGCCCTTAGGCAGCCATGTTGGTTTCTGTAAGGAAAAAGGTGACCTACCTATCAGATGATGATGGGGACATCTCATGCCTGTCTGATGCCAGACAGGGTTGGAGAGAATCATCTAAGAGACAGGAAGGGGAGCGTAGATGGGACAAAAGGAGGGACGGAATGAGAGGAGGAGTATAATGCTGTAGTCACAAGCACAGTAGTCCATTAACGATGCTTCCGTATTACATGCATTAAAATACAGAGTATGTACCTTGCGGGACTTTTTTCTGGCTGGTGAGTATTTTGCGGATCTCGCTAAGCCAGGCTAGCTTCACCTCCAAGGTCGGGGCCTAAGGAAATATCCAGCCCATAGCGTGATGGTACTGATTAGGACTGGCTCAATGGCAGAAAACAAGCAAGGAACACATTTTGTAAATATCAACTGTACCTGAACCACATAGACCTCTTCTCTACCACTGTACCAGATCTCAAACTTCTTAATGTCTCCCTTGACATTCTCTGTAATTCCCACTGCACTCATCTGTAGGTAGCATTAAAAAACAGTCTGTATCTTTGAAGAACATCAGCAATGGCTGGAATAACAAAAGGCATTGACAATGAGAAAATGTTGATCATATAAAGTACCAATAGTACTTCTGTAATACTACTGGTATTTTAAAGTACAATAGTACCTGTGACAGTACTGTAGTTAGTATCCATCCATTTTCCATTACATTGCATTAATTTATTGAGCAGTCACTTTTATCCATTATAATCACACAGCTGTCGAGGAGCCAACTTAGATACAAGTGGTACAGTGCTGACCTTGCAGTGAGTGGCTAGTAACATGTACAGTTTAGCAGTGGAGCATATTACACCATATTAATTGACTATTCAGTGAAGACAGACAGCAGAGAGCATAACCCTTACAGGTTCGCAGTGAGCCTGCAGTCTCTTCTAGGAAGTTGTATTAAACACTGTGTGCAGTTCTGAGTCACCAGTTCACTGCAAACGTGTGCACTGAGACTGAGGAAGGCAACCAAGGTGAAAATAGGTGCTTCCCAATAAGCCACTGTGTTGCCCCTTAATACTGCCGCTACTTCTACTATTAGACTGTCAGCCCATGCGGGTGTAGCACTGCCTTCTGTCCTGGGCTGCCTGGGATAGGCTCCAGGGACCCCTGGACCCTGTCCAGGATAAATATTACAATATGTATACTATTAGTATTATTATTGTTTTTATTATTATTATTATTACGTTTACTTTATTTAGCAGACACTTTTGTCCAATGTAGCAGTGAGACAGGTAAAGCCTCAGAAACATACATGTGGTCAAGGAATCAAGCAGGCATAAGGGGAGCAAGACTGAGCTTCCGTTGAATGCCCAGGTACAAGAGACAAGAGGAAGCAGTATTGGAGTGTAAGAGTTACAGAACACCTTTCAAACATAGTCAGAATCTAATAAGACTATTAAAAAGTATATTATTATGATGATGATGATTATTATTATTATTATCATGGTAGTTGTTGTTGTTATTAGGTGCCATGGTGGGTCATGGTGGGTGATGGTGGGTGATGGTTGGTCATGGTGGGTCATGGTGGGTCATGGTGGGTCATGGTGGGTGATGGTTGGTCATGGTGGGTGATGGTGGGTGATGGTGGGTGATGGTGGGTCATGGTGGGTGATGGTTGGTCATGGTGGGTCATGGTGGGTGATGGTTGGTCATGGTGGGTCATGGTGGGTGATGGTTGGTCATGGTGGGTCATGGTGG
>JAODKC010000051.1:7562525-7573717 GCA_026777985.1 Mormyrops attenuatus | reverse complement strand
TGAAGAAAGAGCTGAGCCAAAAGGCGAAGCTCTCGATTTACCAGTCGATCTACGTTCCTACCCTCACCTATGGTCACAAGCTATGGGTAGTGACCAAAAGAACGACATTGCGAGTGCAAGCGGACGAAATGAGTTTCCTCCGCAGGGTGGCTGGGCTCTCCCTTAGAGATAAGGTGAGGAGCTTGGCCATTCGGGAGAGATTCAGAGTAGAGCTCCGCATCAAGAGGAGCCAGATGAGGTGGCTCGGGCATCTGCTTAGGATGCCTCCTGGATGCCTCCCTGGTGAGGTGTTCTGAGCATGTCCCACTGGGAGGAGGCCCCAGGACACGCTGGAGGGACTATGTCTCGGGAACGCCTCGGGATTCCCCCAGAGGAGCTGGATGAAGTGGCTGGGGAGAGGGAAGTCTGGGTTTCCCTGCTGCGACTGCTGCCCCCGTGACCCGACCTCGGATAAGCGGAAGTTAATGGATGGATGGATGGATGACACGTATGTTCTTTTTATTACTATATGGACGTTTGCTCACGCCCACAATTTGGTATTCAGATTATAGTATTATGTCTAAAATATTAATGAGATGCGTATTGTAACACCCAAAAGTTAATGGTCTGTATATATTGGGCGTTTCCTAAGTTTAATAAATACCACCACACCACCCATTTTTTTTACCTTGTTTATCCACACGATCTCCTCTTTCAAAAGTTTTAATGATGTGGCTGTTGAGCTGTCCCTTTCTTCACCGCCACTCTCAGTGCAAATTGCTTCCATGATTTACCAAAACAGTGGCATGTGGCTTTGCGCTAACCAAATTTAATAAACATAAGGATACGCAGAATTCATACAAACGACTGACTTCTGGGCGTCACAATACGCATCTAATTAAAATTTAGGCGCACCCACTAATCTGTTTACTAAATTGTGGGTGTAAGTAAATGCTTGTATAGTACTGAAAAGCTGGCGTCGAAAGCTCTGGTGATTACTGCACAAGCGCCATATAATTGCTATTACGTTCGCCACGTGATCGCGACGGCCATAATCAAAAGTTAGTCAAAGTTGCAAAAATAAATTTTAGAAGTTGTTAGATTTGCTGCTAGTTGCTTTTTGAAAAATGTTGTCAAGAGTAGTCTGCAAAGTTGCTAAATCTAGCAACAAAATTGCTAAATTGGTGACACTGATTCAGACTGTGGGGAAGGAATTGTGGGGAGGCGCCTATGAGAAAAAAAATAGACAATTGTGTGGGGAGATTGAGGTGGGGGTAGACCTATTTTGAAACTGCAAACTTTTTACATATAAAAAATTATGTGAACACATTATATGCCTGTACACATATCACAATAACAAATTAAATTAATAAAAAATTGCTAATTAAGTACTTCCACACATCGGAAATGTTGTGGTCCCAATTATTTTGCTTGTTGGCGATATCGCTGATACGTCATCACATATAGATTACAGGTATCTCCGCATTGTCACATGGATGAGTACATGAGGACTGCATCAGACACAATGCTGACACTAGTACTGGTATCGGTGGACCCCAAAGAACAAGTTTCCATATAGGGCGGCGGATACATCTTCTTCAAGCCAAATAAATGCCTTCATGCAGTTAATCATTATCGAGATGAGCCAGATCTGTTGCATGGCCTCCCTGAATTCACATTGTACCTCACCCTTTCCAAGAAGCAGGCTCCTACTCTCTCTGGGTTCTCCAAGCATGCTTCCAGGTCCTGCAGGAAGATCCTGTGGAGGAGAGGGGTTGACCAGGGTTCAGGGGATGGTCATGGGGTCACTGTGACACTTACACTATGTGGCTTCTGTCCAGAAACTTGGAACCTACCATTTTTTTCTAGCTGGGCCTATACTACCAGCAAACAAACAGTGTGTGTCTTTCTTTATGTGTATGCCAAATACATTGTAGCGAATGATTCTCAAACGTACGCCATCCATTTTTTGTAAATGTTTACCCAGCATAGGGTCACAGTAAGCCTGTAGCCTAACCAGTAAGCACAGGGCAGGGAATTCCCTGGATACACACACAGTCACTCACTGGGAAGAACCGACTTACCCAGCAGCTGATCTTCTACTATGGTGCATAACATACTGGAAAACATTCACCAGACTGGCTGCAAACATCCATGCATGTTTGGAGATAAGGAATCTATATTTAACTTTGGTGGCTGTAACTTTAGATAAGATTACTTCTCACAATCAGATGATGATTTTGGGAACATAACAAGGCTTATGTGAGTCTGTGGTATTCTTGGTTTTATGTTATTTTTCTATTTAAAATTTAGATGTTCCTTTCCATTATCCAGCTGCAAGTCCAGTACGAGGTCACAAAGAGGGTAGCTAGACTTCTAACCAAGGTAGCATAGGCCACACGGCAGGGGTACATCCCCAGAGACAGCACCAGGCTATAGGAGGACACACACTATGGGCTAATCCTACCTAAGCACAAGTTTTTGTGCTGCAAGAAAATTACCTATGAATGCAATGTTAAAGGTAAAAGTAGTGTAACCATGAATAGGTGAACAGGACATCAGGGTACTTATGGTGTCGGTGGCTCATTGTCCTGAGTACACGGCTTTCTTGCCTGCTATGGAACTTGTAGATCTCAGGCATATTTCCAAAGAGGACTTCCTTCTGGTTTCGTACCATGGGGGGAAGAAGGCCTGAGAGGGCTGGGTTGTCCATTTCAGCCCTGTACCCCTGGAGCCCAATACGATGGGTTTAGACATACATGCACTGAGCATCAGTACCCAGAGACAGAATACAATACATAGAATCCATAGAATTCACACACAGTCATTCTTATACATGGACTATGATGTTTTGCTCATTCTGACTATGGTATATTTTAACTGCACTGAAACATGGGAAAGAAAACTATAAAGGGGGGCTGTTAGAATGACAGCATTGTATTCCCCGGATGGCCCCGTCATCTATACTCCGTCCATCTAATCCATACTCCCCACACTCTCACGAACCTGTACAATTTCTAGGATTACTGGATGGAAATGTCAGCCAATAAAGGTTTTTACCTGAATTCTATGAGTCCTAGTTGTGACACGTAACTCTGAAACTACTTCTATTCATTTATCGTACATCAATTTTTTGAGTTATCATGCTAACAGGATCAAATGTGTGAAACTACATGGCGCTGCTTCAATATGTCTCAAAATTTAATGTTTTCCAGGTCATCACCCATACAATGCCTCTGCAAAGTTTGAAAAAGATCCATCAAGCAATTTTTGAGTTATAGGTTTAACAAGGAAAGAACCTGCAGTGGAGGTGGACCAGTCCCAAAAACATGTGTGTACTCTGTCCGGGGAATTGTTTCTGGGGAACGTCTGAAGATCACCTGTTACTGACCCGCTGACACCATAAAATGTAAACACTCAGTTATGCTTTTGTGATCTATGTATTTGTGATCTGTTTATTTTTTTGCATTTACATAATTTCCAGCCTTAATGAGTTGTATTTGACAGGATTTATGGAACATTTTTAAACCTGATACTCAATATTTTATTTCCTTCAAAATTTTTTTTATAAAAACCTCCACATTCACTCAGGGAGATATGCGTCTTACCAACAAAACAGCAAGCAGCTCCTCCACGTAAATTTTCTCTGTCTCAATCAGCTCCTTCATCACATGACTGAGGACCAAAACAGCAAAACACGAAAGGCAGTAAAGCAGAAGACGACCGCATGACATCTAGCTAGTGATGCCCGGCTACGAGGTCAGGGGCTGCTCACCGGCTGACGATGTCAGGGCTCTCGTCTCCATCGAAGCTGAATGAGCGGGAGCTGCGGTTCTCCTGGTAGTCATGCATTACCTCTATCTGATAGGAAAGCACAGCATAATGGGACCTTTATTTAGCTGGAAAATCACATACATTCAAGATGGGAAAGAAAATACATCGTCCACCCTGCTCTCATGGCATTTTAAAAAAGATCTGTTTACAGACATATTTTTCAACTTGACGGGGGGTGCTGTGGGAATGACAGCATTGTATCCCCCCCCCCCCCCCAAATCTGTACTCATCCCACACTAACAAACCTGCTCTAGAAGTACTAGATGGATCAACTGGAAATGTGAAAGTTAATAAATGTGTTTTTACCTCGGTGCTCAGAGTCTTTGGTGTGGCACTTTCGTCTGAAACTACACCTATTTATTTATTGCACATCCCCATTATATGCCAATTAGGTGGTTAAGTGTATATCTTTGTTTGTCTTAATGTTCCTATTTTAAAACATTATATACATTATATTTCTATCCATCCATCTTCTGTACCCACTTGTGCTATTCGGGGTGATGGGGATCTGGACCCTAATCCAGAGGCTATGGTCAGCAGGCAAGGATGGAGCACATTCACACCTACAGGTAATATGGCAACTCCAGTTAACCTCAGCAGGTTTTTGGACACCTGGAGGAAACCCCATGATGACACAGGAAGACCATATAAACTCCACACACATGGAGCCATTGTAGAGACTTGAACCCGAGTCCCAGAGGTGAGAGGCAACATCTGCACCACTGTGACAACCACATTACAGTCTTTATATGTCTAAATATCTATATTCAGTGTATTTTTCATTTGCACTATGCCCAACAGTAGGCCATCCCAGCACTCTCTGGGTATGACATTATTTTGTCCCCAACTTCTCTCTAGTCACCTCATTCTAAGACCCACATGGAAAATCCAGCTGGATCATGTCTAGTGAACTGTGGAAGCTGAACTCATGTTCAACTGGTTAAAAAAAGGCCTTCACTACTGCGCCAGAGCAACCCATCCAGTTGTACACAGATAACTTGAAGGCCAGCTTAGAAACTGTCCTCTCCTCGGACTTCAGGGGCAAGGAACACGCAGTGTGGGATATCTCCCAGAAACTGACCCCTGTTGAATAATCTGGTCATGGCCATCTAATGGGCCATCCATGAGTTGAGATGAGTTGCGTCGAATGGACCTCCTCGAGTGGTCCATTACCTTCATCACAGAATATGCCCCTCTGCAGAGAAGACACTTACACCTCAAGACCACCAAGGTGTTGACTTTAGTGTAGCACCATGCTGTATTGGCCCACAGAAATGTAGATGGCCTCTCCGACATGCACCACAAACCACCTGCAAGGAAAGCTAACCTGGGACTGGCTGACAGGAACAAACTTCTGCCAGAAGGGGGCAGCACCGCCTTCCCCAGCACAGCTTAAGGGCCAGCAGTGAAAGAACAGGCCGGTCAACTGCACAAAAGATCTCAGTCCATGTCAGTCTTCTGTTTGGAAGCTAACCGCCCTGAAGGGACTCAACAGACCTTCCAATTCTCTGTACTGTTTCTGCCTTATTTCTTATTTGCCGTAATAAACTGCTTATTGGCATAATCAGCATAATATGCACTTTCCCACCACAGGAACCGTTCTCTAGAACCAGACACTTTTTTAGAATCCAAGGACTTTTGTTTGTTTTCACCTCAGGAACTCAGCCTGATTGTAATTTCTTGGAGGTAGTTCCTGAATGTTTTTTTAGTCCATACTCTGGAGTAGGTATTTTTTGCTCAATCAAGAACTACTGGGTAAGGCTTATAGCGATAACCCTTGCTGATTGGTTGACTACAAGCACCGGCCCTAACTTGGAAATTACACTGAAGTGCGGGGAAAGGAGATAGAAGAAGTGCAGCAAAAACTGAGCAGATGGAATTATTTTGTATCTCAATAACATTCAGTGCATTAATTAATACCTTTTTCGCAGGCGGTTCCATATTTCTGCATCGGAAAATTTGCCTGATAACTGACATAGTTCTGTCTAATATCGCCGATGCCAGCAGGGACACTAGCCAGCGTTTATTATCAGAGTAACGGTACATCCTTTTTTAATTCTGCGGAAAATGAAAAATCAATTTGCTAGCCAGGTTCAATAATAAATTATAAGCATGTTGCGGGCTGGATAAATCAAAGATACAAGTACAATATGAACAAACATTTCCCTATATTTTTGGACTGTGTGATTGACCGCAAAAACTAACAAAATGACTTGTTCATCATCTGTGGTTTTGGGATGGCGGTGTCGTTTTCTGTGATATTACGTGTGAAGTTATACCCATAAGCCTTTTTTGCGTGGTCCATGTTTATTTAGCATGAAGGTCACAGTTTTTGTTGGGATAGCGACACGCGAAAGTGGCCAGTGCGATCGACTAGGAGTGCCTGAACTATCGACCTGTCGATTGTGATTGACTAGTTGGCGACCAATGTCCTATGATAACAGGAAATAACTGAAAAAGGCGCTCAGCTTGAGGATGCCACGGTAGTGCATTGAATAGCACTGTTGTCTCACCCCACTGGGACCAGGGTTCGAGTCTCTGCCGTGGCTCCACGAGTGTGGGGCTTGCATGGTCTCCCCATGTTGTTGTGGGGTCTCCATTGGGAACGCTGGTTTCCCCCCACGGTCCAAAAACATGCAAAGGTCATTTGTAGCGAGGAAAATACTGTGATGGGTTGGTGCCCCATCCTGAGATATTCACTGCCTGTAGCTTCCCAGGTGGCTTCATCTTATACATTAATGTTTATCTTGATGAGGAGGAGGAGATAAGCGTGTCGCCACACCCGCCACATGACAAACCATCTCAGGAATGAGAATCTTGATGAGCCATGCAGTGGGTGATACCTCAGCATGGAAATGGAACAGTGTGAGTTTTTTCCGGTGGCTGGAGTGCCAATCCTGCCACCAACCCCCAAATTATCCCTGGAAGTTGGAAGATCTCCTTCAGGGCTGGACGTAGATTAACGTCAAACCCAGGGCAAAGCAACTGCAGGTTAAGGGCCTTGATCAAGGACCCAACGGAGTAGAACCACTCCTGGTATTCATGGGATTTGAACCAGCAACCTTCCAACAGCTGGCACAGATCCCTAGCCAATGGGGTGGAGTGGTGGCTCTCATGAGGTATTCTAACAATTCTGAAGCTGACTGTATTCTAGGAGGGAACACTGGTTTCTCTGGGTGCATCTCCTTTGGGGTCTTTTTGGGTTGTAGTTGGGCTCAAAAAATCTGATCTAATCTACTGTAATGTCATTTGACAGGTCTCCCCCCTGCCTGGCTCTCCACGGGAGGCCCCACCAGCCTGGATTCTCCTCAGGAGAAGTTAGAGTTTATGTTTGATAACTGTGTATGAATCTCACCTTTTTAGAGTTGGTACCTTTCCGGGATGCCTTCTTTCCCGGAAGAGAGAGGTCAAAAGAGAACCTTAAGCTGGAGTTAAAGTCAACACCTGATGCAGGGAAATAAAGTGGCTGAAGGTTAGTGTTATTAAAATACTCATTCGTTCAGTATAAACAAACAAGTACATAGTAACACCAGCAAGAAATATTCTTCTTATTCTCCACAGATTTGAATGTGCAGCCCGACTCCGTTTAGGTTTTCTTTACCTTAATTGTTAGTTGTAAAATCGGTAAAAATCTGTTGAACAGTTAACTGTGAACAGGTAGCATGTTGTTAAACAGAACCTGGGTACTGCTGTTGAACAAACAATGTGATGGTATTTATATGGTTAAATTTGCATCTGTGAAAATTGTATTGCTTTTATAGACTCAACTGGTAAGCATACAAGTTATTCAGTTGTGTAACTGGAGTGGGATTATGGCTGCTCAGAGGCTCAGTGGGCAGCATTATTGCGTGATACCTCCAGGGCTGGGAGAAGGCATCCTGCTGTATGTGTGGAACCTGAATTTTCTCCCTTTTTCATGTAGGGTTCCTTCAGGTGCTCCAATTTCCAAAGAAGTGTGGTTAAGCTGCTAAGCAACTGGAAATCATACATAATATGTGAGTCTTTACCATAATTGACCACAGAGGTGTCAATTTCAGGTCCAGAAAGTAAAAATCCAGACCAGGATTTTGGTTCAACCAACCAGCTGAGTACTATTTGACTGTGACTCTTTATGCTCAGCTGGTTGGTTGAAACAAAATCCTGGTCTGGATTTTGACTTTCTGGACCTGAAATTGCCACCTCTAATTGACCGTCACCCTGTCCAGAGTGTACCCCTGCCATGTGGAATGGGCTGCAGGGTCTGACCAGGATAAGTGGTTGGAAGATGGACAGATAGATGTCGGGGGTCCGGACATATTTGGAAACGTGGATTCTTACCTACTTTGTGAAAAATCATGAAAAAATCAATACGCCTTAAAACTGCAGTCTGAACACTCCCCACTAATTTCAACTAAACTTGTGCTGCTAATAGTGATTAGGTATGGCTAGCTTCTTTGGATGCTCACATTCTTTGTTCTGAATTTATTGACTGCAGTAGAAAATAAGGACAGAAATGAAATGTTTCTTGACAGCATGAAATATTTCAAGTAAAACTATACAAATGATAAAAATCTAGTTTGTAAAAAACAAAATAGAAAGGTATTTTAGAAAAAGTAATGGAGAGGTGCATCGAAATGTTAAAAAGAAAAATGACATACAACAGTGATAGGTCATGTTCCATGTTTTACTCAATAGCCAGAATACCACATACTCATTATACATAAGCCTAGTTGTGTTCCCAAAAACATCAGTCTCAATCGATCGTGAGAAGTGATGTCATCTAATGACGCAGCCATCAAAGATAAACGCAGGATCCACATCTCAAGAACATGGAGGAATATGCATGCAAGGTTGCAGCCAGCCTGGAGAGTGCTGAAAGGGCTTTACAATGTGTTCTCCAGAATTGCAGAAGATCGGCTACTGAGGTGCACAAGTGGCGTTTTCAGATATTTTCTGCTGGTTCCTTGGAGGAGCATGGTTGCCACGTTAACTCTGGTAACACATTCTATCCTGCCATCATGACTAGCGGGCTACAAGCTTTCTCATCATCAGCTGTTTTTCTAATCACTGCAGAGATACAGGCAGCCTTCACAGTGCACATTATATATACTATGCTAAATGCACACATAAGTCTGAAAAAGGCCATTCGAAATAATGGTTTCTCTTCAAACATGATGCTGGTTGATTCCTTCAGGCTATTGATGAGTTTAGCAGTGCTTGGAAGAGTGATTAAAATGATTGTACAATGTTCTAATTGATTACATCTTATAATTGGCTGTAACAATACTCAACAGAAACACGTCGTCTATGGTACCCTGTAGATAAGGGCAAAAGCAGCTTGGTGAACATTCCTCCTAATGGATGGACAGCTTTGTCAAGATGGAGAACAGAACATTTTGAGCAGGTAGTTCCTAATTGGCTGTTCAATTGGCTGTTGAGAAGATAGGACAATATTAAAGACGTAGCTGCTGTCTTTCATTGTAATCCAAAGAGTATGAGCCAAGTAACAGCCCCTCTCACACATGCCTGCTCAAATCTTGGAAAGCAAACCCCCAGAGTAACAGACTGGACTGCTTGCAGAATTCCCTGCATTTATCAACACCGCTATACATATACCTCTCTATAGAGAGCTGCAAAAGGCAGCGAAGATTCTTAGTGCTACACACAACTTAAATATGATAGTGGTTCCAGATGTTTCCTCAGTATTCCAACATCTCCCAGAGCTGCTTATATGAAAACATCAAACTGTGAAGAGTCAACTCCAGAAAGACACTGTGTCACTCTGAGGCAGGATGCTGAGTGCTTTTGCTGATGCTCCAGCCCATAATAACTATTGACGGGTCACTGAGATTATCACCAGCTGTGATTCTGTAAGCAGAGATTGAGTAGTTCAAAGCCATTTTTGAGCTCCTGAATGATACACTTTCCATGAGTTTTACAGGAAGTTTGTATTCTTCAGTAGATGCAGATCAATATATACTGGCCACAATAGATGACGACGGAAAAATAGGGCTGAGGATTTTCGCTAAAATTTAAGAAACATAAATATAAGATTATACACAGGCCACATGTAACAAAGGGTAAAAAACAGAAAACATTACTGCTAATGATCCATTATAAAAACAGCAGAGAGAATAATCTGTCCTTTGGTATTTTAAAATAGTTTTTTATTTTCCCTCACTTAAAAACACCATTATATTACAAAGTGAATCCAGATGAGAAGGATTAAAGCAATCAAGTATATGTACACCGGGATACTATCCCAGTAAAGACCATTAAATTATACAGAAAAGAATTCAAAAGCACAACCTTTGTACGTCATGGCAGGTTGAACAGGTCTCGTTTTGAGCAGGACATCTGATTATCGCAGTGTCTGCAATTAGCCTTAAAGTCTCCCTTAGAATTCTCAGGCATTCCAGAATTCATCACGATTCTTCTTTGTTCAGATGACAATTTGGAGCAAGATGGTGGATAATGGATTATGTAAACCAACAAGCAAATGGTTTGTTCATAATGCTAGTCATCCGGTGTTCAGAAAGCTCAGTAATCAGGAAGGTGTCTCAAGCAGGAAGAGAAAAAACAAACAAGGTTGGGTGATAGATGCAATGCACAGTACAACTCTAAATGAACCACAAAGATGTGTTGCTGCCTACAGAGATCTAAGAGGACCCAAACACCATTACACTATGAATTTGCCTGTTGTTGGTTGGTGGGGCCCAGAAATTTACAAAAAAAATCTCAATCCCCATTCCATCATGACTTTGCCTCCGTCATCAGTGGGCAAGGCCAAAATTTTCATCAAAACTGCTCTGGTGCTACAGTTTTCTGTAGTTATTAGTATGAAGTATTTGAAATGAGTCTTTTTCTGAAACACTTTTAAAAAATACAAGTAACTGGTTTCTCAATAATGTCAGTGTATCTGAAAATTAAAACACACCAAAACTGTAAATAATATAGTTTCAAGTAAACAGTTTTTGAGATAGAACAATGCTTAACATTAACTGCACCTTTATAATGTCTTTATAATTCATTCATTGAACATTCAGCGCACCTTAACAATACATTTACAAAACATTCATAAGCAGCATGTAACTATACCTGAATACCTGAATATCCTAACATACCTTAATTATTAAAAATTTATAACAAACATTATTCCAGAAATCATTATCTGCTGGTGTGGTACCTTCTGATTGGAAGCATGCTAATACAGTATAACGCCCATATTCAAAAAAGGGGATAAAAGTAATCCAGCAAACTACAGGCCAATCAGTTTAACTAGCATTACTGGAAAAATAATGGAAGCTACAGTGGTATGAAAATTTTGGGCACCCCTGATAATTTTCATGCTTTTCCTTTATGAATCACTGGTTGTTTGGATCAGCAATTTCAGTTAAATA
>JAODKC010000051.1:7505480-7540980 GCA_026777985.1 Mormyrops attenuatus | reverse complement strand
TGTGTGTGTGTGTGTGTGTGTGTGTGTGTGTGTGTGTGTGTGTGTGTGTGTGTGTGTGTGTGTGTGTGTGTCTGGCAAAGATTGACGAGGTGAAGAGTGCGCGAGCCAAGCGAACAGTGCAATGAGGTGCCACAGTGTCCTTGGGCAGGGCGGGTGCAGGCAGGTAGACAGTGACGAGGCTCTGAGGAGGCGTCGGTCAGTTGGAGAGGAGGCCGCTTCACTGGGGCCTCTCAGGGCTCCTGCTCCTTCAGGTGCTTGTATGACAGAGGTACAACAGCAGCAATCTGTGGACAGGTGAATAGGCATGAGGGACAGAGCTACAGCCACGCTCCAAAGCATGGGGGGGGGGGAGGAACTGAACCGGCACCCTCAGCAGAAAAATCACCCAAAATTAAAATCAATTTTTCTCCAAAAAAAAAGAAGTAAACAAACAAACAATTTGAGTGATTTTCAAACGGCACAGACACACACACCCAGCAAAGGCAGTCTGCAGTTTCCCCAAATCAGCATGACAAACACCAGAGGAATCACGTGTGAGAATCATGAATCATGGGGGGGTACATTTCATTTCTCTTTTCTTTACCTTGGTTCATGTTTATACATGTAGGAGGGAGTCTTCAGATGGCTGGTGGGGGGAACAAAATCGGAAGTTTAATGATGACACGTCTCATGCTGGCGGACCGGCTACGGTGCACGTTTGCCGATTTCCGCCCTCCCCAGAGACGGAGGCCAAGACTGAACCTGAGCAGCTGGACAGACGGCGTTAATCGGCACTCATAAGCGTTTCTCGGACAAACATGCGGACCGATGCACGATGAGTCATGCAATGAGCAAAGTCGCACTCCGTCAAGAATGAAGAGATACAACCCCTCACACCACTCGGCTCCACCAAAACATCACACTATTGACCCCCTACCATTACCAAAACCCACAACCACCAAAAAAGAGCTGCACTTTTAATATTAAGCACAATATAAAGGAAAACCCTACACCAACAAAAAGATTACAGTGATCCCCAGCTATATCGCGGTTCAGCTATCGCACCCCCGCTGAATCGCGGATTTTTCCCCGACGCATCACAGTTCTCTGCCTATCGCGTACCTTGCTTGTGGTCCGATTGTTGTGAGCAAACTTTTCGTTTTGTTTTAAGCCCTACGATGGCTCCAAATCGTACCCATACTGAGCTTAAATGTTTTTATTTTTACATATTCCATTATGTATACAGAGAGCGAGAGAGAGATGTGTGTATATATACATATACATTATATTATTATCATTATGTTACTAATATCCTTAGCCTGACATCCACATATCATATGTGCTTGCAAAGTGTGTTTTAATACATATGGGAGGGGTATTTTAACGCTTAAACTATGAAAAAATGTTTATTTATATGGCCTTTCAATATCGCAGATTTTCACCTATCACTGATGGGACTTCCGCGAGAGGCAGGGGATCACTGTATTCAGATTATAAGGCATATGTATGGAGGCAAAGAGCTGAATGGAAGACAGTCAGAAGCCTCTAGGTTTGGCTTCAATAACATGTGACATTAAGAGCTGTGCATCATGGGAAAGTGTGCAGCCTTAGTCTCATGTGTCATAACATGTGGGGACTATCATGGTCAGGGATGCGCATAACTGGTACGCAAGTACGCATTCACCTTTAAAAGTGATAGGCGTGACATGCGATTGTTCTAACAGCGCAAATGCGTAATGTGTTTTACGTGCATTTGTGCTGCAATGTCAGGAAATTACAGTGCATTTTAACCTGTATACCGCAAATGAAGTACGAATTGGCATATAAAGGTTAAAATGCATGATAATTTTCTTGTCATAGTAGTTATGACAATGGACTGCCGCACGTATCGCTTTTAAAGGTGAATGTGCATTTGCGTACCAGTTATGCGCATCCCTGACCATGGTGCACCTGACGTGTAGCATGTTTTACAGCAGTACTGAAAAGTTTCATTTTTTCTGCAGTTGATTTCTTACCTGAACACTACAATAACAATAATAACTGTAATAATGAAGTTATTATTCTAATAGTAATAATAATATATAATAACTAATAATAACTAATTAGGGAGGGGGCACATTTTTTGCAATAATAAACTAATTTGATTAACAAAAAAACACTGAGTGTACTATAAATGAACTGATCTTACTGTTGTTTAGCTTCTGAGAACTGCAGGGTTCCCCGACTTTCACTGGCTAAAAAGCTCAATTTCCATGACCTATAACTAGGGATGCACATAACTAGTATGCAGACACGCATTTGCCGTATAAAGTGATTCGTGCAGCAATCCTTTGTTGTATCAGTGCAGATATGTACTTCGTTAAGTGCATTTGCGCTGCTATGACAAGAAATTACCGTGCATTTTAACCTTCGTATGCTAATTTAGATGAAGCAACTAAAACACACTACAAACAAAATTCCCCGATAGTCCATGACTTGGCCCAAAAATAAAGATCAGATCCCCTGACTTTCCATTTCTGGAATATACTTTTTAAAATTACATGATATTCCAGAATGGCTTGTGGTATCCCTGGAGATGAAGACTGAACCTGGTGAATCTTCCTGTACTTAGGCTCTCCTTACGGGATGAGAGCCTTGGCGGCACACATGCAGTCCCCTACTTCCCATCAGTCCCTTGTGACATGTATGTAGAGGAATTTATGAGTATGTGTGGTGGCGGGGTTCTCGTGCCTTGAGGAAGGGGTGGAAATTTGTGCCCCAAACAGTGCAAAGAGGAGATGCGTTTTAACTGTTAAGAGCCACAGCTTTTTAGACTTCGCTGTGTTGTGGTACCTGTTCAATGGACAGAACTGGGCCTGTCTGAAATGGGTCTCAAGAGCAGAGGCCTCCCTGCAGGCTGCGGACACACAGCGGGCTTCTTCTGGAAGGGTGAGACTGCACTGAGGATTGGCCAGTAGTGCGGGGAGACACACGCACACGGACACACACACACACACACACACACACACACACACACACACACCACAATCTTAACCCCGACCCAGCCCACACTTATACCATAAGCAACCAAACAAAATACAAATTTTTTTGCATTTTTAGTTTTTTGATTGCAGTCACAGATTTTTATAAAATTTAATGTCAAAATAAAACGGCTTTTATCACACTGTGATTACAATTACAATGTAATGTATATCTGATCCACACACACATATGTGCACTGATGAAGGGGTACTAGGTGGTCTAATCACAAAGGGGGGGCTAGTGATTCCAATACACACCCCCACCCACCACAAACACAAACACAAACACAAACACAAACACACACACACACACACACACACACAAGAATATCTTAATTTGGTGCATATGCAATATGACCTCTCCAAGTGAATATTTGCCCCTTGGCAAATTCTTCATTGCTGTTAAATTCACACTGCAAAATAACCAAAAATACCAAAACAAGTCTGAATCTGTCAAGCATTTGTAAAGCTGCAGGCTCAAATACAGCTGCTGTAAAAACACACAGACACCACGTGCAATATGATGCGGCACTGAACAGCATGCAGTCGTCACGGTGAAATCCAGTTACCTGCAACCATATGCTGATGAACGGCCAGGCAGTGGCAGCAGGCACCAGAACACGGACAGAAAATGCGAAAATAAGACTTTGAACATCTAATGGAGTGAATTACTGCAGGCACACGACTCACAGACTGCTCTACAGCCACCGGATACCAGAGCTCAAATTAGACAAAAGAAAAAAACTAAAAATAAGCAGAGAGACGCCAGGTTCAAAGACGCAACAACTGCGGGGAGGTACAAAGGTGAGCTTCCTGATGTCAGACAAAAGCCTGAGGTCTCAAAATATCAGCAAGAAAACAAATTCACATGGTCACGGCTGGGAACTGAGGCGGCTGAATGGTACACAGGCCATCGCATGCAGGAAATATCAAGCCAGTCATAACAAATAAACAGACCACAACAATGGAACGGGAGGTGTAAGAAGACAGAGAAATCTACAAGAGAGACCTCAGTCACTCCAGGAGAAGCTGTGACTGCTGGAGGTCTGGGAGAGCATGAAGATGGCAGACGTCCCAGAGGAAGGGAGGCGTCGCCTCATCTGCGGGATGGCAGGTGCAGTGGGTCACAGGGCAGGAAGGAGACAAAGAGGTGCAGTGGGAAACAGGACATTACACGCAGTGACACAGGGAGTGTCCTGGGCACAGCAACATCATTGACACAATGTTCCTGGAAAATGACAGAAAGCGATATTCCAAGGTTTGATGAACGGCAACTCTGGTAAACTGCTGTGAGACTGACTGACTGACACGTTAAAAGGTGACTGGATGTGACGTAACTACAATCAACAATCGAGGCTTAGAAGGAATTCTGATGATATGATATACTGCGGTATTCTGAAACCATATCCTTGGGGAGAAACCCCCGCCCTGCTTGGCGAACTTCCAATTTTCAAAATACTGGAATATCATTGCTTTTGAGGAAAAACGTCAAAATATTATATGTCTCGGCGGTATGATAAATTAGCCTCCTCTGACTCATACAATCCCACATGTAATAAAAGAATTGTGGCGTCCAAAAATTAGTAATCAGCATAAATTCGGCATATCCTTATGTTTATTCATTTCGGTTAGCGGACCACACCACATGCTACTGTTTTGGTAAATCATGGAAGCGATAAGCACTGAAGTGGCGGCGAAGAACAGCCACAACATCTTTTGAAAGAGGAGGTATTGTGGATAAACAATGTAAAAAGACATTGGTGTTGTAGCTGGATAAGGATACACCAAATTTATAAAGATTATTAACTTTTGGGAGTCTCAACTCACCTCACATAAATATTATTGGTGTACTACTAATCTACTTATCAAATTGTGGGTGTAAATAAACGTCCGCATCTCATTAAAAAGCCAGTGCCCGGACAAATTTTTACATCGTTACCTAAAGCCTTGTAATCACATCGCATATGTCGGCACTGATTTGTGTCTGTTGCGTCACAACTCGCGGCAAGACCACCAACTTATTTGGCACACTATTGGTAGGTTAGTTCTGTGTAGCTATAGTTTACTGCAGATAAATTTCATCTCACTTTTTGTTTCATAGATAGAGCAAATATTACTAATAATCGCAATGTGAGATCGTGCAGCCCTAGATCTGACACCTTGAAGTGCCGGTCACCATACTGCCTAAAGTATGGGCTGAGGTAAAGAAAACAAACCAGTGATGGGAGTCCGAGATGACCAGTGAGAGAGGGATTAAGGGAGGGGGGACAGATATGGTCCAAAACAACTTAACACAGAGGTATGAGGAATAAAGGGGAAGTGGAGGAAGTAGAGTGACTTAAAAAGAATATCAGAAAGGATTCGCAAGAAGACATTTTTGCAGTACTTCTCACTGCAAAAAATATCTAAACTGGAATCATATGGATTTTAGAGAACTGCATTTGCCTATGTTACATCACATTACATGCATGTGGGATCCTGCTGTACTTGAGTGACAGCTTCATCTTTATGTGTTATGCAAATGAGGCTGGGGATGGGATGAACTGGAATTAGCAAAAAAAAAAGTCAGGGAAAGAAAGGAGGGGGCTGGAAGAAATAAAAAAGAGACTCTGGGGAAAAGGGGGAACTGAGGAAGGGATCTGAGTAGCGAGACGCGGTCGTCGCTGGTACCTGTCGTGCACGAGGACCCCGTGGCCGTCTTAGCACCAGCAGCAACACTTCAGGCAGCAGACTGAGTAGGATGAGAAGAACGATGGCCAGCCAGGCTGAGACAGAGCTGAGCATGTTGGCGAAGACGAAGAAGAGCCGCTGCTGCTCCACAATGGGCCTAGGGTTCGAGAGAGAGGACGGAGAGTCCACAGCGTGCTACACAGACACACACAAGAAGTGTGGTGCACAAGACACCAGCTAGGTGGCGCTGTGCTGTGGGGATCGCATGGCACTTCTAACCAACGTGCTGTTGCCTGAAGATAACGTTGATTAACCAGGTAACAAATATTTAGAAATATGCCGATGGTTTAAATTGCAAATTCATTCAAATCTTGTGAGTTAATTTTACGGTCAGCCAGCAGAATGTCACTCACCATATGATACCACCCCAGAAGAAACTGAAGACTATATAGAAGGCGAGGGAGCCCCAGACGACAAAGTGGTTTATCCAGGTCCAGTGTCGTGTGTCCAGGGCCAGCTGTGTGGTACAGTGTATAGTCAGGACAATGCCAGCCAATTTCCTAGGTCTGCCATGTGTGATGCGCCAAGGCAAGTTTATGTGTACAGCACGTCTCGTGCACTGCGGTCATTCAAAGTTCTTTACACATAAGAAAAAAAATCAAATTCAAATTTAAAAGTTATGAGGAAAGTAATTAAAATATGATTAAACCCATAGAATTAAAAAGAGGAAAAATTAAACATGTAAATAAAAAACTAATTACAGATAAATTAGTATAATAAGGCACCATTAGAGGACAGAAATGCAGCAGAGCTAACAGACTGGTGAAACAAGAAAGTTTTCACTAGTATCTAGCGTTGAGGCTCTCCTAATGCTCCCCGTCAACTGGTTCCATTTAAGAGCAGCGTAATAGCTAAACACTGCTTCTCCATGTTTAGTCTTTACCTTAGGCAGGATTAACTGACTCATTCCTAATGATCTGAGAGTTCTGTTCGGCTCATATCACTGCAGCATTTTAGATTTAGATTTAAAGGAGTGGATGAGTTTCTCCAGGTCTGGTTTAGTCAGAAAACCTCTAATCTTGTTGTTGTTCTTGAGGTTATAAAATGCTGATTTAGTAACTGCTTTGACATGACTGCGGAAGCTGAGATCAGTGTCTATTAGTACACTAAGATCACTTGCTAGTTCTTTTGATTTTAGGCTCTTGAATCCAGATAAGCAGCTAATCACAGCCTCTCATTGCAATTCCTAAATAAAATAATCAGTTTTATCTTTATTCAACTGCAGAAAGTTTTGTCCCATTCAGTTAGTGATGTGCTCAAGACAGTTACAAAGTGAGTCAATGGGACCATAGTTCTTTGGAGAGAGGTTCAAGAAAATCTGAGCATAGCTGTGGAAAGATATCTCATAGTCTTGTAGGATCTGGCCAATTGGAAGCATGTATAAATTAGAGCAGCCCAAGAATCAAACCCTGGGGCACACCACAGGACAATGACACTCTCACAGAAAAATTATTTCCTATTTTGACAAAGTAATTTCTTCTCTGCAGGTAAGAAGTGAACCATTTTAGAACCGTTCCTAGAGTCCAACACAATTCTCAACACTATGAGAAGCCTTTGGTCAATGGTACCAACAGTAGCACTGAAACGGAGCAGTAATAGAACAAATCATTTTCCGGAGTCTGTATTTAAGTTAATGTCATTAGTAACCTTAATTAGAGCAGTCTCAGTACTGTGATTAGACTGGAATCCTGACTGAAATCTATTTAAGGACAAAAGGCCAGTAAGTTGCTTGAAGACGATTTTCTCAATATTTCTGATGAAAGATATATCTGAAGTAGGTATACAATTAATGAGGGTGCTTCTAGATTTTTCTTTGAGAGGCTTCACAACTGCAGTTGTTAGTGTCAGAAGAGATGCCTGACATGAGTAAGGTGTTTATAAACCGAAGTCTGCTGATATTGTCTGTGGTCTCATTTATCAACCTTTTCTTAAAACAGATGTGTCTGCTCTGGATGCTAAGAGGTCAACATTTCAAAGAACATACAATAACAGTCTAACAAATCAACATCCTTGATAGCGGCTGATATACTGAGACCCTACATACATAAATAAATCCAGAGTGTGGGCATGATAGTGTGCACTGCCAGACACAAGCTGAGAGAGTCTACTATGGCACAGAGTTCCCCGGCATAATTGTCCTTGAGATTATCAATGTGCTAAAATACCAAAGCAAACAAAGGGAAAAAAAAAACGTACCTTTAGTGTGACAGTGAAGACAAGGACCGTAAACACAACTGTGCCAAAGGCCCAGTTTCCGAAGACCTGGAAAAAGAAACGTACACATTACTTTAAAACTCACACATAAGTCTTTAAATCCAAAATTACATAGCTGGGTAGAAGAGGATGACCTGGCCATTGGAATGCAGGGCGGGGTTGCTGAAGAGAAAGAAGGCCCCGAAGAAGAAGAGCAGGCCGTGGAAGATCCCGAGCATGGTCCAGTAGGAGAAGGGGCCCCAACGCAACAGAGCATTTTTAGCCGTCTCCCTGAAAGCGCACAGCACAAGCGATGAACCATGGAGATGCCTGCTGGGTCTGCATATTTGGAAAGCATTCAAGGATAACAAACACGAAAGGAGGTCCCTTCTTACCTATAGAGTGTGGGGCTATCAAGCAGGATCTCAATGCAGATATGCTGCTCAAAGAGGCTGTAGGCCAGGATGGGCATAGAGGTGAAGCAGATGTTGTACATCGTCAAATAGGCTGCGTCGTAGAGGGGCTGGTCAAGGGTTAGGGTTAGGGTTAAGCACGGAGAGGAACACACGCATATACACGCAAGCTGAAAATGTTTATGCAGATGCTGTGTAATCTAACGGGGGGGGGGGGGGGGGATATTCAGTCACAGTCTGCATAGTCATCGGAGATATAGGAACACATTTTGTGCTTTATGAGATGTAATCTGCACAGGTCAGCCTGCCTGGAGTACCGTGTATATATGCATATACACCCGTGTTCCTCAAATCGGCCCTCGGGGACCCCCAGGCAGTCTACATTTTTCTGGTAGCTGGGAGGGAGCAAAAACATGGAGCGTCTGGGAGTCCTCGAGGACCGGGTCAAGAAACACTGTTATACAGGCACATTTATATAAGGGTTTAACATGACGAACATTGTCATTCCTTCTCGAAAGAAGCCGGACAGGGTCAGCCAGAGGGGAAGGACCACAGGTGTAAGTTTGGACGCCCCCCCCGAGCTATCCCCACCTGCTCCACTTCCCCTTTATTCCTCATACCTCTGTGGGGATAGTTGGGGGGGGTCTCCAACATGGAAAATGCCAAACAACATAAAGACCCTCTATGTCCTTCTCACCTGTTGGGAATATCCACAGTAGAACTGGTACAAAAACTGAGGTAAAATGAAGCAAAGATTCTGGGGAAGAGGGAAAAAACACAAATGACTTCTGTTGACATGAATGGCACAAGGTGACAATAATCACACAAAAATTTTAGAAGACGAGTCTCTCTTATTTAATACAAAGACGTCTGGTATTCTGCTATCTAATTCTTTAGGCTAATTATTACAGATCCGGTAAGTGCGGCACAGCAGTCTGCGACACACCTGGGATTAAGAAACAATAGAATGACCCCAACACTGTACATTTACCATCACACTACAACGTACACAAATGGGCCGCTCAGCGGTGAGGCTAAAGTCAGGAACGCGGTCAACACCATGGTGGATTCAGACGGACATTGTGACCAATAGGAAATGTTTACCTCTGACATGGTATTTAGAAACAGAACCTACACAGTACTTTACCATGGACACGCATGAGCCTCATCAAGGACACCTTGGTCCGTATATGGACAGTTTGATGACCCCGGTCAGAAACACCTGCCTAACCACCTCCAAGGTGGCTCTGGCTGGACACGTGCAAAGCTTGACAGGAGATGCAAAGGTGTGGACCTACCTTGTAGAAGAAATATTGCACCAGATGGGCGATTCGGACATAATATAGGTGTCCATGGGCCAGCAGCAGTTTCTTGAGGTGCCTAAGCTTAGGAATGGCGTAGTCACTGTTCCGGACGGCCTGTCGCCCCTCTTTTCCCTTAATTCCTAGGTACCAGACACCAAGATCACAAACTGAGACCTTCACTGAGACTTCGCAGCCGTCAATGTTTGAGCGAACTGCCAAAACCATAATGTTTATTTTTAGGAAGAATACTTAAATCGTAATTAAACCAAAGAAGAGACAGCCTTTCCGGAACTTTGTCTGCCGAAGCTTGTTTAGCCCCCCCCCTTCTTTTTTTTCTTCGGATCTGCATCAATCTCATTATTAACCTTTAGTGCACTCAGTTGACAGAAATCTGTCATAGCGACGGAAAACTTTAATCCATTTGCATGCAAGCGGCGACCTCAACCGCCGGCATCCGTGACGGCGTGCGGAAAAGTGAAATACGAAAACAGACTTATCACGCCAGTGTTAACATTTGTAGGCGGCGAAAATGACACGGATGCCCTTTATGCAGCAACTCACAAAAATACAACCATATCGATGGCAAAATCCTTCGTCAACTATTTTTCTTGCCCATTACTATAAACCTTATTGATAAACTGAAGCGGCCCAAAAAAGAAACCAAGAACTGCTAGACGAAAACCAGATGAGCATAAAGGAGGTGAGTTTAATATCTCACCAATGCCCACGTGCGCCTCCAGAATCATACTGACATCGTTGGCCCCGTCGCCCACTGACAGTGTGATAGGATTTCCCTTGGAATTTTTAACCATCTTCACAATCTATGAAAACATGACAGGAAAAAGATTACTGACTTCAGTTAAGTATAAAGAAGCATATCAATATCAATGCAATATTTGAGAACTGGACACCCTTTGAACCATAAAATCACTGAGAATTTAGGTTGGCCAGGTGAACCAGCACGGGTTAGGGTTAGTGTTAAGGCTGGTTCATACATCTCCGCATGCGTACTAGCGGATGTGTCCGCTCAAATGTTTATGCCGCGTTTGACGTCATTGTGCGTCCAAATTTATGTCCGTGCAGCGGTGTACGCGTGGCTCTGGACACACTGCGCATGATTGATTCACTAGCATCCACTTTAAATACCGACATGGATGCTTTTGACGAGCGTTGAAGTAGTTTGCGAACCCTACAGACTATTTACAAGGTAAAAGAACTGCTACGTACATGTAAATTCGTGTGTGTGTGAGTGCAGACTAGTCTCGAATTGAAAATCTCATGCCAGCCAGTTGACCAAAGTTGGAAGCGCTGTGAGATGGCTCTCTGAATTTATAAAACACACACAAAGCGAAACAAACTTCACTGCTGTGGTATGTATGCAGGTAATATCAGAATAATAATTTATATTATTATTATATAAGATATAAATAGAACACGCTGTGCGCGCATGTGCAAGGTACGCGGCTTCACCGGAGAACTATGAACATTTCCGTGTACGCATACGCAGAGTGGATACGTGCGTGTTGCGCTCGTGCGGAGAAGTATGAAGTAGCCCTTAAGGTTAGTGGCCTGCACCTACCTGAGCCTTCTGCAGGGGGGCCATACGGCAGCAGAGCACAGAGGTGCAGCTCTGGCAGATGGTCAGAAAGAGACTCTTATAGCAACTGCTGTCAGTCTCGGGAGAGGCGTTGAGCACCAGGGAGAGCGTGGCGCCATCCACGATGAGGCCATAGTCCTGCCCCGCCGAGGACCAGCTTCTGCAAACAATGCAGGGCAGCAAGAGGTACAGCTACAGATCAGCACGTTTAGCCCGGAATTACAAATGCAAATAGAGCCTTAAGCCTCAAAGGAATATACAGACGCTCCTCTACTCACGAATGAGATACGTTCCGAACTTGAAATGTTCGTAGGTCGTTACTCAACATCATTTTAAAGGCTTACGCAAGTACTAAGAACTAGGATGCTGGGAGTACACACGTTACACTGCTGCGCGGTGGGAGTAGCGGCCAGAAGTGGTACTAGGCGTAACTGGAGCGCAGAAAAAAAAATAGATGTTGCGGACAGAGCCCAAACGGGAGCCCAGTGAACACAGTTTGGACTTACAGTCCTCTTCGTTCGTATGTCTGAAAGTTCGTAAGTTGAGGAGCGTCTGAACAACACTAGTTAAAAGTTTGGACACGCCCAGCCACCTGCAGAGGAGAGTGATGGAGTGTCGCATCACATGACTTGACCACCTGACCTAAACACAGCAAGAGACGGTTTTGCAGGAGGAGTTTGACTAGAGAATGAAGGAAAAGCAGCCAATGAGAGCTCAGCATATATGGACGGGTGGAAAATCATCCAAAAGAGGCCATGTCATGAAACTGGCGTAGAGGAGACAGTAGGGTCAGCCAGTCCCTCTAGTAACTGGGATTAAGGGTCTTCCTCAAGGGCCAAATGGTGGCATCACTCTGCTCACTACAGGATTTGAACTGGCAACCTTCCGAATCCTAACCCACAGAGATGCCCCCCGTGTCGCCGGCAACAAATTACTTATTTTTTGTTTAATACTTTTTTGGTCAGTGCATTCCATATGTTATTTTATAGTTTTACTGCCTTTATAATTATTCTATGCAGAAAACAGTACAAACATTTCTATGGGTATGTCCCAACTTTTGACTGGTACTGTAAAAAGTCACAGAAAAGCATGTTACTCTACGAATGACTTCTGTATGACCTCCCTATATAAAAGAGACTCACAGACACTCACTCACAACTCCACAGTGCAAACTGACTGTGTAATTAACTGAACATGACTGAGGCCCTTATTCTTTCTGGAGGAGAGATCAATATGCAAATGTGGATCACATTTTATTTCATACAGCACATTTTTACCACAAATTTCCAGGTAGCACAGCATTGTTCCATGGGGATTCATAAATCCCACTTTGCCAGCACATGCAAACTGTAAGCAGGTGATGTAGAAATACGCTCGGAAAACAATACAATAGAAAATAATAACCACTAAACGCTAAAGTAAATGAAAGATTAAGGCGGCATGTATGTGTAACCCTAACCCTAACACTCAGTGCTAGAAAACGCTCCCAAAGTCATCACCCCTGTTAAAGTATTAGGGAAGTCTAATATACAGACAAAACCATGGTGAATCTGCTTTACAGTCAGCTCTTTACGAAATGACAAAGTAGGGCTGGGCAATATTCCCTAAAAATTATATCACAATATTTTCAGATATTTTCACAAAATCAATTTATATCACGATATTCTACAATGCATATGTAGAAAACAGTGACAGGTGGTTCATACCACAAGTATTTAGGCTATATTACAATACAATATTCAAATTAATGATATGGATATTCATAACCACTATGCAATATTTTATCGATATATCACTCAGCCTTATGACAAAGTGCTCCTGCATTTTCATGGTTGGAGAAGATCAGAACCGGTCGCATTTGCAGAAGAACTGTTACATGATACACAGACCATTCAAATGAGGCAAAATAAGCATGGTTGGCATACAGTGTATATAAACGTGCTGCTAACCAACCTGTGGTTTACTCCGTTGCCGAGGGGATGGTGCTGCGTCTTCTTCCGGTATTCCCGCAAAAGCTGCAGCAAACGTTCCTCTCGCGGTTGCCCACCTTCCTCTAGGGTGCGCACTGTCAGCTCCAGGAGCTCGGTGCCCTGCTGGAAGAGGCGGCTAGCGTAGCAGGTGGATTTGGCGGTCTCCATCTTGTCCCCAGTGAGCACCCACACCTTCATGCCTGCACTCTGCAGAGCTTCCATAGTCTCAGCAGCTTGTTCCTGCAGCCTGCAGAAATGGGCCGAGTGGCACCAACTCTGAGTATTGCCACCTGGAGAGGCCATCTTGTGATGACACACTGGTAAGGGCGCAAGGGCCAGCTAACTGCGCTAACACGAGCTTTGCACCTGTCCTCCACTGCCGTGGCTCCGATGAGGGTCATTCCAGTCTCCACCCGGTTATATGCCGCGGCCAGCTTTTCCTCTCGGTCCTCGAGGGCCAGACGAGCTTCTCTGAGGCTGGCGTCGACCTGCACATACTCCTCTGTGCTCAGCTGCTTGTAGGCCACACACAGGGTCCGGTAACCCTCCTGTGTTTATTCAGCAAATCGACAACACCATGGTTCAGCAGACATGCAAACAACGAAACAACTCAGTTCAACTATTCAGCTGCTGTGTACAACATTAACGGACCAGAAAAAGACCAGCTATCCTAAAATGATGTTTGTACGGCAGCAGCCAATGATAACTCGGCGTGTTAGACATGATTCCGACGAGTTAGCTCATGGCTAAAATTCTGTGCATGCCGGTCTAAACCGTGACACACACCTGGGGCTTAAAGCAGGATTGAATTAAACACCAAACCAGGGCTTTAAACATCTTGATCTCCAGTTGTTGGGTTGGCTTATTAACACCTAACAGAACGAGCTTGTTCTGGCAAGCATCTACTGAACTAGAGGCTATAGGAACAGTGCATAGATTATACTACTGTATACAGCAGGTGTCAGGCCACTGGCAAATTTTGCCACAGATACAGTAAAGTCTTTCCATGGACACATTCGTCCATGTATGAGCAGGTTGATGATCCCTGCTACAGGGTATTTTGATGGTATTTTCAAAAGCCACACTAATCCATTCACTGTCCACCGCCTCTCCGGGGTCAGGCCGCGTCGTGGGGGCAGCACTTTGAGCAGAGATGCCCAGACCTCCCTCTCCCCAGCCACCTCCTCCAGCTCCTCTAGGAGGATACCAAGGCAAGAATATCAAAAATACACTGTCATATCGCCTAAGCCCTCCTACATAGTGTCCCCACCTCTCAAAAAAAAAAAATCTTTATTAAAAGCCCAACGTTGTGTGATCTGTGCCTACGGCTGGTCTTTTCCATGTCATGACTGACTTGGACTACACGATACAATTCAATTCGCCTTTGATAAAATTTGCCAAGCAGGGAGGACCCCCATGATAAGCTGCACCAAGCTGCCCACCATAAATTTTGCCAACCAGCTAAAACGCTGCTACCAATAAATTTTGCTTTTTTTCTATATTCAAAGAATCATGTCATTACCCTTCCGAAGGCGCCCTACAGTTTGAGAACAAATGACCTGTTCAATGTTACTGGGAAATTGGAAAAAGATCCATGCAATACTTTTATATTTACTGTGTTCACAATTTCAAGTGTCTTCTATTGTCACCCATTTAGTCCTTCGCTGCCACACAGCACTGCTGCTTCAATTTAGAAGGATTTATCTCAAAATGAAATCAGGTGACAATCTCATCCAATTTGTGTTAATAAGATGAAATTCCATAAGACCATGAAATACTTTTGAGTTATCATATTCACAGGGTCAAATACTTATAGGGTTACCCTAATTACTTCAATTTTCATGCCATGTCTCAATCCAATGTACCAGCTAAGTTTGAAAATGATCTATCAAATACTTTTGACATTTGATCAAATGTTTGAGGCTGTCCTCCTCTTAGCCATCACTGCATAGCGCTACTTTAATTTTAGTCCAGTTTGTCTCAAAACTTGTGAGCACTTCCAGATCTTCACTCATTCAAAGTATCTGCAAAGTTTTTAAATGATCCGGCAAATACTTTGAGTTATCATGCTAACAAGAAACTGCTTGCAGAGGTGGACTGGTCTTAAAGCCATATTTAAACCCCCATCCAGGAAATACAGTAACACCAATACAGACCTTTGCATTTCTCTGAACGTGCACCCGTATCCTGTCCACTTCTTCCCTCCTGACACGAGGGAAGATGGAGGAGTCAGCCCCCTTGCAAAAGAGGAGGGTCTCTCCTAAAGCAAAGGACAGGTATGTCAGCATGAATCTGTGGTGGAGGGGGTTTGATCTATTTGTGGTTTACTCCTCACCAGTTTTGGATTTTACGATCACACTCATGCGACGGCGCACAGGATCGAAGTTCAACACGTGCAAAAGCTCGTACCTTTGGGGGAAAAGATGACACAGGCAATGTGCAAATGCCACCGCAAGGATAAGCTTCTAAATTCTGCGCAAGTGACCACGAAACACAAGGACTTACACTTCGACGTCATTGTCCCTGTTCAGGATTTTCATGTTTTTACATTCCAAACCCAAGAAGGTGAAGCCGTACCTGGAAAAAGCAAAACGGAGATTAGGGAAGAAAAAATCCTCTGTGGAGCGTTCAGGCTCATGACATGGTGGGGACTGGCCTCTCTTACTTCATCGCTCCTTTCACCAGGGCCACCTCATCCGGCGAGGAGGCGATGAAGCCACACTGACCCCCTGAGATGGAGTCGATCTGGTCTCCGTCCACCTCAGCCAGCTGGCTTTCCTTTACCTGCACGGTGTGGCAGAGGCACAGAGCTCGCAGAAATAGATCCTCCATCTCCTGCAAGGAGCCAAGATGGGATATAATCTCTTTAAATAAGAACCTTTAGCTGAGACAATCTCATGAAGGGATCCTGGTTCTTGTATTTCCATTTTAGTCCCTCGCGCTTTCATCTAAAGCAGGGGTGGCCAGTGTGTATGCAGGTTTTTGGGACATCCTTTAGGTAAGCTATTCAAACCCAAGTGTGACAACTCTTCAGCCAATCAGTCCTCTAATTAGTAATCTAATTAGGGAGTTGCAGAGAAAACCTGCATACACACCGGCCCTCTCTGGATAAGACTGCCTAACCCTAGCCCTTCTGTAGCATCCTAGTATTAGAGTCAGCTATGTTGAAGCTAAATTGGCCCTAATACTAAGTGCTACTGAAGGGCCTGATTATCTGTATCAAGTGTGTTGCATTAGGGCTGCGCCTAGGCTATGCAGGGTGGTAGATCTCTACCAGCAACAGAGCTCTACGTTTCCCAAAGGCTACTGTTAGCAACTTGCATAGATAGAACCATTGAGTTGAATGTAAGCTGCTAATGTTAGCAGGTATGCTTTTGGGAAACGTGCTCCAGATGAATATTTCACTAGATACTACTGGTACTTGGCTAAAATGCTGGGGCCGTATTTGAACTTGTACCAGCATCCCTTACGACCAGCTACTCCCCGCGTTGTTGTCGTTTTTGCAGTTACTCACCCGGCCTGCTTTTTCCGGGACCTTGTAGATGGGCCCATCGGTTACAGAGAACCCATCCAGCTCAGCCTGTGACTCGCGGTACTTGTACTGAAAGCCATCGATGCAGCACTCGATGAACTCCATGTTGTTCTGAGTCAATGTGCCCGTCTTATCCGTGAAAACATACTCCACCTAAACGTGAAGATGAGAAGAGGGAAGCGGAGATAGGCGTGGTATATTTCTGCTTTGCATTCATTAATTGGATAATATCTTCCTAAAGAGGTGTCTCTGTGGGTAGCATGGATTCTGCACGCCTAAATCCTACCCCCTTCTGTGTGTTCCCCCCATGTTGTGTTGCCTTTCTCTAGGTTCTCCACATTCCTTCTAGGGTGCAAAAACATGCGGTTCATCTTACTGGCATCTCTGCATCGTGCACAGTGCGTGACAGTGTTCCCCATCAACTGGCACCTCTGCATCGTGCACAGTGCGTGACAGTGTGCCCCATCAACTGCCATCTCTGAATCATATACAGTGCGTGACAGTGTACCCCATGCACTGGCATTCCCCCCAATGTGTTCAGTCGCCTCATGCCCTATGCTTCTCCACTGATGCACACCGGGCATCTCCATCTGCGACAGTAGCCCTCTCACTAGCTACATCGGTACTTACAGTGTATTGCAAATCTCTGCAGTGGACAGTGCATCAAGGACATTTTCCACAAATACTGCACCCACAAAGCCTCCAGTATCGTGAAAGGCCCCTACCACCCTTCCCACGGACTCTTTGTCCTGCTCCTGTCTGGCTGGTACAGGAGCAACACCATCTTACCCGAGGCTGTCAGGACACTCTACACCCTGCTGCACCCCCCAACCCCCCTGCCACCTGCTGTTTGTATGTCGTACTGTGCTCCTGGGGGAATGTTTTGGATTATGAATTATACCGTGTAGGTTTGCCACAATTCTGTACTGGCTGTGGGGTCTGAAGATGGATGGATGGAAAAGCTAGGTATGCTTTGGGATTCTGGACAGAAGAAGGTGCAATCCCAGGGAAGCAGGCACGACAGCCAAATAACGGTCAAGTAACAGTTAAGGCACTGAAAGCAAAATGGTAACATGGTACGTAGCCAGAGCTACACCGATAAGCATCCCGACTGTGTAAACCTCGCTCTGCCACCATCTCTCTCACCTGCCCAAGCTCCTCATTCAGGTCTGAGGTGTTGACCAGGGCCCCTTCCTGGATCTCGGCGTCAAAGAAGTCCTTGTCCCAGGTGATAAAGAAGGAGCCCAGAAACTTTTGCATTTCCACGGTGACGTACATGGACACGGGGATGATGAAGTTGAACAGTACCATAAAGGAGAGGAAGTCCGTGAACATCTTCAGATACTGTAATAACAGCAGAACACATCAGTCACAGGGAGAATGTACACTTATCTGACAACAAAATGTCATCTAACCATGTCATTTGAAAGAAACGGGGCAATGATGTCAAAAAAACGGTGCCTATATTTTGTCTTCCTTAAGCCGTAGTTTATTAAATACAGAATATCTGATATAGCGGAAGAGTACAAAGAGGAAAAACACACTTGGCAGGCTGTCATCGTGCTTAATTAATGCTGAAGTCAAACCAAACCAGGCCAATTCAATTCAGTCCGTTTAGGACGGCAGCTGCCTAATATTGCCTGCATTTTCCCTGGAGTAAACATTTCATCTTGCACACATTGTAAAACTAATTTTAATACTGTAAATGCAAAACATTTGTAAAATGCAGTTCTGAGAGAACTTCAGAGTAAAAAAAACAACACATCAGTTTCATTCAGGCTCTCCTGGAAACATCTCCCAGCGTTTGGATCTCACCAGGTTGGACGCTCTCTCCTTCTCGGTTTTGGGGTTGTACCAGGGTTCGTCCTGGCCAGGCCGGCTCTGCCAAATGTACTTCAGAGTGGTGCACACCAGTGCCTTGCCGACAAGCAGGAAAAGGTACACAATGAGGAAGGCGTTGATCGACCTGGAGCAGAGAAACAGGCGCACACACAAACAAAGGGTCAGGAAAAGGATGTTGGGATATCAGAGTATGATCCATGACCCAATATGATCCATGTCTGCATACCTATACTATAACCATCCCTGGCTGGGACAATAACACATGCGGAGAAAACATTGTACACATTTCCATGAGAAACACTGTCACCATCCCTCAACATACCCATAACACACACAGAGAACACATATAAATGTAAGCCGTATCACATCCCTTTTCAGACCAATTTTCCACTCTATATGACGTGTCCGGAGGATTTTCTCATTGGATTATAGAAATATCTACCGGGATGCTTAACTAGAACAAAGAGCATACACCTTTCACCATATCCTTCCTTCTAAAAGCTCAATCACCTTTTGTCATAATGACATTAACTGCACCCAGCTATACAGTGACATGACCCTGATTTCTAACCTTCTGTTCCACTTACTTCTCCACAGCAGAGCGTTTCTGTGATTTGCCCTGGTAATTCAGGGCCATCTTAGTCTCCATCCCAGTGTAAACAGCCACCCCTGGTAACAATAAGGAAGGCGGTTAGAAATACTGTCTCCGCTGAGTTATGCAAGGTCATACAAAGAATGCAATTCATTATCTTCTACTCCAATAAAAAAAAAATCTAATATTAACAGTACTGACCATATATCTTCTTTGTGTTTTTCAGAGTAGCTCCTTTTAATAGCAAGTTTTCTGGGCCCAGGGACCTGGTTTAAAAAAAAAAAAAAAAAAAAAACAAAAGAATAGAGAGATTGTATATCTTTTCCAACCTACAAGACATGTAATGTAAGGGAAAAAAAACTAAAAGCTCTTAATATTAATTTTCCACAAGGAGGTGTGTGGTAAGAAGCCGCTAGAAATCAATAATTAATCTTCAGCCTTCTCCTGCATTCCTGAGAAGCAGCCAGTGCTGGATTTTATGGAGCCAATGACCATCAGCACTCAGAACTGCTTCCCTAAGCTGCCATGGGACTGACGCCAGCTTTCTGTGGGACGCGTCTGAAGCGATAGATCACAGGAGGTCCAAAGAGATGCAGGCGGGCTAAAGAGCTCCAGCTGTGCGGCACTTGGGAGGATGTTGGGATGGAGCGAGCCTGTAGGACTTACCGCATAGCGTCCTGTCCGTCCTTGTGGATATGCATGCGGCCGACGAACCTGCATACCAACAACATGTCTCATTGAACTGACTGTGATCAAATTAGCACAAATAATGAAAATAAGGGCCATGTGAATGTCAATATATATACATCTCCTATAAGTCCATTTCAGTGAACCTATTGCAGGACTTAATGTAATATTTGACTCTTGTGGTGGTGGGGGGGGGATGTAAAGAGCAGAACTCTAAAACCCACCTAAAACAGCCCTAGCAACACCCCTGACCTTTGACCTCTGGTTAAAGGCTCTACTGCAGACACTGACAAAATTCTCTGATGTAATTAGCACAGTTGAGCAGCAGGTGGCGCCAAAACAATGTTGCTGCTTAGTAACGGCAGTAAACATTGACAGAAACAATGGGACGGCGCTCTGTTGCACACACATACCGAGATGGCAAATACCAAACATGTGCACGGAAGCAACTCACTTGTAGAGGTCAGGTTGCGGTTGTTCGCATTCAATGGTCGCATTCAGCAATTCCACCTCCTTCTCGGTATCAGGCACCGTATAGTGTGTCTAGAGAAAGAGGAGGATTGTGAAAGAGTGACTGGGATCTAGGTCTCGTTCTCATGTGTGCAGGACGTGGCACATGCAGGTCAAAATATGGGACGATGAACTGTGCAGCAGTGGTAGGTAGAAAGGAAGTAGATAGAGAGAAAAAAACAAGAGTGGAAAGAAAGGTGACATAGTGAGCCATGGTGAGGTCATACTCTCACCTTGTGATTGGACTCCCCATCCAGGCTGGCCGTGGTGACAAAGCAGGTGTCATCATCGCGGCTCGAGTGCAACAGGATGAGGTCACAGGGGAAGGTCTCATCCTCAAGAACCTCGACAATGTCACCGACCTGCAGATACAAAAGTGTTGCAAACACCAAGGCTGGGGTTAAGGGCCTAGGCTAATGCAGAAGTACATTTCCCAGTCAAATTTAAATCTTGCTTACGATGCCTTGGTGTGGCCTGTGAGAGGTCAGTAAGACACGGCCAAGCGTCAAATCGGGGCTACACTGTATAAATAGCAGTGCGGGCAGTGAGCTGCGCAGCTGGTTCGGGATCCGTGCCCACACCCAGAGGGTTGCGTGTTCAAATCCTGTGGCTGGCAGAGCAATCATGTTGCTGTGGGGACTTGAAAAAGGCCCTTAGCGCTAACCCCCGTTAGGGGTGTTTGATGACTCACTTGTGAGCAGCGTAGGACAAAAGCAACAATTTACAGGTGTCGCTCAAATTGGTTTTGCCACAAATCTTATTTGTTCAAGCGAAATATTCATGTACTTGTGTTCATATCAACAAAAAGAGGCTGCATCAGCCTTCCTCTCATGAAATCTTAGAAAACGTGTGTGAGCACACACACTTCACCTCCGTACCAATGTGGAGACCGATCGTCATTGTCAGTTACAGAATTACAACCATCTTCTTCCTCAATGATATTTAAATGGCATCATCTACTTGCCCAGGAGACAATAAAACTCATTTATTCAACGGATTACTTCCTACACTAACGGGCGGCGAGGTGGCGCAGTAGATAGCACTGCTGCATCACACCAAGAAGGTCCTGGGTTCGATGCCGGGTCCTTTCTGTGTGGAGTTCGCACGCTCTTCGCGTGGGTTTTCGCCGCGGGGTCCGGCTTCCTCCCGCGGTCCAAAAGTGTGCAGGATAGGTTGACTGGCGAGTCTAAATTGGCCCAGTAGTGGTGTGTTGGTTTCTGCCTGCGCCCATTGTTCCCGGGATAGGTTCCGGTCCCTCTTGACCCCAATTGGGATTCAGCAGTTTCAGAAAATGGATGGATGGATTTCCTGCACTATTCAACTGAAGTGCAAGTCTGGATGACAAAGTCTCAGAATGTCCCTAAGAACCATGACTGAGGGGCGAAATTTGTGTTCAAAATTATTAAAAAAAAATGTATAAGCCATCATTTTATTTATATTAATTTAATTTAATTTCCGTCTCAAACACACACTCATACAAACCGCACTGCTTATCACACTATGTACGCACATAACTTTATGTAACTAACTACGTACTACTATGTAACACGGCCAATTTTATTTTTAAATAAAGGCATTCATCCAGAAGCAAATACGCCGATCTCTCGCAGGGGAGCAGCTACAGATCGCCTGCTTACCCAACAACAACTTTTACAGTCTCTTAGGGCTGGGCACTATATTGAATTTTCATGGTACATCGATATGTTTTCAAAACGACATAATACCATTTTGATTGATATACTTTTTTGTGTGTTAAAATTAGGGTTAAAAGATTGAAAAAGAATAACAGTATTCCTTCCTCGTAGTAATATGTAACGTGACAGCTTTGGTCGAGACGTTTCACAGACTCCCAAAATCCACAGCTAAAATCAAGTCGTAAAGTAAGCATCTCACAGGGTAGTCGATAAAGGCAAAGAATAATTGGTACTTATTTCATTTTGATTTGAAACATTGTTGAACGGCCGACAGGTTAAAAAGATTGTAATTTGCAATGATTGTTTTACTTTGTTCAAGGGGCAAGTTTGCAGGTACAGCTGTAAAACAAACTAAAAAATCCAGATTTTTTTGCATTAATTACTATATGTAAAAGTGGCCCCATATTTAAGACGGTGGGGGAAAAAGCTACCTCCCAAATAATTCTGAGATTACCTACACTGACTGCCCATCATATATAATCTGGACCGGCAGGTCCCCAACCCTCAGTGACACGTGCTGACCGTTCTGCATCCTTCCTTCACAGATACCTTGATCTTCTCGCTCTCCTTGCGCACTCTCTGGCCGTCCTCTACCACTATGACCAGGTATTTATTCACTTCATTGTCAGCCTTGTGACGGAGCCAATCCTCATACCCCTAGGGAGAGCACACAGAAAGCAGGAGATTTATGCATGTGGGGGGGGTGCGTAAACATAGAAGCATTTGTTGCTCAACTCTGAAAAGTGCGACTTCAAATGTCAACCAGCACGGGCAATCCTATCAATCAGAGGGACGGAAAAAGAAAACGAAAACAGACACTCAGGGAAAGTTGTGATTGGCCAGCAGGTCACAGGGCAGCAGCAAAGGGGAGAGCGGGCACACCGTACCGGCAAGGTGGGAGGTGCAGCTGGAACAACCTGATGTTCTCACCTGTTTGATGGCAGTCACTGTGATCACAAAAAACAAGGGCAAGCCGCTGGTAACAGGACTGGTGGGTGTGTCCACTATTACCTGTCAGGGCAGAGAAATCCAAGTGTCTATTATTTTACAAGTGCCTGAGGCTTTAGAGAAGAATGCAGAAACACCAGGCTTAGTACTTAGTAAATATACACACAGCAGGGGCCGGAATTTCTACTACATGAGGACTCATATTTTCGCTCAAAGACATAAAAAGTGCTGGCACAATTTGAAATATTGTTTTGAGTACTCTGAGGTAAATATTTTAATAAAACCAGAAATAAGACAAGTCAAGAAATTCGTATTTCTACCTCTAAGGGTAGCTGCATGACTAGAGATTCTGATCGTTTTCACATGCGGCGATGATCTGCAGATGTAGCAGTGTTTAGCAGAATGTCTTTGATTTCTGTCATTCCTCACACAATAGGAGCAAAACGTACATCAGCAACCGGCAAGGAAGTAGAAACTGAATCGTATAATATAAAATACCTTTCTACAGCATATACCTTTAAAGAGATCCCATATACTTTTCCATCCAAAAAATCTGAACATACTTTGCCAGATCGTCTGCCCCACAGCTGATTACTATCATTATCTCGCCTGAATTTCCGCACTGCCTTCATAGCTATATGACTGGCTTATATTGTGTAAAAGGTTATATGCCACTGCAAGATCTATCATCTGCCTGCCTAAAGGTTCCCACAACTCATGCCTCTAGGTTTCCTTCCACTGGCTACCAGTCAAAGTGCAGATCTAGGCTTTAAAAAGTGCCAGAGGGACAGCTCTGCCCAGCAGAGTCTCTGAGCTTGTAACCAGAAGATCACTGGGTCGAGTCCTGGCCTCGGCAGAACAGTCACATGTCTGTGGGCCCGCAAGCAATGCCCTTAACCCCCTAGCTCCAGGGGTGCTGCATGTTAGCCGCCCCTGCGCTTTAACTCCCCCCACGCCAGGGAGAACAAGAAGGGGTTGTTGAAGATTAACATTCCTGTATTTGTGCAAAAATGGCAAATGAAATGTCTAAACACACTTTTATCTCAGCCGTTGACATCAGTGGAGTAATGTTACCCTGTATCTGGGAGCTTTCACACCAACATTCAGCAGTTTCAAGTTCCTCTACTACTTCCAACGCTTCTGCACAGCTTCTACGTTTTTTTGCTGTGAGTGCCACCCCATGCAGTTTGTGCCTATAATCAAACAGGGACTTAAAAAGGATTCTGCAACTGGCTCCAAGGAACTAGAAATCAGGCCCAGTTCCTGGTTCCAGAAAAAGGTTCCGGTTCCGGAAAAAACTTCCACTTGCCTATCGATTTCATGCTTGATTTTCTTGTGTCTAGCTGGTTAACACAAATCCAGCAGGTTTAAATACTTAATATATCCAAAAATATACCTAGTGTCTCTCACCTTTATACCTAGTGTCTCTCACCTTTTTTCTATAGATCATAGTAGATATGTCACCTTGCTCTATACATTCATTCATGCATTTTTTTCAGCAGACACTTTTGTCCAAACACACGTACAATTGAGAATGCAGGGTCACACAGTCACTAGACAGACAGTCACTGGAGCAAATGGGGCTAAGAGCCTTGCTAAGGGTCCAGTGGTGAAATCACATGAGAGCCCCACATGCGCCACACGTTTGTATTTTACCGAAAATTTCTGCCATTACCTAATGGCTACCCTACTGTCCCTGTCGGCTACCTGTCCTCCACTGCATGGACAAAAGACTTGGACTCTAGGGGTGTAAACCCTTGGCCCCAAGGCAATTCTATCCAACTAATATTACTGAAGGAATGATTCAATGCATCGGAAATCATTCATTTCGATCAATGATTAACCGATGTTGTTTTTGTTCCACAAATATTAATTTCACTAATATTGACTTGGGAACTTAATTACACACCATTAATGGAATGCAAAGAAAATAAAACCTCAGAACATTAAATGTTATTATTACATAATGAGACAAGGAGAAAAGGGCAATGTTATAATTATGCACGCTGAACTGTGCAGAAAAGAACAACACACAAAGGAGGTACTATCTGATCTGAGGTGGTGGTTGGGGCAGGAGACTTCAGCGTGTAGAGATAGTAGAATGAACTGTGGAAAACGAGAGACTGACCTGCAGGCCAGATTTAATAATGAAAAGTAAACAGGTTGTAGACCGGTACTGCGAGACCTCCACTACGGAAAGCAGTCGACCATCCGCAGTGAAATCATCTCCATTATTTTAGTAGTTGTGTCCTCATCAATACTTTAAAGTTTGCAACATCAGAGCTAACGTCTAAATATCCGCAAAGACTGACACGTCGGACTGAAGCAGATATGTTGATATTAATGAAAATCAGCCGATACCAATGTTTAACCATTACATCATGCGTCTCTAAGGCTAATGTTACTTAGCTAGCTAGTTGTCCATTGCTGCTATAGCTTGCACAAAAAAAAAAAAAAAAGACTTTTTTGTGCTACAAAAGAGAGGCATTTCCCAAAAGTGTAGTAGAGCAAAGGTTATCTTAACCATCAGAGAGTGTTCTGTACTACAAACCAGGGACAAGTTTCCCAAAGGCACGGTGGGGCACAGATCATCAGTCGGTGCTTCCTTTATGAACGCTAAGCCGTCTCCTGCCAGCCCACATTCCAGAAATTCACGTGCCGACATGTGCCATCTTGTGCACATGAACGTGAGAGCGTGCAACCCGGAAGCAGAAGAATCTGCATTTCATCCTCAAAATCAGATCTGACATTCAGGTGAATCGGCACTGAATCGGCTCCTTAATAATCGATTCATCGTGACGCATGGATGCATCTTTACATTCCAATTGGGCACTGAGGAGAAGACCTGCATATGTGTTCTGCAGCCAAGTATCCGCAAAGGCACACTTCACAATGCGCTGCCTGCACTCCCCACACTGGCAAGGGATGAGATTTAAGCCCCCCCGCCCAAAGTCCACCCTAAGGAAGGAGCATATTATCTGCACTGTTAGAGCACTACCTCTGTTTTCCCTTCTTCTTTACCTAAGAAAAAAATCCAGCCAGGGAGCATTACGGCGACATTTTACTTAAAGAAGTCATCATAAAGCATTACAGACTCCTTCATAATCCATTATAATGGCTTATAGTGACCAGTTTAATGCATCGTGAAACCATTTATAGTGCATTATAGATGAGAGCTTCATAGAGCATTCATAACACATGGCTATAATGTGTTGTGCCTTTTTTAAATAGTCATGTTTATAACACTTTATGAATGCATTATGAAGGTATCCATGGTGCATTATACACGTGTGCTTTAAGTAAAGTGTTACCAGCATGACTAATCATTTCAGCCACTCTCACCAGTATTTTGCCATTCCACTGCCCTTTTCAAATTAAGTAACTCACAAGAAATACAGCGCAACTCCAAGAATCTTCGGAACCCCGCTCATCCAGACCGACCCAGCCCCGTAACCAACGACACGCAAAGTGGAGTCACCTTGTGATGACTAACGATTATGTCTCACACTAAGCTAGCAGGAACCGGATCCGAGTGGCTTCCGAATCCAGGTCGAATGACACGCGTTGCCTAGCTTACCACAGTGCCCTGGTCAAACCAAACGCACACACACTCCTTGTCCTTGTCACTTGCGTGGTGGTTGTGTCTCCAAAGACCCTCCAAAAATAGCACACGCTCTCAAAGTTCCCTCTCCAAAGAAATTTTTAGTAAGGTGAAAGATATATTCCCCCATCACAAGCTGGGCTCCTTTCCAAACATTGACCAGGAAAAATCTAGATTTGCAGCAGATAATATGCACGACTTAGAGGAGACCGATGTTTCCGCTACAAGATAAATTACTGAAGCATGTGAAAAAGGCTTATTACAATCCAGCTGACACCTCACTACAACTTCAGATTAGCTTTTCAGCAAAAGGGACATTGATATGAGCTGACTTGTGTGTTGTCATTTGTCTCTTATTCCTAAACTGGTGGTCATTCGCTTGGTCATTCTTTGACACTATTTGACTATTTCTGAAAGTTGGAATTGCCCTACAGAAGTGGATTTTAAGCTTTTGAAATGAATAAATGCAATTAGAATGCCAGGCTTCAAACAATGACAAAAAGGGAGCCCAGTCAATACAGAAATACAAATGCAATTTTTTTTTTTATTTGCATTATAAGTAGCCAGCCATTAGGGGCTTTGAATTAGAACAACTCATTAAATTTATAAACACACACTTGATCTGCCAGGTTTGTTTATAGGTTTATGATAGGGGACGACAGGGCACGCGGCCGCAATCGGGGGAGGACAGGGCACAAGGCCGTACTCGGGGGGGTTGGGACGTGGCACGCGGCGTGGGCACACTAAGAGGGACAGGGCACAAGGCCGCGGGTGCAGCCGCACTCGGAGGGACAGGGCACAAGGCCGGGGGTGGAGCCGCACTCGGAGGGACTGGGCACAAGGCCGGGGGTGCAGCCGCACTCGGAGGGACAGGGCACAAGGCCGGGGGTGCAGCCGCACTCGGAGGGACAGGGCACCAGGCCGGGGGTGCAGCCGCACTCGGAGGAACAGGGCACAAGGCCGGGGGTGCAGCCGCACTCGGAAGGAGAGGGCACAAGGCCGGGGGTGCAGCCGCACTCGGAGGGACAGGGCACACAGCCGCACTCGGAGGGACAGGGCACAAGGCCAGGGGTGCAGCCGCACTCGGAGGGACAGGGCACAAGGCCAGGGGTGCAGCCGCACTCGGAGGGACAGGGCACAAGACCAGGGGTGGAGCCGCACTCGGAGGGACAGGGCACAAGACCAGGGGTGGAGCCGCACTCGGAGGGACAGGGCACAAGGCCTGGGACGCGGCGGTATTCAAAGGGCCATGGGGAAGCCTGATAGTGATGAATGAATTGAGGGTGAACTAGAGCAAAGCTGAGCTGACTGATAAAAGCCGCCAGGGAGGACGGCCTCCGTGACCAAATACAGCAAAAGCGATGAGTACAGCGAATCCCACTGGCCTTATTTCCCTTCGTCTTTAATGCACATCCTACAGTTACATGGTGCTGTTTTCCGATTCAGCCACAGCACATTTCACAGGCTGCCATAGGTACATGGCCAATAAAAAAACCCCAGAATATCCTTACCACAGTCTGCTTACTGCTTCAGTCCAGCTTCCAGCTGCTGTTTATCCTTTATAACCTTGTGTGAGAGCACACAGAATGTCTATTTCAGGCTGTATAGATGTACCGCAGGCTGCAGCAGTCAAAAAATAAAATGAGGAGTCGTCCCATCTCAGGAAGAGGGGGCAGACCGTCAAAAAGCCCCAGGAGAAACAACGGCGTGTAAATCCAGCCCAGCGACGGGGCGCGTGGAAGCCGGAACGCCGGCCGGTGGGAACCAGGCAGTGCGGCCCCGAGGCTACAGAATCCCGCTACGGCAGAAGGCCGCGCGCCAACTGTTTGGAGAGCCGGGAAGGGGAAGCACTCCAAAGAGATGCAAGATTAGTGGAGGCGTGCCAGCCAAATGTGCCTGGCAGAGTGAGAAGACACCAAGCGGGGCCTGCACGCCCACACAAACACGCACATATACACAGCAATGCACAACCTGCTCTTCCCAGGAAGCTTTACCCTCACAAACTATACGACATACAAACAATGCACACAGTACATCAGTTCCTTTAACCATCACCATAAGAAACTCGCTCTACTATTAATGTCATTCTGAGTAACACCACCTGCATTTGCAGGCTACAAAGTTGCAGTGACCAGACCGAGCCACAGCAACCACTCACCACAAGAGGGGATCAAAAACCAGACAATGTGCTTTTTGTACCCAGCAGAAGTGTCGATTTCACAGCACAAATGCCTGCTTGTGAGCTTCTCACACCTCTGAGCTTAGCTCATGCTCACAGTGACCAAGACGCAGTGGGTTTGTCCAGTACAGTTTGTGCTCAGCAGCATTGGGTGCCCACAGCTGAGAAGATCCTCAGAATGATTTGCATCAGGCAGAAAATATTACATTCAGTAATAATCACTCACCTGCACCAAAAATATAATAAGGAAGTAAAAGTTGGCGATTCTTCTGAACTGTTCAAAAAGGTTCTTCGGAAGAAAATTCCAAACGGTGTACTGCAAAAGAAGAAAAGAGGAAACTCAATTCTGTGAGTGCTTTTTCTGTCACATGCAAAACCACATGTGTTTATCAGGCAACACTACATGTTTGAACTGGTGCTGAAGCGTTCAGTGAGAAAAAAAAATACAAAGAGAGACTACTGAATCTGGCCAAAGGGCATGCTTCAAGGCCAGTTCATTTTTAACACAAATACATTCAGTGCTATCTGGCTCTCAGCCACTGGGTTTGCCTATAACGTACTTAATACATTTGGATAAGGGATTTATCTCCTTAATCCTGCTGGTGGTAAGTGAAAACTAGTTAACTTTTGTGCAGATCTTTTAAGTGGGCGAGACCTCTTATACTCGTATAGCTGAGAGAAGGCTTATCTTTACAAGCCCCTATCATCACAGAACAGGTGACACTAATCGGGCCCCAAGAGAACAAGCGCAGCACAGAAAGCAGGCCGCATGTTGAGGGGTAGGGAGACAGCAGCAGTGTCGACCTGACAGATTATGTCCACAACTGTGTCTTTATGCAGGTGCAAGTCCCTACTATTCAGTCACTGAGGGATGACATGAGAGAGAGGGATTATGAGATCATCGTGATGTCATCATGGAAAGAAAGTCACAGGACTAGAATAGAGACAGTCATAAGTCAAAGGGGTAAAAGACTGTCCAGTCACAGCAAAGGGAGTATGGGAAGGATGCGTGTTGGGTATTATAACCCTGGGCTAATTCAGGGGGAAATGTCGGACAACTGGCGACCCGGAGATCCAGCTCAAGGGAGAGGCCCGATCATAATACTGCAATGTGCACAAATAGACACAACACACGGTAAACAAATCCATCATTACATAATATATACGTCAGGGCTACACGGTATATCGTTTTCCGCATTGTTGTCTCAATAATCACATGACTTTTGTCGGTACTGCTTTATGGCTGCTGAGAACTCGCGGCAACGGCAACTCATTCGACACGCTCGCTTGGTAGATGAGCTCTATTTGGCTGTAGTTTTTGGCTATACTTTGCATCTCCTTATTTGTTTAATAGATATTACAATATTTCTTGTGGACATTTTGCATACAGCAATGTGATGCCCATATCTAATAATGTGCAGTCCTAATTTATGTGATAGATCTCAATAGTGGAGGAGGCAAATTTAAGTACGCGCAGGGCAGCTCTGGGACCAAGCTAAGCACGAGCATGCCCCGGCATGTTCTGCCAGTAGAAGCAGCCCCCATGCATTAAGGGTGGGGGATTAAAGGATAGGGAAGATGGAACAGAAGGCATAGCAGGTATGCATTACAAATAGGAAAGCTCAATTTGGGGGGCTGCAGGGGGGTAGGGAGGAACCCGAAGGATGCAGAGGTCACAGGATGGTGACCCCTGTGTCTGAGATACAGTAAAATCGTAATTTAGACACCTAATGTTACCAAAGCCAGCTGAAACGTAATGAGTTATTTAAAAGGTCAAAAAATAACAAAGAACTGAAGAAACAATATAATAATAAGAAAAATATTCCTGATATAAATGGCGCCGCTTTGCATTACGGCCAATGAAATGCCAGTTTACATTAGCCTTTTGTTTGATAGGCAAATAACAGAACTTCATTTCCATGGAAACAGTTCATTCTAAATAATGTTGCATTTCCTTCATCATACAGGTACTGTGGCTTTCGGAGTACAAACCCTATTGCATTTATGTTTGGTACAGAATGTGCGTCTTATAGGGGCAACTAAAGGCTCTCCACAGCAAGGTAACAAATTCACTGTGAGACATAACATTCACGTACATAGGTCAAGTATAGTATCTAACACTAAAATCAATGTGTACTACCGTATAACGTCTATTTGTACAGATTTAAATGGGTGTCCTAGTACTGGCTAATATGATCAGAAATTTGTAGCACAGTGATTTTTAAGACTCTGGCAGTTTCACGGTATATCACCATTTTTTTTCCCCCCAAGCTCACCCTTACCTTGGCAGCAAGCATTTACATAAATAAAATACTTTCATGAATGTTTTTAAAAAGGCATCTTTTTTATTATTGAAAAAATCATTTAGCTTGACAGTATAACCAACATGTTTTACAGTTTTTCTCAGTCGCTTTGGTACATTTCTCAGATCGGAAATGAAATTCTCATAACTACTTGGACAACCTCCACATCATCGAGTCAGTTTTGCACATCATAAATGCAAAGTCTCATCCTATTGGTCGAAATTGCAAATGCATTGGCACAGTCATGCAAATGATTATATACAATCATCTGCAGATTCCTACATTATCTATTGCTTATGTCATGTCGGTCAAAATATATTATACTGGTTCACTGTAAAATATTCCCCCACCCCCCCGAAAAAAAACATCTCGGTATTAGGTCACTGCATGAGTCATTACATGCAAAATGGTTGGAGCAGTTGTCATAATCTATCAAGTATATTCTCTATACATCTCTATTACAGCTTTTTTTATATATATATATGTATCCTGAATTGATTAATTGCTCTCAGCTGAATCTTGATGTTCATCAAAAGAGGGGAATATTTAAAACGTTAGATCAACTAATGATCAACCAGTGATCAACCAGTTCTCTAAAATAGCTCAGGGATGCATCTCATGAACTTTCAGTTGGCAGACATATACTGACAGAGCACAAGACAGCGTTACAATTTGGCCGTGGAAGAATGATAAGGAAATGAACAGGGTCAACAGCCGGCAAGAAGAAGAGGAGTGAGGCTGCATGGTGGAAGGGGAGGGAGACAGAACAGTGGAAGCGGTAGAAGGGGCCAAGATCAGAGGCACGTTGCTGAGATGTCTTCAGTCACGGCCTTACAACGGCCGAGGCCGGTCGAAGGGTACGGCCAAATGTTGTGAGAACGACTGTGTCCTCAATCATTCAGACATTTCAGAGAGACTACAGGTATGTAATCCAAAAACGTGCACTGTACCCTAATACTGCATGCTGTAATACTGTAATGCTTCATACCACATATTCCACTTGCATTTTATAGTATACAGTAAATATACTTTATACAGTTACATGCTGTACATATACTGCAGTATGCGCACATATGTATGCACACTGACAGTGTGTGTGTATATACACACTACAAGTACGCAGATGAGGTCCTCTCTCAACACACATTGCACAGCTCTCCATAGCGCTTCTAGCAGTGATCAATATATGCCTTGCGGCCTATTGATGCGTTACTGCAGTTTCAGGCATGTTACGGCATGGCGGTATGTAAAGAATTCATACCGCACAGGGGGTTAAAACCGGAATATCAGACGAACCGGTATACAACCCAGCACTAGGTTGACCCATGTAGTCATCTGCTGTGGTGCGAAGCTTTGGTGAGCCATTGCATTCTTACCTTAGAGGACACAATCCGGTTGTCACAGAAGGCTTGCTGGGGAAAGGCCTCCGCGGTGAGAAACGACCTGCGTCCCACGCAGATCGTCCTGCTGCCCACTCTCTTCTCGTCTCCGCCAAACTGCAAGAGACAGGACAGACATGAGAGCCGCAGGTCAAGAAGAACATCAGAACGCAGTCAAAGAAGAACATCAGAACTTTCATAAACTGCCACAGGAAGTTTCAAAAATAAAATAAATGTAACCTAGGTGTGGCCCCTGGAAACCTTAAATAATAGAAGTACCCAAAGACCAATCGTAGAAAGTAACAGCATTAAAAGACCTGCACACGATTATACTTTAGTGCCTAGAAACTGGGGGGGGGTAAGTTGGAAACTGTGATTCTGCAAATGACGATTTCTATGTCTTTACTTTAAATGTAGGCCTGAAATGCTCTTGGGCAAAAACTATTAATAATCGGGATACATATCGATCAGGAAAACAAATATCCATATCACATCGTTTTGGGAGGTGTCTGACAATTCCCAAAGTGGAGGAGGGCGACACACACACACACACCCACCCCATATTCATGCATGCCTTTACCTACGGTGTAGGTATACTAATAAACCCGATTCAAGCTGATTCACCAAGAAAAAGTTCCTCTAGAGATCGTGCTGTTTTCCAGCTTTTCAGAGGCACTAAAAGCACAATCACTCCAGGCATCCAGCGATTCTTCAAGGTGATAATTTTTATGCAGCTATGGGAGTTAAAAACTAATGTTCAAATATCATTTTAAACGTAGGTTACCCCAAGTACGTTGTCTGGCACAGTGTTATCATGAATGAGCAAGTCTGAATGTGCACAGACTTTTCCAGCACCATCTCAATTTACATCCAAAGTTTGGGCAAACTGTAAATTCTATAAATGTAAACGGACACCTGAATAAGAAAAAATCCCCCTCTAGAAAACATGTTGGTGTTCTTCGGCAAACCATGTGGCTGCAACTGAATACATGAAGCACACAGGCAGGGACAAGAGATTCAGCTACTGTTTGACTCGCCACTAGAATGGCTCTGAAGTGTGATCCAAGTCCCGTTTATTCAAACTGGGGGTCGCAGCCCTTTTTAACATCGCCAAAACATCATGGAAATTATCATTAAACAACTGCATTTATATGGTAACAAAAAATATATTTGAAAGACAGTGACACAGATTTCTCAGGTCTTTTACGATGACGGCCTACTTGATTCTCCCTGGTGGAGATCTTCGGTAATGTACGATACGTCGAACGACGCGTGGATGTGCCAGCATCGCTATCAGGATTTCCTCAATTAAGGATTCACTTTACTTAAAAATGGAAAACTTCAGCATGTGCTTTGCCCTCATGTTTTATCGAAAGAATCAAACCTTGCAAATTAGCCAGACATCTGAGCACGGAGCATAGGATCAATACCGGTGATAAAGATTCAACTTTCTTCCAGGGTAAGCTGGCTGCACGTTGGGAGCCACCGTCAAACTTCTCGCAGGCTGAGTGGGGGAAATTGTGAACCAGCAACGGGGATTCTGTCCGGATAGCCAAAGAGAAGAAATCCTGCATCGCTCCTGAGAGATTCATCCTTCCACTGGCCGTTGATATGTGCAAAAAAAAAAATAGGGATGCAACACAAAATTCACGGTGCGGAATAAACCTATTTTGGCTTCACGGTTCAGCCGGGAAAAGAGAATCAGTTTAAAACAAAAGCAGTGCATCTAATGATGTGTATCAGTAAGAAAACGTGAGTGACGCAGAGCATTAAGTGGCCAAATAACACCCAAATGACTTCAGCTTCGCACTCTTCTCTGCAAGCCGTAAAATGAAGAATAAACCAAAATACCCCAAGGCAAACAGAGACAGGCAAGTATGGTATGTCGTGATATACGAACTGGAGGGAAATAAGTATGTGCAATAAATTTAACATAAAAAAAACGTCCCGAAAGGCTGTACATTAGTAACCAAAACCTTTAACGGCAAGACGAGCAGCAATGCCGAACTGCTGTCTGCCTATGATGCGGATTAATTTGACATTAGCATTCGGATGATTTGGAACAAACAGTTCGACGGTAATGGCGCTCGAAGCATCCAAATAGGAATGTCGGCCTTGAGAGGGAGTCGCGTTTGCATAACACGGGACCCTGGCAGGAAGCAGGGGCGGACCTTAAATATCACGCTGAGACATGTCAGCTGCAGAAAATAGCCAAGTCTTGACAGCTCCTCTGCCCACCTGGCTGAAAACAAATCTAAGAAAGATTCAGAAACATCGCATCCATATATACATAGTTTAAAGATGTAAAATGACAACAAAAAAGTGTTTCAAAATAAACCCAGCTGTGTCAGACTGGGTTCAAAAGAGCTGAGGTTATCCACTGGGCTACAGAGGATTAAGAAAAGGAAGAAAAGGGAAAAAAAACAGCGGTCGGGGGGGCGTACAGTGTCTCTGTCCCCCAAGGGGTAAACAAGCGCGCTGGCCTGTGGACCAACCCCAACTTGCTCCAGGGGGACTGTCCCTGAATTTAGAAAAATGCAAGTCGCTCTGGATAAGAGCGTCTGCTAAATGCTGTAAGTGTAAATATACATACATACGAATGACTATGAAGATGCTGTATATCTGGCTAAAACGCAGCAATATTTTTAGGTTTGCAATTATGTCTTTGTGGGGACTCTCCATTCATTTCTGCTCTTAACCACAAGTGACCAAACAAAATACCAGACATTTGGCATTTTTAGTTTTTTCATTGCATTCACAGATCTTTGTGGGGACCTGAAAAATGGTCCTCATTACATCAAAATAACAGGTTTTTAATCACACTGTAGGGAACATTGGTCCACACAATGTAATACAAGCCTAATACCCACACACACACACACACACACACACACACACACACACACACACACACACACACACCTACAGAGAGGCACATAACACGGGCTCATTTCCAAGTACAGTTGCACCCTGCCCTGCCAAGACCTGCCCACGAGTTCCTGTCATGCAGGGGATATACACACCCCC
>JAODKC010000051.1:7472424-7505470 GCA_026777985.1 Mormyrops attenuatus | reverse complement strand
TCCCCCCCACAGCCCCCCTGCCACCGCCAAACTGTCAGAAAACATGGACCACCAGGAAAGTTGTGCCTGTTGCCCTGAGGGAACAAAGCTGTGAAGTTGTAGCTGAGGGTGGGCAACGGAGGCTAGATGGAGGCCGTCAACTGGGTCGAACAGAACGCAAAGACTGCTGCAGTGCAAATGGTATTTAATTGCTATATCCTCAGGAGCTACAGTGTTGCCACGGATCCCAGCATACACAATGGAGGGGGAGGGCCTGGACCCGTTCACTCCCTGTGAACAAGGTCTCATTAAACCAACTTTTGTAATTCACTGGATTTGGCTGAACCAAAGCTTGAATAAACTGCACAATTCAAACACATTAAATGCTCGCTAAGCTGCCAGTGCAGCTCCCCAGGGCAGTACTTACGAAAGATCAATTATGCCATGTGAACTCTACATGTTAGCTAGTTATTACTAGCAAACCGATCGAAATTAATAAGTGAAAACATGTGCACAGTACAACTGCTATTATTAGGCTATAAGATTAGGGTTTGAATTGTGGGTGGGGGGGGGGGGAAAACTGCTGATCATATCCAAATAAGCAAAGGTGCTATGAATAGGAAAACATGCCCCAGGCCTCAGATAAACTGCGTACATGGGTACACAAAACACTGATCGCATAAGTACCAATATTACTTTGTCCTAATTAGCTGCAGTAAATGTCACAGGGAACCTTCGGGTCTCAAATAAAATCAGCATGAAGAGCTGCCATTTTGTAATTGTACAAAGCTGGACACCACAGAAAGGACCGAGACATCTGCATTGTTATAAGGTCATTCAGAATAGGATCAATGTTTTCCCTTTTCATAAAGCAGATCCCTTCTGCGTCATGTTTCTATGCTATTAAATATAATAGAATGTCACAGTATCGATTTTTGTTAATGTATGTGGTGCTAAAATGATTAAAATTTAATAATGTGACAATCTCTCCTAGTAAATGGCAAGAACTCAATCAAGTCCACCACTTTCACTTCCTCTAGGAAATACACAACACCGTGGATGTTTATTACGGATGGATTTACTGCACTTTGGTGTCATTAACCGCCATTGAACTGTTCAGATACGTCACAATGTACAGACACATTCATTTCACACATGCAGCGTAGAAACCAAAATATAAATATGCCCGATAGAAGATAAACGGAAAAATAAACATACTGAGAGGGAATGAGCCCATTTGAAAAAATATTAAAATCTCCAAAATGGACAATGTAACATCGTTTTTAAAACTCTTTAAACCCTTAAGCAGAATAGGAACTTCTCCCATTCACGTCATCTCGGCAGTGGAACACTGCAACACCTAAAAGTGTTCACACAAAACACAGAACGCAACATAACTCTTACGTAGCGTTAACACAAAGCTAATCAGTATTCATGAAAATGAATCAATGCAATCACATATGTAAGCAAACATATCAAAGAATGACAATATTTCTGGCAGCTAAATCCATGATTATCTGAATTGCATGACAGATTACACTATTAAATTTTAGAAACCAATTGCCCCTTTAATCTCATTATAACGTGTATGCCCTGCAATGGACTGGCATCCCATTTCAGGAGAACCCCCACCTTTTGCATTTGCTTCCTGGGATACGCTCCAACCACCAAGCCAAACATGACCCTGAGCTGGATAAATATTTAGAAGACTGATGGTTGGATGCTTAAACTCAGCTGTGCATTATTTATATCATCAGTTTGGAGCCTCTGCTTCTGTGATGGTATGAGACTCTGACATTTAGAAGGAGGACTGTGACCTTCTCACGCTGAAGGGATTTGGGTGGTTCCACAATCCACAGAGTGACGTCAGCTGGAGCTTAAGGTAGGGCCTCATTTGGCAAACAGGTCTGAGAGGACAGACGAACCACGATCTAACAAAGCACCCTGCACCCCCAGAAAGATAGCAAGTAAACCAGGGTAACTTGCCTGGGACAAGGTTACTGGAACTCACTAGGGGGGCAAGGCGGTAGCGTTTGTGGGCCTGACGGGTTGAGCCACCCATGCAACCCAGGTGGGCTCAGCACAGGATGACTACATAAAAGGTTGGGGGGGGGGGGGGCCCCAGATGCTGCGTCACTGAATGGTCATCATGAGCGGGATGGACCAGGACAGATCAGACACTGGCAAAGGGTACTGCTTTTAGGAACGCTGGAGGAATCTGAGCTAGCGCAGAAGTCAGTCATTAGCTATTTACAGCTGCCATTATCGCCACACGTAGTGTGGGCCTCACCTGTTGGTTCTCTCCAGGTGTGGAGATGCTCACCAGTCCCAGGTTGAAGGCTGTGCAGCTGGAGCTCTTCTCCAGTCAGCGGGATGCTTACCTACAGGTGACTATGATTTGTATGTATTCAACAAACAGCAGTTTGAATGGGTCCCTGCTATTGACACTGTAGTGTTACTGGGAGACCTCTTTCCCATTTATTTCATAAACTGCAGATGTTTTTATTCTTGTTAAGCATTGGAAAGTTGAGTGAACAACTATAAAGTGAAATGAAAAAATATAAGTCAAATAAAACAAGTTTCCTTTATAACATGGAAAGAGTATGTAACACTGCATGTCTGACACCCTATTAACTGGTTGTGTGGTGACGGTAGAGTCAAATCCTATGCTGTCCTTTAACTTTAAATACACTAGTTACCTGTTTCATCCCATGAAACAGAGCAGTATTTAATGTCCCTTGTAGAAAGAATGCCTCAAATTTTCTCTGCTGTTATAACTGCTATTATAACTGTTATAAAGGAGGTTACTTTGATGAATTGGTAATAAAGGTACTCAAATGCTGAACATACTGTTTTTTTGCTATTTTTTTGTTAGCAAAGAATATTGGGTGTATTTTTAGTAAATGTTAAGTGAGTAACATGCAAATGTAGAAAATCGTGTAGTGTATATTTGGGGGAAAATGGAGATACTCAGAGAATATGACAGTGAAGCATGGCTTCCTGAACAATGATCCATGGAGAGGAGACTCTAGCTGAACCTAGAATTCAGCAGAGGTGGACATTTCAGGTCCAGAAAATACAAATCCAGACCAACGTTTTGTTTCAACCAACCAGTTGAGTACTCTGTGACTGTGGCCTGGATTTGTACTCTCTGGACCTGAACTTCCCACCTCTGGAATCCAGAATGTTCCATGGCAGACCCAGGACACGCTGGAGTGATCATACCTCCCAGGTGGTTTGGGAGCATCTGCAGATGCTGGCAGAACAAGCTAGAGTCTGAAACTTTGGTCTAGTGGTGGGCAATGAGACGATATTTCATCATAATCAGTTAGAATTGCTTCCACGATACACATTTCAGAGGTATCACCATAGAGCACTACATTTACATTTACTTTTATTTAGCCGATTCTTTTGTACAAAGTGACATACAATTAATTGCAGATTACAAACATACGTGCAGTGGAAGAGTCGAACAGACAAAAGTGCGGCCAAACTGAACTTCCAATGAATGCCTAGTTACTAGTGCACTACCTAAGACAAACCGGCAAGCACCTGTAACACGATGCCTGTGTGTTCAGAGGCTGCAACAAAAACAGACCAATGCAAAACAAAGTTATTTCAGCCTGCATAACATCTCAGTGCTGTCCGTATATCATACTTCTTTGTCAATTATCTGTCTCAGTGGATCTCAATTGAGTAACTAAATCTCGAACTAAAAAGTTAACTGTTTTTAATTGGTTAATTGATATTGCCACATATTCCTTTTTTTAAAAATGTGATCTGTATGGTGAATCATGATAATACCCAAAGGTATGGTGATATGACATTCCCCAGACATCTAGTCTGGTCTGGTTTGACCTGCCGGGCATGCAGTACTAACAGAAGCGGTGCAAAGGTGAGGTGCGAACTTCCCCTACTCTTCACCTGAAAGGCTCACCTCTTTAAACTTGATAATCAGACGTGGCATCATTAGTTTAAAAAAAACAGCAGTTTATTTGTTTGTGGTAGTATATATTTAATATAAAACAGGGCAGTTTCTAGTGATGGTGTTCCAATCGATCGGCGACTGATCATTATCGGCCGATTTCCGTGAAAAAGTATGTGATCGGCGTATTCCGATCAATGCCTTTAATTGCCGATCACAAAAGCCGATCGATCACCTGTAGCTCATATTTTGCAGCCTGCAGAGGCACTGTGTGCAGCGTAGTGTCCCCCTCCCTCTTTCCTTCACACTGCGCAGGCGCGCGGCGGCAATCGTAAACAAACATGTCTGCCGTGTGGAACTTTTACACCGCCTGTAAGAGTGATGTAAAGTTTGCATCCTGCAACACATGCAACAACAAAATACCTTGCGGGGGAAGCTCGTTATTATAGTTTATTTGAGTGGAACCTGCATTTGACATTTTGAGATTATTTGATTTAGGCAATGTTGTGAGATTTATTTGACTTTCTGCACTATTTAGCCTTTTGAGAGCCTTAATGTTTTCAATCTGTTAAAGATTGTGTTATTGATAGCAGGTAAATTTAAGCGTTTTTCAGTTGTCCTTTTGACTGAATAGTTGCTGCACTGTGCCTGCAAGTTTTTTGTATTTTTTCTCTTGAAAAAGTAAGTAAAAACATGTTAGGTGATTTTATGGTTCCTTTTTTTCCAGATCACGTAGCATTCATCATAACTAAATTGAAAAATTTACAGTCAATCAATGTGATCGATATCGGGGATCGGCACTCATTGGTGATCGGTATCAGAATCGGCAGCAAAAAACCTGATCGGAGCATCCCTAGTTTCTAGCTATTGAAAAGATCAGGGGGTAAGTCAAGTTTACCTGGAGCTTGACAGTTGTTTCTTGAAGGAAGATTGTCATTGGGGTAAAATACTTGGGGCCAGGTTTAAAATGGTCGGACCTAATGACACCTGAGAGAAAATGCATTTTTGTACCCACAGTATCACTGTTATTGGTTGAACTCCAACAAAAATGTATTGGGTCATTTTCAGCACACATTTGCATTCTGACGTAGTACTGATTGTGCTGCTAACAGATGATAACCTCGAAGTTTAAAACCATTTACATGCATAATGCCAAAGAGGGTGGTTACCTTTACCTCACTTCATAATGTTTTTTTGGTAGGAAATTTCATAACCAGGTGTTATTCTGTATGATTGTTGAATTGTTGTTCCCGTGGCAAAATGGATCAGGACTGGATATTTCTGAGTATGATGATATTTGTTATCCTTACAACCATATGTGGCTTCAGTGAGTAAATGGGAGCTCTCCCTTCCAAGTGGACTCATCACCTCCTTTGGCCTAAGAACAAGCTCCCTGGGGGGTTAGGAGAAAGAGGGAGCCTGAGACCTGCTTCTGCTTGATGACTTATTTTCACTTAGGAATGTTATGCTAGAGGCAGCTCGCTATTTTTTTTATTTATTTTTTTTTAATTTGAAGGTTTTAAGTTAATTTGTTTTCATGCTAAGTAGATTTGATTTAATGTTGAGTTTTTTTTGTCGTTGTTTTAGCCCACTGTATTATGCTTCTCGGTAGTGCAATTACCTACACTTCTTGTTCACTGCAACACGTAAAAGCAGGTGTTTTTGCACAGAAAACAATGACATCATGGGAAATCATGTGCATTTTATGACCAGTGATCGGCAGCTTTAGGAACTGAATTCACCCAATGGTTAGTGGAAAACAAACAACCAGATAATGGTAACAAACAACCAGGTCTTCAGAGTACGAAACTATTGGGATCAAGCAAATACAAAAACTAATCTTTGAATTTGTGCATGCTATAAATAGCTAACTTCTGGCTTTCAGGATAATGTAATGTTTTATGCAGGTAAAAGGGGGAGTTCGTTTCTAAATGGTACTAAATTTCCTCTATAATCCCTCCATCCATCCTTGAAGAATAATCCAGTACAGGGTAGCAGTGAGCCTGGAGGCAATCCGAGGCAGCACAGGACACAAGGCAGAGAACATCCTGGACAGGATGCGAGTCTGCCACAGGACACGAGGCAGAGGACACCCTGGACAGGAGGCTAGTCTGGCACAGGACACGAGGCAGAGGACATCCAGCACAGGATGCTAGTCTGCCACAGGACTTGAGGCAGAGGACACCCTGGACAGGACGCTAGTCTGCCACAGGACATGAGGCAGAGGACACCCTGGACAGGACGCTAGTCTGCCACAGGACATGAGGCAGAGGACACCCTGGACAGGACGCTAGTCTGCCACAGGACACGAGGCAGAGGACACCCTGAACAGAACACTAGACTGGCCCAGAACATATGCTTAGATACTTAATCACCCACAAGGGGTCAATTAGAAACGCCAGTTCACGTCAGTTTTCGGAACTGTTGGGAACTGGAATAACTGGAAGAGACCTGCACATACAATCAGCGTTCAAGCTCCAAACAGAGCCGGTACGGCAGTCAGCATGTACCCCTGCCGTACCGGTATCCCCATCTGACAGATGTACCCCTGCTGTACCATCCCCCTGCACTATCCCCTCTAATACAACAGCCTGCCCTCCGGCTGTTATCCCCATTTTGCAAGTATGCAATAGGATTGGAGAGTTTGAGAGAAGAGGATGCAAATATTTGTAGCACAAAATTCATTTACCACAACGTATGCAATACTCTCATTGCTAAAGCTAACAAATGACAAAATACTCACCAACTGCTATGCTCAAATAACCTCCTATTTCCAAAATACTTAAAAACTCAGCCATGGTCACTAAATACATCTTCCTCGCAGTGATGTTTAAAAATGTTAATTTTGAACTTCACTTTGTGACATCAATGGTGCTCAAAACACACAAACACTTTTTTATGCAAACAAAAAAAAGATCCCTTTCAAAGTGTCAGCATTGTCTTTGATGGATCGACTTCATTTACAATCCAAATTCATTTTGAATGAAATTTGCATCCTGTTGCCACATTTTCTCCACATCTAACATCAACTGGAAGATATGCTGGCGCATCAATCGTCACAAACTGAAAGCTCGATGTCGTTTACTGGACATGCTTTTACAGTTTTACAAATGGGTGATCACAGATCTATTTAGATAGTAGGTAAGGCGCAGACAAAATTAAAAGAAAAATATCAGTAATGTTCAAAGTATCAGCCCCAAGTTATCCTATAGAAATATTAGACAAATCAAATATGGTATTTCCCTTTTTTTAAAAAAAGAATAATAATAATAATAATAAAAAACTTAGCAGGACAAAGTAATTGTATAGGAGTAATTATTATCACATTTTTCTCCATAAGCAACATACCCAAGACACTTTTCTTCCAAGCTTTGTTTTGACCTTTCTAGAAATGCAGGTCATCAATAACAGAAAACAACATATGCTACTAAGCAGGAAACAACACCCAGAAAAAATTCAGCTCGAATCTATGAGGGTTTACAGAAAGCCGCCATGACGCCCTAAGGTCACAAAACCACCTTGTGCTGTTGGCCGCACCAGCCAGTAATAAGAGCCCACTTTTAGTCCCTCCAGTCGCACACAAAAAGCCCATAGAGCATCAAGACAAAGATGAAGAGCTCTTTGATAAGAATTCTGTGTGCTGCACTGTGCGCGGCTTGTGAAAACACAGTCTGAATAAACAGCACTTCAGCAAAAAAATTCATCCGCCGCTTTTCTTATCGTTCTCACAGACACGCAAATCCCCTTTGCGCACGGCTAAATAATACACCTCACACACGGCTGATACGGCAGAAGGAAGAGGCACATGCAGCAATGGGGGGCCAACTGCATTTCAAGACACATATCTATGGTTATAAAAAAAATTGTTTTTCAACTAAATGAATAAATGTACCCAGAACAAGGCTGACTTGCCACAGAAAAAGATAATCACTAAATGGGCATTCAAATAATTTTAAGCTGAAAAACAAAAACAATGGGCTTGATTTGCATCTCATTGTCACAACACAAGCCTCCTGGCAGTCTGAATGTGAGCGGGATCCTGGAACACGGACCTGTTAGCTTAGCTCCTCATTCACGCCTCTATAATCACCGAGGCACCCAGTTGACAGTCCACTTCCCAATCCGGTCCTTGAGGACCCACAGTCAGTACATGTTTTTGTTCCCTCTGAGCTCCCTACCATACAGTCCACATTTTTGCTTCCTACCAGGAGCTTAGAGGGAGCAAAAACGTGTACTGTCTACGTGTCCCCAAGGACCGGATTGCGAAACACTGCTCTACCAAATATCTACAAAGAGCTCCTGTTGCATAAGCTAGCACCTTGGCGTCAGACTGATTTGCTGAATTTGCTGCATTAGAAATACATTTTAACAGTTTGCAACCCTGTCAAAAGACAAGGCTATTGTGCCACAGGAACCTTTTCTGCATGACCAGAGATCGGATTAAAGATTCAGCACATTTGTTCAGCGTTGTATCTTCCATTTGCTCTTGAAAGCAAAATAATGAAAATTATTTTCTTACACTGGTTTAAGAAAAATGGGGAGGGGGGGGATGGTTAAACTGCATACAGACAATGTGTGTAGATGTGTTTTGACTGCACTATTTACTCGTGCAACTGATGCACAGGTATGTCATCACAGCGAAGGCAAAAGTTTAATGGTTGTGCAAATTTAGTTTTCCACAAAAGAGGAACTATAGTCACATCGTTACTGGCTGCATTTCTTCTCATCTGGGTTATGCTGCACCATGTTGCCTCCCTTGTACCGGCTCTGTGACAGCATTCAGTTTACCATTTCACATCAGAATTTTGGCAATTTGGTTTTAAAAAGGGCTACACCATAGCTCAGTGGGTAGTACTGTTGCCTCACACCTCCCGATTTGGGGGCTGGGTGGAGATTCCATGTTCTCCCTTCTTCTCCTTCCCACAATCTGTGACATGCACTTGAGACAAATGCTATCTCTAAACTGTCATTAAATGTGAGTAAACGCGTGTGTATGTACCCTAACATCCCATCCAGGTTGCCCAGTGGTGCCTGGTGGATGCTCCTGACCCTCAGGATCCTAAAGATATATTTCTGCATAGAGTATACACCATCGGCAGGGCGTAGGTACAGCACAGCCATGTACCCAACTACATAGCCTATACCGTAGCCCGCTGGGCACTTCCCCAGAAACGCAAGTACACATAATAGTGACGCAGACCATGCACAAGTATAAACTATAAATATTCACGATGGCGTTGGCCACGGTGTAAGCTCTGCGTAGGCTCGACGCAGAAGTATAAATCAGCCTTAACGTGACCCGGTGAAATAAAACGCCACGTCAACCTGGAACGGGAGTCAGTTAGAAGCCCAGAATGCAACACTCAAGAACACATCACACACGTCAAGATACTTACTCTTTGACACATTTAAAGAAAAAGTGTCAGACTGCAGCTTAACTGGCCTAATATCCTAGGAGAGATGATGCAAATCAAACAGCTACCGCATTCACGGGAAAAGCTAAACCTCATATGTCCGTCCAGAACACTAACCAAATTCCAGATTCCTATTTACTGGGGTGTGAACAGGCATCAGTGGATAGTGATGAATCGGTTATTAAGGCGGCAATTCAACTGCATTCATCTGTAATGTTAGAATTGGTTAGAAAAAGCTGTTGTCTGGAACATGAGGTAGGTCAGAATTTACGGGGGGGGCAGCTCTTACACAGCTTTTAAAAAGGGAACGCGCTACCGCTGTAATGAAATGTGCACATCCTCAAACGGGAGCTGGTTCTTCATTCTTGTAATGACACCACTGCTAGTAGACTTACAAGTTTTGATTCTTTTGGATGTCCATTCCAAGTCCCGCTTTTTATTTCTATGAGTGGGAGGCAGTGGAGGCCGATATGACGATAAGCTACCGTCGCCAAGTGCCGCATAGCTGATGATGAAAAATTGGTTCCAAAATAAGCTTCTACTTCAATTGTGTGGAAAAGGGTTAGATTTGCAAAATCCGACATGGACCAATATACTGCAATTTGCAAACTATGCAAAGATACCATTTGCACAAAGGTGATAAACGATCATTGGTACTTGGAAACTATTGAAACTACTATTGAAAAAATGAAAAAGCACACAACAGTCAGATTCTTTACAGTATTTTATGTTCCTTAATACTTAAGTAAGTTTATTATTATAATCAGGGCTGCAGATAACTGGTGCGCAAGTATGCATTCACCTTTGAAAGCAATATGTGCGGCAATCCAATGCTGTGAGTGCAAATGCGTACGTATTTTATGTAACCTCTATACCACAAATGAAGTACGAATTAGCATATAGAGGTTAAAATGCATGTTAATTTCTTGTCATACCAGCGGAAATGCACATAAAATACTTATGCATTATAATGCTACAAACAGTATTTCTTGTTAGGATAGAATTGCTAGTTAAGAGGTAAAGCGGTTAATTAACATTACAACATACATTCCAACTCTGTTTGCAAAGTAAAAAAAATCACGATCGATATTGTGGGCGATGATTCCAAAAAACATTGTGATGCGACATTTTGGCCATATTGCCCACCCTTAGAGGAATGTGTATCAATGTGTATCGGAAAATTTCAGCTCCAAAATGGCAGTGAAAAGTCCCGGTTTAGTTTGCTGACAAAACATTCTTATGATGAGCATGTCGCATAATATTAGGCTGTGGAGCTAAGCTAAAAGTACAAGTTACGAATTTTCAGTACTCGATTGTTTATATACATGACAAATTTCCAGAAAAGTGCATCCGGCAATTTCTGCTTGTCATGTAGAAGGAGCAGCAGGAGAAGTGCCTCATGAGGATGAGCAACAAATAAGAAAAACACCCTGTCAAATCAGAACAAAAGAAAACGACGTTCCAAAGCATGTCCAGTAAGACCATTTATGTGACTCATCACCCCCCCAACCAGCTTCTACTCAATCTCCTCCAAATGAGGCAGCGATGACCGCTGTCATCATTCACACATCACCACAACAGGTGGCAACAGCCTGTCATATCTATTCGACTGAAAATCTCTCAATCAGCTAGGGACATTTTTAAACAGGGTGTGGGCAGAGTGGGGGAAAAATACCAACTGGCGCATTTTTTTTTTACAGGACCCCAGCGAAACAAGTACAGGCTGATCGAGGCACGTCTTATGCAAAGAAACAACATGGAGAAATTCCGTAGCTAAGACGGCATTCAGGAACCACGATGCACTCAGGCCAAAGAGGTCATCGACTGGGAGGCAGGCGTGCCTAATTAATGTCGCCGACTGCAGCACCCCACAGATAGCTTTTCTATGATTAAACGGAGAGCATTAATGCGCAAGTCCAACTGCCCTACTCCGGCAATCTAATTTAAGAGAAACATTGGCAAGAGCAAAGTCAATCTCTTTATTCAAGCTTGGAGGACATGCATTTATTTCCAATGAAAAGCATAAGCAAGACAGGGAAACGCAGAAAAATGCAACCTGAGTGACACCAAAACGTATAGGGAGACAATCAGTCAATCGAGTGGCAGCAGCCCAGTGCATAAAAACATGCAGGTATGGGTCAAGAGCATCAGTTAATGGTCACATCAAACATCAACTTGGGGGGGAAATGCAATCTAAGTGACAAGCGAGTGTGGTATGGTTGCTGGTTATTTCCGACACTGCTGATCTCCAGGGATTTTCATGTACGGTAGCCTTTAGGGTTTACGCAGAGGTACAAAAAACAAAACAAAAAAAAACCGGTCTGAGTGGCAGGTCTGTGGGTAGAGAGGCCTTTTTGATAAGAGAGGTCAGAGGAGAATGGCCTGACTCAAATCATTACTCTTCACGACAACGGGGAGCAGAAATGCATTTCCGAATGCAAAACGTTTCAGGCCTTGTGGTGGATGAGATACAATATTAGAAGACCACACTGAGTTATATTTATTAGAAAGGAACAGGAACCTGAAGCTACAGTTGGCAGAAGCTCACCGACAGCTGGAGATCGGAAAAACATGGCCTGGTCTGGTGAATCTTGATTTCGGCTTTGATATGCAGATGGTGGGACCAGAATTTGGCATAAAGAGCCATGGATCCAACCACCCTTGTGTCAACAGTTCAGGCTGCTGCTAGTGTAATGATGTGGGAATGTTTTCTTGGCACACATTGGTCCCCCTGATGCCAGTGGAGCATTGTTAAAATGCCACAGCCTATCTTGAGTATTGCTGCTGACCACGGGCAACCCATTTATGACCAAAATTTACCCATCTGCCAACGGCTACTTGCAGCAAGATAATGTGACGTCACATAGCGCCAGTCATCTCAAACTGGTTCCAAGAACATGAGTTCTGCGAACCGGCCCTCCCAGCCACCAAATCTGGAAAAAGCATCTTCGAGTGCAGATGACAAATCAGCTGTCATCATGTCATGCAATCATGTCAACATGGACCATAACTTCTAAGAAATGTTTCCAGCACCTTGAGTCCATGTCACAAAGAATTCCAACTGTTCTGGAAGCGAAGGGGATTGTACGCAGTACAATAATGGCGTTCTCCTAATAAAGTGACCAGTGAGTGTTTACACACAGCACTGTGTAGAAACATTAGACCCTCAAAAACAATGTTTTAAGCTGCTCATCTTGGTTATAGGCGCATATTTGCTCAGAAAAAAACACAATTGTAGAATAAATGCAAATGAACAGGACCACAATAAAAACAAGAATTTCTTCTATTCTCCAAAAAGTTACTGACATGTCGGATGGCTAGATTAATACCGCTTCAGTTCCCAAACCTCTCCTCAGGGGCACCTCAACCCTTTCATGTATTCATTAAATTTCATGAGCAGCTTGCCTAATTAACTTGGTTAAATAATTTGACGAGGTACTGATTAACCACACATGGTGCGCTAGTGGTCGGGTCGACAAATTTATGGGTATATTGGACAGTTGATGCGAATCCTGGGGTGACCTTAGGAGAGGGTTTGAAATGCCTGCGCCAAGTCATTTTGACTGACATAAAATCATACTTTTATAGCAACATAAATATAGTTTAAACCATTTTCTTTGGCAGTGTAAGACATTTGCATAGTACAGCATGTATATAAAACACAGGGGTGTGACTCAGTGGGCTAAGCCTCCGTGCCAGCGATCAGAAGGTCTCCGGTTCGAGCCCTGGCCTCAGCGGAATAGTTTGTGGGCCCTTGAGCAAGGCTGACACTGTTCTGTCACCCTGAACCTTTCTCTCACCTGTCTTTGTGTGTCATGGAGGGCAAGATGAGGTAGAGACACTTTCCACATGGGGATTCATAACACTATTCTATTCTATGCACACTGCCATGCATAAATTATATAGGTAATGGATACATAATGTTCAAGATCAAATATTTACAAAGGGACGTGGACAGGGATTTCCTTTCATTGTTCATCCCTTGCAAAAAGGAGAGCCCAGTCACATTAGTGAGCAATGAGGCAAAGCATACGCCCCAGAGCCAACCTTATGGCTGTTTATCAGTGCCTGAGATCTCCTACGGTCCATTTTACATGGCTGATTATCAGCTTATTGGCAATTAGGTCACAGAACATCAGGCATAAGCTGCAAGTCTGAGACAACTACAATATCAGCAGGAAAGGACTTCAGTGATTCAGAGTAAGACACAATATACTTTCTCAATGGGCAACAGGAAACATTGTTCCCAGACACTTGGACGGAAGGAAACTGAGTGAGGACAATATAGGAAATAGAACAAAGTACTTTCCAACTACAGAGTCGGATAAAAACCGACCCAAATCACTTGATACTATCTATAATGCAGGCACACAATGCAAATAAACCAATTGTTTATTTAAACATTGCTACCAACATTTTAGACCAATGCCTGTCTAATGAAGTTAACGGGATGAAAAATACACATTAAGACAAGTAGGGCTCTCTATTGAACAGAGAATAAATTCATAGAAATTATAAATTAAACAGAAGAATATTTACAGCAAATTGTGACATAATGCCCTTGATGAAACATCACAACCGTTTACAATACCAGCAATCTGAGGACGAGGGAATGGAAAGTGTGTGAAGCATCATACACAACTGGCTTGAAGCCTTAGCATGATGGATAGAAACATCACCTAAGGGAGAGAACAGACATGCATAGCCTTGTGCTAACCAAAGAAAAAACACAGGTGTGAAAGACGAGAAACAGATAAGAGTTCAGCTTAGATTGGTAAACAGTTGTTTCAGCTGAGGCTGAACAAGTAAGCACATTTTTTACGTTATTGCGTTAAATCATTAATGCGATAAACGAATCAAGAGGGCTGCGATAAAACCCATTAATTTAAGCAAGTCACTGAACTAAAAATGATATAATCCCCATGTAAGCCTGACAATTTACTTTATTGACCGTGACTTTGAATTAAAGACTCTGTATTTACAGAGATCCTACTCCTCTGAAGAACACAATGGGGAAAATGTACGTCTGGGATTACGAGACGGTTTGGGCAGCTGGGGTTTACGCAAAGACAGGCTAGTGTGTCTCACCACTTACAACACCATGAATACGATCAAAGGCACTGGAATAAATGGCTGGCCCAGTGTTTTGGGGCAAAGATTGCAGTTTGCCACTGGTAAGTGATTTTCCTAGCCAGCAACAGCATAAGCTATACACTACTTTTACGTCATTTGGTAGACACTTTTAGGGTGGCTTACGCAAGTGCTATGTAGTAATCTAGGGGAATGCTTCAAGTGTACTGACAAACATAGACCAAAGATGCCAACAAACTTTGGCAGAACAACGGCGAGTCATATACAAGTTTTTTCCCTCTTTTTTTTTTTCTACCTCACCCATTCAGTATGGATCTGTAGACAATGGCACCCCTATATTGCTAAAAAGCTTTGCTGATATCTGATTTGATCATTTTATTTATTTGAAATGTATGATAGGGCACATGTAAATCAACATCTCCCTGAATGAACTGTAGACAATCCAGCACGCAGAATTTAGACAAACAGAAACCGCAGCCTACAGACCCTCAGTTAGGTAGCACCGACAAGACCTCAATTTAGTAAGCGTGCCAGAAAATACGGGAAATGCCAGTCATTAAAATAGTTTCCGAAAAACTTCAGTGCACCAAAGACTGTTGTGACATGTCATTGTTCGTTTTAAAACCATGCAAAGTGAAAATGCTAGTGTTCTTGTCCAAAAATCTGTGATTTAACACAGTTCTGTCACTCCCTTTAACACAAACGTAATCTAAGGAAAGGTCAAGAGGAATTTGGAACTCAACTTTCAGTATTTTACACAAGTTCCATTCTCTCTCTCTCTCTCTCTCTCTCTCTCTCTCTCTCTGATGTTTACTTCTACGTTCTGTTAATGACGAGATTTTCAGATTCTTGAGCATTTGCTGGTCTGTAGTGGGTTGTAGCTCTAACATTTGTTTAGATTTCCACTATTGCTGGACACAACGTTTCATAGAATTATTTGTAATATTTTGCAGTGTTGCTTCTTGCACTGTTATTGAATGTGAATTTTATTCATATAATAAACACAAAGCTTTCTATCCCCTATATTTGCAGCATGTGCAATTTGTGATACTGCACAACCTTAATCTAACAATAAACTTTAGTGTTATCATCACCACACTTATCACACAGTACAATTTTTCTCATATCGTGCAGCCCCAGTAAACCATCTTCAGCAAATGATGATTCATCATATTTCCATTCAACATCTGTTATAAGTAGGCGTGTAACGATTCCTCAAATCCATGATGGTTCAGACCTCAGTTCTTCACCTACAGCTTGTCTGTTTTTATCTTTTTTTTGGGGGGGGGGCGGCAGGTATGAAAAAAAATTCCAAATTCTAAAATTCTTAGTTTTATTAATCACCAACAATTTGGAACATTAAAGAGAGTTATTATCCATCTTGAGTTAATGAAACTAGGCTAGTTTTCACCACAAGAGTGATCACTCGATAATGATCGGACCAAAATATTCACGTCACATATGCAGTTGAAAGACAATCAAATAGGTGTAATGTGCAATATTTACAAAATATACACCTTGCCCTAACTTTAAATAAAATAATATTGTGATTTAAATGTGTTAATTGTGAAATTAAAAAGTTCTGTGACATTAGTAACGTAATGAAAGCACAACAGGATACACCTTTATCGGTCGGGTTGAGTCGGGTCGGGGATATCGCGGTTCCATCTTCCGTAACGGCGACACGAGATCATGAACATTTGGATCACGGATTTGGTCTCAATTTCAGAGCTGTTACACCATTAGCCGTAAGTCATCACTATTCAAAGTTGGCACCAGAGTCAAAGACACAACTACTAAACTACTACTGCATTTGACTGTCGGCCATTTTCCATAGCGGTGGATGAGTGATTGGCTCATTCACCACTTCGAAGGCAGCTCAAAGCACCAGCCCGGTGACATGCTTGTAATTCATTATTAAATCCAGCCCGCAGATTGATCTTTCAGTTTCCAAAGAATGAAAAAACAACGTGATGCTATTCCGCTAATCAGCACCGGCAGGCCTGACAAGTTTGGCCGCTGCCAGCCCTTCCCAGCTCAGCAAGTAGCTCCCAGGTTAATTGGTTATTAGGGATCCAAGCAGTCTTAGCTGCCGGATCCCCATTGTTTTTGCACTGATTATTATTATTGCTAATCAGTGGCGGCAAGCTTCAACACCCCTCAATATATATTCTCTCTCTCTCTTTCAAAGATGCTCCTCAACTCCCAAAGAAATAATCATACACAATATGGACAAAAGTATTGGGACACACCTCTCGTTCGCTGAATTCAGGCGTTTCATTTAGACCTATTGCCACAGGTGTATAAAATCAAACACCTTTCCATGCAGTCAGGTTTACAAACATTTGTGGAAGAAGGGGTCATTCTGAAGAGTTCAGTGAGTTCAAGCATGGTACTGTCATAGGATGCCACCTTTGCAATACATCAGTTTGTGAAATGGTCCACGGCCAACTGTATGAGGAAGTGGTCTGTATTGTTTTTACAGTGTTTTACAGTATGCATCTTAATAGCTGCCATTTCTCTGCACTTTGCAGTGTTTCATTATTACTTATTTTTGTATCTGTGTGTTTGAAAGTCGGTATTTTATTGCAGTGACTCCCTACTATTTATTTTGTATCTATTATTTATCCTGATTGTTTATTATTTCTCTGTTTCATTTCCGACTCTAAGAACTTCACACTAAAGTTCCTATGCACCCGTATGTGTGCACAGATGGCAAATAAATTTCCTGAATCTCGAATCCGAGTCTTGAAGTGACATGAAATGAAAGTCAGCCATGAAGTGGCAAACCAGGTGATGTAACGGAGCGGGGTCGTCAAGGGTGAGGCATAGTGTTCTTAGTGCGTAAAAGTGCGCTAATGCTCTGTTGACTCAATGGCCGCGGAGTTCCAAACATCCTCTGGCATAAACCCCAGCACACGAACTGTAGGCCGGGAGCTTCATGGAATGGGCTTCCTTGGCTGAGCAGCTGTATGCAAGCCTCATATCACCAAACGCAATGCCAAGCGTCAGATGGAGTGCTGTCCAAGTGTTGCCACTGGACACTGGAGCAGTGAAAAATTGTTCTGTGGGGTGAGGACTCATGCTTCTTTGTTTGACAGTCTGATGGACGAGTCTGGGTTTGGCAGATTCCAGGACGTTACCTGCCTGACTGCATTGTGCTAACTGTAAAGTTTGGTGGAGGAGGGATAATGGTATGGGGCTGTTTTTCAGGGGTTGGGCTTGGCTCCTTAGTTCCAGTAAAGGGAACTCTTAATGCTTCCGCATACCAAGATATTTTTGACAGTTCTATGTTTCAGATTTTGTGGGATAAGTTTGGGGAAGGCCCTTTTCTGTTCCAGCATGACTGTGCCCCAGTGTGCAAAGCAAGGTCCCAGATCCATGGCTGGGTGAGTCTGGTGTGGAAGAACTTGACTGGCCACACAGAGCCTTGACCTCAACCCCATCAAACATCCTTGGGATGAACTAGAATGGAGATCGTGAGCCAGGCCTTCACGTCCAACATCAGTGCCTGACCTCACAAATGCTCATCTGGACGAATGGGCCAAAACTCCCACAGACACACGGCAAAATCTTGTGGAAAGCCTTCCCAGAAGAGTGACAGCTGTTATAGCTGCAAAGGGGGGACCAACACCATACTGATGCCTATGGATTTAGAATGGGACGTAATAAAAGTTCATGTGGGTGTAATGGCCAGGTGCCCCAATACTTTTGTTTGTAAAGTGTCAGTTGAGTCTAATACAAAATATGACTTATGATAAGTAAATAAATAACTACAGCCATTGAATAGAAACACCCTAAAATGCATTTATGACTACTAAATGTGCATAGCTATCATAAATCATAAATTAAAAAGACTATTTTGACTTTTGGAAAACAAAAAAGCACTTCTAAAAAACCTGGATTGTCATATAATCAAGCTGTACAATTTAAATATCATTATACACGTAAAACAGTGGATAGCATAAAGTATCGGCCTTTTCGTTAAATGGCTGTACACTTCAAATGTAATCAATGGAATGTCGTTTTACCGATACGATGTTGTATGAGCAGCAATCGCAGTTTCGTTGCACCACCTGTGTAGAGCCCCGGGGCGGAATTTTTCTCATTTGTTCTGATACCACCAACTTTACACAATTCGCTGACATAATCCGACTCCATGAGGTTGAACAGCAGGTACTGGTGAGCTTCGCATCACACCGTGCATATCTTAGAGAGTATAAATGAATGTGCGTATTCGTGGATTTATATTAATAGTAACAGTAGTAACTGTGTGATGTTTGCCGTGGAATGCGTGTTTCGGTGGCGTATAACCATCAGTCTCGTGTAAACAGTTGGCTTCTGTCTGTGCTGCTGGCAGTATGAAACCGACTCTGGCTGTTAATCAGGAGAGCAACTTTAATTTTAAAAGAGCGGTCATCCACTTTGTTAAAATGACTCCACTCACGGCGCGTTTTTTTTTTGCCCCCGTTATGTGAGTCTGCGGCATCAAAAACATTCTACGCCCTCTAGGCATGTGGAATTCGTAACATTGATCATCAATCTCCCCCCCTCCAAATACATTAGTTTATTGGAATGTTTGCTATTTAATACATTTATCGTAATGTGATGCAATTACTAGGGCTTGCTTTTTAACGGTGATATGGTTAACTTCTTATACGTTCTTGTCCAATAAAAATTTTCTTTACAAATATGAGTAAGTAATTTATTTATAAAGCGCTTATCTCAGACAAAAGCCACAAAGCGCTGAGAATACAGACTTAAGCGACAAAGTATAAAACAGTATATAACAGCAAACAAATACACAAAACATGCCATAACACACACAGCGATAAAACAAAGATTACTCAGCTCTGAATAATAGCCTGACTAAAAAGAAAGGATTCGATCGTTTTTTACTGAAACCGCGGTGCACAAACCATATGGCAAGTCGTTCCAGAGCCTAGCTGCCACTGCCTAAAAAGCACAATCGCCACGAGTTTTCAGTCGGGTGCGAGGGATCACTAATAGGCCCTGGTGTCCAGATCTGAGCTCCCGACAGGCTGTATAGCGATGAAGCAGCTGGGCAATGTATTCAGGTGCTTGACCATGCAGGGCTCTATGAATGAGCACCAGGACTTTGAAATGAACTCTAGACTGTACCGGAAGCCAATGCAGTGAGTACAGATAGCAGTGATGTGGCCTTTTCTGTTACAACGGGATAAAAGCCTAGCAGCTGCATTTTGGACCAACTGAAGGCGTAAGAGGGAGGACTTACTCAGGGTTGTGTATAGGGCACTACAGTAGCCAAGTCGTGATGAAATTAACGAGTGGACCAGCATCACCAATTCTGGTTTTGTTACAACAGACTTTAATTTGGATAAGTTTCGTAGCTGGAAGAAACATGAACGGTTGACCGAACTCACATGGGGGTTAAGGCTTAGAGACTAATCCAATGTAACCCCAAGATTACGAAGGCTCGACATAGAGGCAGGAGAGACAGAAGAAAGCTTTTGGCTGATCTCGGAGTGGAGGGTAGAGGGGGCTACAATTAACATCTCGGTTTTTCCAGAGTTCAACTGTAAATAATTGTTACTACACCAGTCCCTCACCTGAGACAAGCAGGCAACCAGAGTAGATAGTTTGTTCAATTAAGCGGGTTTAAACGATAAATAAAAGCCGCATACCGTCTGCGTAAAGGTGGTATGAAATGCCCTGGTAAGACTTGAGGATTAAAGATAGAGGGAAAATATAAAGTGAAAAGAGTAACGGTCGAGAACCGAGCCCTGAGGCACCCCACGTCCTCCTCTTCCTCCGACAAGTCCACAAATTGTCCCAGGCGACATTTGCTAGCAGCAGGGGAAAACCGCAGAGCAACAAGCCGTCCTCCAGCGAGGGAGGAAGAAAAGTGTAGCTGTGCTGCCACGAGAATTTTTCCATCGCTAGCTGGATGTTAATCATCGATGAAGGATCATATATGAACGTAGCTGGCAAGCCACGTACAGATAACGAAACACAACAGAAAACCGTCAGTACAGTCCACAAAGACGGAGGTGAGCAAAACAGGGTATGAGATCTGGTAAGACTAAAACATTTTTTTCCCAAGAATAGTTTGACTGAAAAAGTGACTGCTTTCATGTGTATACTGCTCAACTGAAGAAAGGATACTCAGAGCAGCTTATCTAAAGGTGCAGTGGCACCCCAGCCGCACCCTAACCGAAGGCAATGGCTGAACAGTGTAGGTCCAAGTCACCAGTGGCTCAGTGCTTGTTTTTGGTTTTTTTTCTCTCAATTGTTTGGAGATTTCAGCAGTAGCTTTTTAACCCGAGAAGACCTTCACTCTACTCACACATACAGTGAGATATTTCTAAAAGCAAGGTGGGATAAATAACCAACAAGCAGCATCACTCCTGGGATTTCAGCTTTCAGGGTCCAGTTTTTAATAGTCGAATAAACTACTGCTTGTGTGTGAGAAAGAGCTTCTTAATTAAAAAACAAAAAAAAAAGTGCCAAAGAAGTACAACAAAGTCCCAAAAGAATCTAAAGCAGTCTGCACAGCACTCAAAATGTTTCTCAATATTACAACAGTCTTACAAAACATTATAGATATATGGATGGGGTGCATTACTTATGGAAAGAATAGAGGCACTGGATATCTGGGAAGAGGAGAGATTAAAAAGAATGACTGACATATTACTAAGTATATTTTAAATGTAGATTTGAGATGCGTGGTTTTCTTTATGTTTTTAAATGATCTAAGAAGAACTGAGAAGCTGTAACAGGCTTTCAAAATGCCCAAGTCTTGTACTGGAGCAACATAAAGATCTTGGGATTACGGCTTCCTTTATAACACATCCGTCATGTGGCAACGCAACCTTCCTGACAGTGTTAGGCGACCCAGATGCGAAATAGGTCACCATCAATTGAAAATAAGTTTTCCCCTTATGATCAGCGCAGCCTGATGAGGGTTTATGCCAGTGATCATCTCGGGTATTTCAAGGCGGTCAACGCGACGCGTTACTGATGCTCTCTGTTCCGCCGATGGCTGGTCTGTGTAGTTCCGGATCGCTTAACTTCATCTAAAAGTTCAATAAAATAACAGAAGAGGTGCCTCCTGCTCCTTCAGTGGCACCACGTGTCTTACGCAAAACATTTACTAGAACTTTCATAAAACCGCAGGTAATCCGGCATTATACCAAAGACTTCATTCGCCGATACGCGTTTGAGGAACCTTCATTATTATAGCAGGGTCAAGTACTATCATAGACTGAAGATCAGAGCCGCCGGCGGCAGACATCGCTCGATCATCGGGGCCGCTTCTTCGCCGGCGTCTCCCCAGCGCCGCAAAGGCTGCCGGCAACGTGTGCAACTCGTGTCATCGCCAATATGAAGTTATTCGCCGAAATAAGCCGATTTTTTCACGCCAATTTGTTGATATACATTGCTTCCGTAAGCACACCGCATAGAAGCCGTCGGATCCCGCCGCATGTAATGGACCAGATACCCACAACATCTATTAGGAATGCATACAGGTTATATACAGGTCCTAAAGGGACTTATATACACGCGAGCAGTGAAGCAAGTGTACGGCAACGGCCGATCACATTAAACATCACAGATAAAGAGTGATCGGAGTCGCCCGAGTGATACGTACCAGCCGGCGGAGCCTCCGCCGTAACATGCTGCAGCTCTCGCCTCCTGCCTCCGAAGACAGTATGGAAGATAGGCTTGGCGTTTGCGTTGTCACTCGGGCTGCGGTTCACCTCTCGGCGGCGCTATGCTCTCTCCACACAGGCAGCCCCGTATCCCGGCAGCATGTCAGCGCTTTCCGCGTTGCGGCGCAGCACACGGAGGCTGGATCTGCTGGATCTGCTTGCCCGCACGCCGGTCTCCTGCGCTCCCACGCATGCTGCTCCGCGCCCTGTTGCTGCTCTGAGTCCCCGGAGCGCCGCGCTCTGACGTCACATTCAGCTCGGGAGGGACATGAAATCTAAATTAAGGCGGATAAAACAGACGTTTCCCTCCTTTCCCCCCCTCCCACCCTACTACCGCTACACCCCAGTCAAACAATTTCACGCTACCCTTCGCTCCCCCCACCTCGCTTAACGCAGTGAGCTCCGACACGGCCCCCACCATCCGAAGGTGCGGTCTCAAGGGCTTCATGGGAAGTGTAGTCATACAGCGTTATCAGGGCAAATAACTTTTCTTTTTGACCAACGTAAGGTGTCAAATTTAATTCAATAGTTACAGAAAACTGTGTCACTATAAGAAATGTTACGGATGTTGGATAACTGGAAAAGCTTAAAGGTAAATAATTAATAATGTACAGTGTAATAAAATACGTATGATGCCGATACATATACACATTCTAGCCTCGACAATTCGTTGTGTATACATTGGGCCCAATGATAACTATAACAAAAATAAGACTGATCAGCTTTTAGAAAGTTTTTATTTTTCTTAAATGCAAATATGTAACTGCAACAGTATGCAAATAGGCAAACATGCTCAGTATAATGACCTAGGGGGTAAAAGATACTGGGCAAAATCAGTGCAGCGATATGGCGTCAAGTCACTGAAAGTGCAGTGTGAAAAGGTGAATCTAAGGCCTCCAAAGCTACAGTGTGAGGTCAGGGCGGTGGGCGCATGTTCTGTTTTTCACTTTGTTCCTCTTTCAGCAGCATATTATAAATGATATAAAACCACAATTGAATCCAGATTGCAAACTGATCTGGTGCAGTTCTGTTCTATAAAAACCAAAGACTGCACATATGATATCCAGGTTATCGTAAACTCTGGCAAGTCCTTAAATATGTACATGCAGTCTTCTGATTTTCCTGTGTTCTTCGTCTTTATCTTATACTTGATTTATTTCAGATGATTTTTATGAAGGTTGATATGCATTATTTGCTGTTAATTGTGACATGTTGAACTGTCATCATCCATCCATCCATATTTTAGTAATTTTTAACTGGATAGGCCCGGGAACCTGTCCCAGGGCCATAACGCTGGGGTGCAACCTGAACGGAACGCAAGTGTTGGACCATTTCTTTTCTTTAATTTAATTATGTGGCTTATACCGCCCTCTGGTGGTGAATGGAAAGATGTTTTGTAAACCACTTCAAGGAACGAAGTAACAAGGAAATGTAAAAAAATAAAAGTATGTATAAATAAAATCATTGCAAAGAAGTAATATCACTTAACTTAATTAAGGATTTTTACGTATCATTCTAAATATACAATGTAAACACAGACATAACTGCAAACGAAAGAGTTTGCTTCTAATATTTAGCACTGATCAATGAAGCATGGAAAAAAATGAAACGCGGTAGATTGATTTCAGGTAGCTTCAGTGTTAAAGACAGGGAGAATACATCATTATAATTTCCAATAGAATTTATATCATTTATATCGAGGTTGTTCCGTACATTTTGTTTCTCAGTGTACTTTTTGATTGAACGGAAATTTGGAATTGATCCAATAGCCACACGATGGCAGCACGTACATGGATATGAAAGTATTATTTTGCCGCCGTATTTGATTTTTGAACGCTTCTGCGATTACTGTTTTGGTGGTTACTGTAAAGAATAATAATTTCAGTCCTTCAGAGTGATTAGTGTGTTAGAAATCAGTGAAACCTGAAGGTAAGTTTTATAGTTTTTTTGTGTTTTTTTTTTACATCAAATGCTATACTGTATTTTCTTGTGTTGATATTGCATGTGTGAGTAAACATTCATGGTCTACCGGTCTTCCATACCTTGGTCAGAGTTGTGGAGTTGGCGGAGGGTTCAGGACTTTATCCCAAACACCCGGTGACACAAGCTTGAGGTACATCGTAGGGAAACATGCAAACGATCCCATACTACAGGCGAGAGTGGAGGAGAAGTTCAAACCCCCGATGCTGCAGATGCGAAGCAACTGGGCTGCCCATTGCGTCACCATCCATACACATAAAAATAATTTTCAGACCAAGAAAACATCCATAGTGTGACAACCATCCATTCTTTCTTATACCTTTTGTCATGTTACGTACAATAATTAATATGTTCCCTTCCTGGTTTCCTGTGATAAAATGTGCATTCTGTTATGTTTTGAGTTTCGATTTGTGGGTTTATTTTGGTAAAACAACATATAAATATACATACGTGTGTATGTATGTGTGTATATGTCTGTGTGTGTGTGTGTGTGTGTGTGTGTGCAGTAAGTAAACGTCAGCCAGGCGTTACTTTGGAAATTAGCTTCAGATTTTGAACAACAATTTTGATACCAGTCTGCATGTATATTTTTTCTCTTTCTACAAAAATATTTGGTGAATAGTAGGCACTGGAATGAAAACACAAGGATTTAATGTGCATGAATGGGAAATACTTAAGGCCTGTGGTAACTTATTTACCTGCGTCATATTTTCACCCAGAAATTGCGAAAAGCTCATGTGGGTTTTGTTTTCACCTCAGTTTTATATTTGTCAATATTTGCATTGATGTACTTATTTTAAAGATATGTCTAACTTTCCCTGATGCCAGAGACATTCCTTCAGTGAGGAAGTTGCATCTTTGAATATGTTATTGCCAGTCCCTTAGAGAGGAGAGGAGATTGATGGAAAGGATGGGAAACCTCATCCTTAGCCATCTGTCTCAAACTACCCCCCACAACCAGCCAGCCCCAAAATCCCTCCCTGAATCAGTCCCTTTCCACACTGTCCCTTTGTCAGTGGTTGCTGTCCCAGGACTGGGCGTGGCATGTGGGGAGACTGGGGCAGGCATGTGGGGAGACTGGGGCAGGCATGTGCACTTTCAGAGCCACCTGCAGAGGGGACAAAAGAGCTCTGATTCTGGGCGTAAGGACAGTGTGTGTGTGTGGCTGGCAGATATACATGACTTTGCGGGGACCAAATATACCCACGATGTGATAAAAACCTGTTATTTTGACATTGTGGGGGGCATTTTTTTTCGTGCCCACAAGGGGAAGTTCAGTTTTATAAAAATCTATGGCTGCAATCAAAAAACTAAAAAGGGCAAAAGATTTTTATTTGTTTACTTATGGTTAAGGTTAGGACTGGGTAGGGTTAAGGTCGTCATGTTGGGATTAGAGTTTTCCCCATATAGATGAATGGAGAGTCCCCACAAAGATATAATTACAAACCTATGTGTGTGTGTGTGTGTGTGTGTGTGATATAGAGAGGGCATATGTGGGGCGGGGGGCAGTTTGGGGTTAGCTGGACGGGGGCCGGACGGGTGGGCTGTGACTGCTGCCAGTGTGAATCCAAGCTTTAGGGTGCCCCACAGATTGACAGCTTTTGTTGGCTGAAATTCTATAAAACTGTGCTTCTTTAATGGGCAGTAAAAGCTAGACTGTAGGCTTCAGAGGAAGGAGGTGGGGGTTGCTGGAGGAGATGTGGTGGGGGGGTGGTGTATTTTACTGCTCTGCTTGGATTGACCAATTCATGGGCATTCAGCTTCTGGCTCGTTATTCACTGAATGTGCTCTGTGCTGGAATGCAGCAGCATCAATTAGAATGTGTTAGCAGATAGTGCCGCAAAGAAGAGGGGAAAAAAAAACGTTTTTGCTCTCCTATTGCTCTCAGGACAACACAGCCTCACTATAGGTGGTGTCACAGACACAAAACCTTTTTTGTGATTCTCTCACCATTACATTACCCCTGCAATATGTAAGGTGGAGATTCTATTGATTTAAATTAAGTAGAAAAACCACTAAATCTCATTTTTATTCAGCTAAGATAATAGCACTATACCCTGTTAAAGATCCAAACGACTTATCTGTTGCTTAAAATCTCCCCTTTTTTCTTGGGCTGTTCCACTTTCACTACTTTTTTGTGCATTATTTTTATTCAGTAGTTGGGGAGGTCACGCAGGGCTTGTTTAAGAGGGCTGCTTTTAACACAAGCTGAGGCATCACTTTTTGTGCCTAGAAGACTGACATTTCTGTTCACTGTTTGCTTTTTATAAAAAGGACATGAATTAAAACAGTTTCTTGTTATCGACTGTTTGTTGTTGTCACAGTCTGACAGTTCAGGTGAGATTAATAATAAGAAAACAGCTCTGGGTAATATGTAACATTGTGCTTCAGCGCAAAGAAAGAAGATAAAGAGTGTTGGTCAGACGTCATCATAACGTTTTGTCAATGCCATTTCAGTTATGAATGTGTTGCGAGTGTGAACCTCACTCCTGAGTGCCACTGTGTGTCGTACAGATGTACACACACAAGTGACTAGAAATGTATGTGCTTTGCCAAACGTGTGATATTAATGTAATATTAATTTATTTTTATATTGCAACTCAATAACATGAGTGAAAAAACACATTTTTTAACTCCTATATTGTCCGAAAAAAGAGCGCCAGTTTGTACCTTTGCTTGTCACTGGGGCTGTACCCTCAAGGGTCTGCCAGTTGTACCCTTAGCTGTAGGTAAATGTACCTTTTAGTCTAATTTAAGGTACAGAAATGGACTCTGAGGAACATCCCCAAGGTACAAACAACATTAATGTACCACCAATGGTACAAAAATGTTTCTCATAGTTCATTTCTGTATCAAAGCAAAGTTAAAAATCTTAACCTTGGGACAGACTTCTGTCAAATTTACAATTAAAATAACCGGAAAAAAGGGAAACATAATTACACCAAATTAAGATTATGAAGGGTTGCCTCCAGTAAGCAAACTTTTTTACGTTTTACAGATTTTTAAGACATAAAATTTGGCCTCAGAGTCTCCATTTACTCTCACAAATGAGAACTGTGGCTTTCAGGAGATTCGTCCATGTAAAGCTTGTTCCTGGCAACGGAATGCTGGAATGAAGCTAAATCAGTATTAGCCGGTTTGTATTTGATAACCCAGGTGTAGCATATTTCTAAATTGGTTCCCGGCAGAAAATACTCCCAAGTACCTCTGGGGGGTTAATGTGATTTAACTAGCAGAAACCCCCTGTTGAAAGGTGCAGATATGAAAATGTGCAATTATGCACAATTTTCAACTAAATAAGTAAGATTTGCATCCCCTGAAAAGAAATCCAGAGTTTAACTGTGGGTAAAGTGTTGCAAATTGGTGAAAACGGAGGCCCACATATTGATTCAATTCCACTTTAATTGTATAATTGTACCAGATCAGCTCTAAATGCAGATCTCAATTAAACTTGCTTCTTCTGCAGGGAAAAGAATCAGCCCTGAATTATGTGATGGTGAAAAAGAGAGAGAGAGCCTCAAATCACATTTGGGGGGGGGGGGCTATCTGCTTCATGAAATCGACTGAACCAAAATTGAACACCGATTGAGATACAGGCAGATGTCTTTGTACATCTGGCACCGGCATGAATTGGTACAGTGAAGAGGAGATTGCATCTTCCATCGGGCAGGCGCTTCCTGCCCTGGTGCAGTGAAAGGGCGCAGGAAGGCAGCGTGCTGAAGATGCTCAAGTGAGCGCAGCTCGACACCAGGCTCACAGTGGAGCGGGGCGGCCTGTCTGCGGCACTCCCAAAACAACTCGCGTTCTGTTTGGGATGAAGCTCAGGGCCTCAGGCGAAGCACAGCTTGGGTAAATGGTTTGTGAATACTGATTAAATTAATTGCGCCGTCTTTTTCGTATTTTGTTTAATGGCACGTCACAGCGATTTGCAGGGAAGAGGCGGTGATGAGGACAGGACGGAGCGCTTCAAGAGGCTTTGGCAAGATATTTTTGCTTGGGTTCCAGGTGCAGGAACTTCACTTCTGGTCGCTTAGGATGCTTTTCCACAGCACCAGGTACCATACTTTTGGTACTTTGAGAAAGTACCAAAAGTACGGTACTTCAAGGTGTTGATTTTCCACCAGCATAAAAAACGGTACCGGCGCCGAATGACATCACAACACAAGGCAGGGTATTTTGTAGTGAATTCGAAAAATCACTGTAATATCTTTTAGGGCCGGACAATGTGTGATATTAATACCAACATCGCATGATTTGCACATGCAATTCTTACGTCGGTAGTCAGCTAGTTTAAGATCTGTCTTTTTGTTACTTTCAATTCTGTATGGACATTATAGCCCAGGGAGTTTAAGTTTCACTATAACATTTTTGCTCTGCCATAGGGAAAAAAAAGGAGCAAATTTTGCAATTTTAATGATTATATTCCTTTTCAAGATTATCAAGTACATGTTTAAAAATTGGTTTTAAGTCTACTTTTGCATGAGGGTTGCATGTGTTCTCTAAGACAATCATAATCATTTTCATCCTTGCTGTTTAAATCACTCCAAAATAGGTTTGTGAAAAACATGTTTTTGCTTTATAAATACCTCAATATTTATTACAACAAAATAATACCATGCTGTCCTAGTATATTATACAAAATACTTTTCTTCTCATACCATCCTGCCCTTGATGAATCTGTTCCTCTGACCAGATTGCAATTTAAGCTTGGCTCTTTAATTTGTCCACGCATCCATCATTATTGCTTTCATTTTTTTTTAAATTTTGTTTATCGTCATTTTCTGAATTCACAACTTTTTCCAAGACAGCGGTTATATTGTGTTTCAGAGGCAGACTACTTGCATAATCAATCGACAAAAAAAAAGCTTTTCAAGTCCCACCCTAAAGTACCGAAGTATCAAAAAAGTACCCCAGCTGGTTCAACACTTTAGGTACTAGAACTTTTAGTACTGGTACTCAACCAGAAGTCAATGGAAAGGGGAAAGTACGGAAAGTACAGTACCGAAAGTATGGTACCAGGTGCGATGGAAATGCACCTTACTCTGCGTCTCACCTTCCGAGAAACATTGCTATTATCTAGCTTGACTTCAATTTCAAACTTATTCATACATATTTTAGAGAATTATGTCAGATTGAGAACCATGCATGACTGTGTAATTTTGTGAACCCTACTGGAAGTCTTTGTCCTTAGATACCAACACACAGACGTCAAATGCTGGGAAAATTGTACTACCTGGCTTTTCCACTTTGGGTTTTAAGCTAGGCTGGACCGGAGGTGAGAGCACAGGTGTGTGCTTTGCAAATCACTTGTGTCCTCACTGAGCTGTGTCCTGATGGCCTAGCCTATGGTGCAAGGCATTGGTCAGCTTCTCTCCTCCGAAAAAGATGGTCCCCTGGGCAGGCTCAATAGCCCCGCCTCTTCTTGATGGAGGGAGTGAAAGGCTTGTTTCGTGACTGCCCAGCAGGAAGAATCTGCTTGTGGAAGACCTCTTTCAGGGGCGCTCTGTTTGTCTGAAGGTTGTCACAGCAGATAAGTACTCAGCAAACAGCGTGAACAAGGATTTGAACCAGAAAACCAACAGAGTCCTGACAATATTGTGATCAGGGCTTGTCTTCTTAGTGGGGACTGAATGGCGAATTGAAACCAGGAACAAGTGCACATTCACAGAAGGGTGTGGATGCTTTTTTAGGGTTGGGGGGGGGGGGGGCATGAGGAAGAATAAATAGGAGACTCACCCCAAATCTACGTCTGGGAGTTGGACAGGATATGTCTTGCCTTTCACAATCTGCATTATCTTAAGGTAGAAAGATGTTTAGTGTATACTATTTTGTGCATACCGGCATGTTGACATCAGCAAAAACATCACTGGATCCTGTAAGCAGTTTAGTTTGTCTGCTTTCCCCCAAACACTGACGTATTTTCATGTTTTATGATGTCTAGTAATTAGAAGTGAATGAAAGCATAATTTTAAATGAGTTGATTTTTGCACCGCTTGTGCGAGGATTTTTTTTTTTGCATTCCTTTTCATATGAAAAGTGGGCTGTTCCCTAAACCTTGCACAAAGCGAGAAAACGTGTAGAGGGCATGAAAGTCAATGGTGCACAAACAGGTGAGCGGAGCCATAGACTGAAGGAGAACTGTCATGTCTAAGGGTCATTGAAATGATCTGCTGTACATCATGACTCTCTTTAATGTCTTCAAACGCAGCTATCTGTCGGCTTAGGTGCTATCGAGTCAGGCATTTATGTCCAAGGTCCATAGTAAATAATAAACACTGATCGAGAGACACCTGAAAGCGGGTGTAGTTAGAGTTAACGGATGTATCGCTTGGTGTAAGAGACGCAGGAGGATGGGCAGCACTGCCAGCCGTATAATGACTCACTGTCCATATCTAACTAGTAACACGGTATGCATGTGATCGACGGCTACAATGAGCGTATACGATACAGATACAGCACCTGTACTCTGTTGTTTCCTTGCATAAAAAGAAATGTATTGTACTGCACGATAAAAAAAAAATTCTGCAGCTTCAGACACCATTTTCTTTCTCAACTCCCATTGTTTGCTACCGGGTGCATATTTTGATTTCGTAGTGCAATTCATGCCTTAAAATTAAGTTGAATCTTTCTATTATAAAGCGTTGTGATTTTATACTTACATTAGAATTTGCCGTAGAGTACTGTGTGTATTACACTACTGTATTTAATGTCTTGCCTCTCCCCTATAACTATTGAGAGACTTGAGTGAATTTGGTATCATCAAGCACTGCTCGTCTGTAGCCGCCAACACTTAAAAGAGAACGAAGTGCATCAAGACTTTTCGCAATTTTGGCACCTCAGTGGTGTAACGACCTTCCTCTTGCTGTAAGAATGGCCGAGTCCCATCCTGTCTTCAAGCGTCGTCTGAAGACACACCTCTTCAAGGAGTACCTTGGAGACTAATACCACCCTTACTGTCCACTCTCTCCATTTAAAAAAAAAGTTAAAAATCCACTAGCAATCTTTTCCTTTTCCTGTGCACTATTTCCTAACAACTTTTATACAACGTTCTTAGCGGTAATTTGATCTTGACAGCTGTTGATTTTAGGTCTAGCTTATAAATTGAAGAACGGTCACAGACTACTAATTGTAAGTTGCTCTGGAAAAGAGCGTCTGCTAAATGCGGCAAATGTAAATGTATCAGTCCCAAACGCAGACACAAGTCGGCGGATACCTGCATTAGTGAAAAAGTGCAAAGTGTGATTACTGCAGACTCAGGTCAAAAGACCATGCAGGTCCATCTTCCCCTAACTAACTGCATCTAATTACATTATTAATAACCTCACACCTGATGCTCTCAAAGGCACAAACCATTAAACTTTATCAGTTGACATATTACTGTAAATATTCACTGTGAAAATACCACATATATACTGTAAATAATTACTAAAATACATTCATTATCAACATATAGGTTGTTACACTTCCAATCTATGAACTTAAATCAATATGTAACATCAATGAATTATCAGTCAAGATATTTCATATATTTCAGCCCCTACAACAGTATTCTGGGTATATTGTTATCGACAGCTGAAACTTGAAGAGTTGTATTTATAAGTTGATAGCCTACCAAGCTGTTTGTTATATCTTGGGAGGTGCTTGTAAACAGACAGTGGAACTAGATACAGGATTTGGAATTATGAATTCTTGGCCTATATACAGCAATACTTAAAATGGTAATTCTTGTGTGGTCAGGCTGCTGTAGGTACAAGCAGGAACTCAAAGCTCTGCTCTCTGCTTTATGAAGTCAGAGGCCAGCAAGGCTCCCTGTGGGTAATTTCACCGAGGATATCCTTCCACTTAGTGCTGTTTGAATGTGGGCCCAGCTCCGTCTGACAGGCAACACTTACCGTGCCCTCCCAGAATGCCTTGCAGCTGCACACACCTGAACTCAGTTCAGGTGCACACAAGTCACCAGGGACTTCGCAACAAGCCGCAGTGATTTAGTAGTCTAATGTGCCGGATTACAGGTGTGAATATAGGCTAGTGGACTAAAAGCAACTTAAAGTCACATGTTCAAATGTTTTAACCCAGCATCATTGAAAAGCTAAAGCAGACCTCGATGAGATGCTTTTAAAAACTGGTGGCAATAGACAAGCATTTGTGCTTGTAGAGAAACATCAGTGGTTGGAGTGTTGCAAACGGTGACTATGTTATTGTCAGTGTCAGTATACAATATGCGCCCCTCCCTGTGACAGCAGAATACTCTAATGACTCAAAATAATAATAAAGACATATTAAATCCACAATGGTAAACATGTGAATATAAATAATGGCTATAATATGAAATACTTAAACTGGTCATTTCTCTGAGAGATCATATCGATTCCTTCACTTTTTCCATTAAATATAAATAAGTTGCTCATGCTTGACATAAATTTTTCAGTGCATCTCAAACATTTCACCATTAGTTCTACTGGGAAAACAGATGTTTCCTAAAACAAGAGAAATGCTGTATTCACTATCCCGGTCATTATAATCGCATTACTCTGCATGTACACTGCGTCGTACGCAAACAAGTGAAGACGAAAGTCAATAAGAATAAAGGTGGATTACGCATTAAAACCAAATGAATATGGCGACCCATTGTAATTCCTTTTGTTTGTGTATATATGTATTTATCTATTTAATGGTTTTGGGGGGAAAGCGGTTGACAAAGAACAATGTTGTCCCTTAGAAGTGTCCTGCTAACTTTGGAGGCTTGTGAAGCGAGTGGAATGAGTAGGGCGGAACTGTGACTTTTCCATTCAAACTGGAGGGGTGTGCTGAATTGGGTTGATTTGCCTGTGAAAGGAGAGTTTCCATTATTCATGTCAGGGAGCTGTCACTTCGAATAGAGAAAGTGACTGTCACAATGACATGCCTAGTGCTAAAACGGCCTCATTCTTTCAGTTTTTACAGGACTACATGACATGTCCTTG